>PRKT01000027.1:1392155-1476027 GCA_003671525.1 Saccostrea glomerata
CATGCTAATATGGAACTAGCTCTCATATATGTTTAATCATGTGAAAAACACAATTCACTAAACTTCCATTTTTGCGCCGACCCCTCTCCCCCCGAAAGTTTGGGATATTAAATTCGGTCTCTCCATCGTCTTATAATTCTGTCGTCTGTTACACTTTTGTTTCAAGCAATATCCCGAGAAGCCTTTAAGTTTTTACAGTGAAATAAAAAAAATAGCTGGGTCTGGGATGTTAAGGTCCTGCCCACTAGCACCTGTGAGAATTATATGAAGATTTTTTAAGATACATGTTTGTAAGAAGCTTACATTATCAACCGACAAATTACGAACGGGCATCCCCCTGAATTTATAATATGGCTATAATACCTGTGTATTTAAGCCATATTAATTTTTATAGTATTTTGAACAAGAATTTCTTTAAAGTTTTTGGGTTTTTGCAATTTAGTTTTACACCATAACTCCTTATTTCCCAACCGCCCTTCGTAAGTACCACCTCCCTCGACCCCTACTAGATCCGCACTTACTTTTATTTTTTATTTCATGCCACAGAATGAAATTTTTTAAATTTTCCTTTCATTTCCCTTCTCGAACCCCTTTGCTCGTTTAAATGTCCATTGAAATGTATTGTAACGTCACAATAGCGACTACGACAAGACGTGGCTTTGAGGTATCTTGTGGGGATTTTATCTATCGAAATCCCAATAAAATTTAAGAATTCAATAATGCAACCGTGAATACAATAGACTACAATGACTGATCCCCGTTTTTGGTTACGTTCGTTCGTAAGATGTCGGTGTTTCTCTATAAGGAGATAACAAACAGTATTCAAAAGCAAAAATCCGTTCAAACAAAACAAATCAGGATAAGAGCAAACATGGACCTCTCCAACATCAGAGGTTGGAATCAAGCCCAATAAAAAGGAGCATCCCCTGCCGATTTGTCACACCCACCGTGTGCTTCTTGTCATAATTAGGAAAGAACGGAAAAATCCGTCGTCAATTCAGTGTGTAAATAATGGCAGTTAAAATGAAAAACATCAGTCAGCATTTTACTTGATGATAAATTGTATTTGGGTCAAGGTAAATGAGTGTTAAGACCATAGAACATATGAAATTGTTCATACTTAGAACATGTTCTTGGTTTGCAAGTAACTAAGAGATATAAACCCCATTTGCAGGATATAATGGTATTTAGTTAGAATAATCTAACTGTGTCTCGGTACAAGCCCTCACCTGGTTAAACCGGGTCCGTAGGACAATATCATTTTAACGATAGAACGTTCTATCTAAATGGTATTTAGCTGCATAAGTAAGGAAAGTTGACGATTGTAAAGTTAAAGTCATCACGTTTATCATAAAGCTTGGATGTTTGATTGTCATTAACGTCTTTTACTAGTAAATCATTGAAATATGATAGGATGTCAGACTCTGTGGTATCTTTTATTTCAGGCTATATAGTGCCAACATATGAGAAGAAATAAGAGTTCCTCATTTATAATACGTCGTCAATCTATCTAAAATTAATGTCAAGTTAAAGGCAACGGCTCCATTTTAAAGAGAATGACAAAACTAGAAACAACATAGATTTTTCAAGGTTTTATCAAACATTCTTCAATATCGATCCGACAACTTGTAGATTAAGCTGGTAATTTGTATTTTGACACAATTCACTAAACACAAAAAATAATACAGAGATGCAAATGTTATCTCGGTGATTTACGACATAAAATGATTACATTCGACGAAAAAACAAACGGAAGATTGAGGACAATCAGGCGTAGTCCTGGAGATGCAGGTGTTTGGAAATTTTCAAACTTTTTTTTAAATTTCGAATGAAAGTTATTAATCAGGTCTTTTTAAATATTGAATTTAAATAATAAATGAAAATAACTTCAAGCGATTGGATTTCACTATATTTATTAGCATGTTTTGCAGTAAAACACCTAAATTGGCATTAAATGCAAGAGGGGACTTATTTAAGTTGTTTCTGTTGCTATATCCTATTCAAGCAAACGGGAGGAGAATTTTTAATTTGTAATGTATCAACCATGACCCAGCCAGTAAAACCCCAGAATTCTTACTACCAGCTAAAAGATTATTTTAAAAGAAAGGTTCATGATGTGTACACACATACTATTTTAATGAATACGGATAACCGTAATAAACTTTTATACAGAAACTAGGGAAAATTAATAATGTAGGTATATTGCAAACGGTAACATTGACTTAAGACTTAAATGTAAAACCAAGAAAACAACGAATATTATTTCGCACTTCTCGTGGTGGTTTTTATTTAAAATATGGAAATATTCTAAAAATAGAAATCAGCTTATCCTTTTAATTATACACATTCTCAGGAAGTGATTGTCAAATAATTCTCATTAACCACAAAAATATTCGAGCAGTATATTGTTTTGTTTGTGTTCTATTTCCTCATTTAGTCCCTAATTTTTGTACCGCTGATAACACAAACACAATGTAGTCTACTTTCACTTTTCAGAATCTTTAAGATTATTCCGCGCCATTTTGTAACCTAACAACTTCCTGGCTTTTGTGTCAGATATTTAGCCCTTGGTATAATTAGGTTAATCTGCCAAAACAAGATGTCACGCGATATCTTCTGTATTTAAAATGCCAATATAACATAAATTTCGTTCAGAGGTCAATGTAGAAAACAGGCCAAAATATTTATTACTTTGTGTGATTCGCTCCTTTTGCCCCCTTGAAAATTGCTCTATATTTCGCTATCTTCAGGGGAAATTATAATGCCATAAAAGGATCTTGTTCTAGATAATCAAACTACATTTTGTATATCAAAAATCGGCAGCTGATGTGATTTGAAATACTGAAGAAATCACAATGGCCTAAATTGCTCTTGATGATTCTTGTTTTAGATGATAATCACTGCCTTTTTGACGAGAGAAAAAAAGAGTTTTTGGACGTAACACAATTATAAAGCTATGACCGTCAGAAAAAATATGTTTTACGCACAGAACACTATAATTTTAGTCCAAAAACCCAGCAAACTGCTCTCATAGACACCGGGACGTGTGGAGTAAGGGTATTTTTCTGGAACTGTTGATGTTGATCGATTTTCTGACGAAGCAAGGTGGGCGTTAGTATTATATAATTTGGTGTTTATTGTTCTGTGATTTTCCACAATAGAAAAAATTCTTATCAGTCGACGTGGAGGAGTAAAATTTATGTGTCTTGTTAATTCATTAATATTCTTTCTCTCATGAGAAAAAAATATTTAAATACTAAATACAAATAAATGCAACTTATCTAATGTTCATGATAAAAGACTTTAGACACTAAGGGCCAAATACCAGCTAAATTATATGATAAACGAGATGACTTCAGCTTTTCCATCGACAGCTTTCCTTAAAGAAAAATATCTAAACTTTACAAAGATCAAGTGCGTTCGAGTCAACTAAACAAAACTGTAAGCATAAAAAAGAATAAATCAATTGGATAATGTTTAGCTTGATAATAAAGGAATTATGAAACTTAATTTGGTGAATATTGCCGTATTCCAGTTAGATTTTCTTATTTGCCAATAGCCTGTCTCTGTTTTAATATTCATCGTTCTCAGAACATAATCTTGAGTATCAAATAATTATGGTTACACAAACAGCACATCTAGTTGATAGTGGAATAATACTACACGAATAAGGAAACTTAACATTGGAAAACCTGTCACCTCATTTGTCACACAGTTTAGTTTCAGTTGGCTATCATCTTTTACAGCAGTAAAACAGTTGTGACAGACTCGGCGATGTCTCTCTCTTTCAGAGTTAACTGATTATATCGAACTGACATAACAGCAGTCTCTTTTAAAGTCATCATTTCGTAAGTTGGTCGATACATTGACCTTGTTAGCATAAACAATTTATCATTGAGTGACGTTTTTCATACTTATTGTTACTCCATTTTTTATAAACTGAATTGACGACGGATTTTTCCAACATTTGACGATCATGACAAGGAACACACGGCTGGTGTGACCGGCCGGCAGGGGATGCTCACTCCTCCCCGACACCTGATCCAATCTCCAACGTTTTGGAGGTCCGTGTTTGCTCTGCTCCTGTTTTGTATTGTTTTATGGACTTTTGATCTTGAATACTGTTCGTTATCCCCATATGTTTCGTGTATAGAAGTAAATATCATTGATTGATAAAACGCCGTCTATATATATGGCTGCTGAGTTGATTGAAGGTCATAAGAATTGTTTTCTTCTTAATTTTTATTATATTCTGTTCAATATACGAATATTTAGACACCCAACCCCACGAACATGAATATTTCTAGTTTTTAGATCAGTCGGTCACCAGTTAAAAATCATCGTGAAATCCTTTAGACTTATTCTTGTTGGCATAGAATTGGTAATTCTTACAAAAAAGAAGCCAAAAATTGGTGCTGACTGAAATATTTTCGCGAGACACAAAGTGCTGAAATCCATCTACAGATTGCAGTATGACACCCCCTGTAGGAGGAATATCACGTTTTTAGAGTCAGACTATTAGTGACTTGTAAATGTTTCAAAAACAGTAATGCCATGTCTCGAAGGAATTTAACATTTTTCCAGCTATTACCCTATATTGGATTTTAGACGATACGTCAACTCGACACTTCGATAAACCTTATCATTATATCATTATCAATTTATTATTTTAACATTCCCAACAAATCAAAATAAAAAAAAATTTAATTCGTAGTAAAGAAAAAGCATTATATTTGTTAATTTAATTCTTAATTGAATTAAGCCATTGCCTGCCTGTGTGTTGTTCAGTTAAGTAAGGAACATGGATAAAACCTATGATCTATAAAAGAATTTTGATGACTTGTTTCCATGTACAACTGACCTATTTAATGTGTGATTTATTATTAATAATAAACAGATGTCTGATTATGTTTCCGTCACTGACCCGCTTAATCGTTTCGATTCATCCTCTCATTATTAGATCCATACAGTACGAGCGTTAGAAATCAGAGATTTGGTTTTTGAAGACAAATAGTACCACATGCCGTGATCTTTAATGAATATCATAATCTCTCGTCTTACGAATAAATGTTTCATTAACAGGCGAGCATAGAAATATATCCGTTGTCTCAAATTGAACATAGCTTGCATTTTTGAAATTTGTTGGGGATATTTACTGCTGTGGTTAATAATTTCACCGTTTAAAAGTTAAAATATTTATCTGATGGCAACGCAAGTTAGAGAGAGCAAGAATTCAATATTACATACAGTAATGAAATAAAATGTCCATTTCAAGCTACTCACACTTGTTATATCGTGATCTTATTTAAATGGAAATTAATGTATGTTTTTTTTCTATTCCCCATATGCTTGTGATTCTTTTTTAAATTTGTACAAAATTATCTTGCAAAGTCTGTTAAGCGATTAATATAATAAATGAGTTCAAATATTGGAGAGAGCACCTGAATCTGAAATCACGTAGACGTCATATAACAAATGAAGATTAAAAACAATATGATAAAGAATATACTTTATTATCCAGCAAGGTTTCTTTGTCTATACAGCATAGAATTACAATTAAATAAATAAAATAATACTCAACTAAAAAGATAAAACATCGTGATAGGTTTTCTATTCCAACAGAGCACAATTTGTATTGATGAAACAGCCCTGTTGTGAGTCTTTTATTTTTAACGATTGACCAAAATTCCGAGTAAATCCGGATCGTGAATCATACATATAACTAAAAATAATACTTCAATATGAAAAAAAAAATTTGTCTGCCCATTTTCATTCGATTTCAAGGTAATGAAATCGTAAAATTACAAAACTCGTGTGTTGTTTGAATGTAATTCTAAGAATGTTTTTTCAATCTTTACCTATTTTTAAGATTTTTTTATTTTGACTCAGGTTTCATCCTTATACTTGTACTCTTTTCTTCCTAGAGGCCCAAGTGTTCGATTGTCCAAATCACATGTAGATTTTTTTCAGACTTCATTCATTTTCAAAATATCACTCTTAATGAAATTTAAATTTATATTGTCTGAAAATACAATGCATTGATACGTATTTAAAATATCTTAGATTGAACCTGAAATTTTTTGTCAAAAATCAAAAGAATTCATGCTGCTTAGTTTCATGATCCTCTCTCTCTCTCTCTCTCTCTCTCTCTCTCTCTCTCTCTCTCTCTCTCTCTCTCTCTCCACTACGTCATAAGGTTTGGTAAAATCTTTCAAATCAAAACCGAATCTCAAAATTCAACAAGACGACTGAAATACATATTTAATTAATACAAAAAGTACTGTGAACAAGAAGTTAAACTCTTTAACGAGACTGATACAGGCATCCTAAAGTTGAAATATGTCTCTGTTTTTATTTGCCATATAATTCCTGATTTGTTTACGTGACATTTGTAAGTTGGTATTATATGAAAATGTGCGAAAACACCGACTTCAGACCCCTTCTCTGTGTTAGAGAATACAAAGTAGGCATATAGACTAGGTTATATTATCTATGACAATGGAGACCCCCAAGATACCGTTTGTGTGCCAAGCATAATTTGCCAGGAGATGAGGAAAGCTCAAAATCGATACAGTAATCTTAGAATCGTCAAATTTACGGCCAAGTTACTCAACAGTCACAATAGGTAAGCTTTATCTTTATAATAAAAATCACAATATGCAAGCTTTCACTTTTTGTTTATCATGTTAACATTCAGAGTCGCAAAATATTCAATTAATATTAATGTAAGGACCTTTCTAAACTCCCAAAATGAAAACATGAGGACATTATCTTGGATAGCAGTAAGTACACCACAACCCCATTACGACATACACGACACTATGAATGCTAAAATCTTAAGAATGGAAATAATGAATTATGTAAAAATCTGAAAATTGGAAAGATTTATATCTTTGTAAAATAAAAAAAAGCATTTGCTTGATTAAGTAATTTTTTTTAATATATCTTGAAAAAAAAAAGAATATTCGGGGGCTGATTTGAAATAAATATAGCTTCCATCATTTATAATTTTGTTGTTTTCCGTCGTCCATTATTAATCTTATCAAAGTTGTGATATTATTTTGGATCAACCCTCGTACATGTATCTGTGTTCAATCTATGAAAATGAAATATTTATTTATATTTATTAAATGAATTCATAAGAAAAAATGCTTTATACTAGCTGTTAGTCCATTATTTACACACTAAATTGACGACGGATTTATCCGTTATTTCCCGACCATGACAAAGAGCACAGGCGGGTGTGACCGGTCAGCGAGGATGCTCACTCCTCCATGGCGTCTGATACCACCTATGAAGTTTAGGAGGTCCGTGTTTGCTCTGCTCCTATTTTGTATTGTTTTATGGACTTTGATATTGAATACTGTTCGTTATCTCTATAGCTTTCATGCTAAGATAAGCAACAAAATTTTAAAAAAATACATAACGCTAGACAATGAAATATTTCAACAAATATATTTTGTAAATCGTTTTAATTCCACGGTGTTAAAATTTCACGATTTCTCAAAAACTTTCAATCTCGATGTCTTTTATTTCACGCTGCAAGAAATTATTTTAGATTTCGTATAATCATTTAACGGTTTCTAAAATAACGTTCTGTTATCTAAAAGGAGAAAATATTAAAGAGATGATTTCCATAATAAAGAATAAAAGTTTTCTTGTACAAGATGTACTGGAAATGTGACAAATTATCATAGAAAGGGTTTCCTCTTAGCAAGGGTATAACTCCTGCCTCAAAGGTATAGGATGAATTTAAGAGGGGCCAGAAAAGCATCGTATCGCCAAAATTTGATTTACATATAGTAAAATGACATGTAATCTTCTTGTTAACATACACTCCTTATGTAGACGATAATGGTACAGTGTATATTATATATTTTGGAGATCCGTGTTTGCTCTGCTCTTATTTTATTCTGTTTAATGGACTTTTGATCTTGAATACTGTTCGTTATCTCCATATGTTTCATATTAAAACATGAATAAGGAAAGTTAGTTTGACATTACGTTTATAAAAATAGTGTATTTTAAAATTTGTCTTTCTCTAGCAAATATAGATTAAAGGCATGCGTATTAACGGCAAATATGACAAATTAAACTGAAAATTATATGCTAAAATACTTCCGTACATTAAATTATCTCAATGTCAAACTGAGGAGCAATGAAAGACATCTATCCTTTAATGCATAATAAAGATTGAAATAATATAATTTTTTTTGTTAATGTCTTAGATAAAAGTCATTTTTGGTTTATGCCGACATAAAAGGTCACAAAATTTGTCCAGATCTATATTATAGATCAAAGATGTTGTTTTAATACAAGGAAATATGGAGAAAACGAAAAGTAATCAAATCTTTTTAAAAAATCAACTAAAACAGTAAAAACGGGATGCAAACGCAAACTTTCAGTTAGCCCACCCTTTCAATTTACCTATGTAGAGGATTCCCTTGTGTTTCGAATCAATTAAGAGTCATAAATCAATTAAATTATATACTTGATAAGAGAAATATCAGATATGGTAACTCTTATTTATTATTTAATTTAGTTTTTTGTGATGAAACATAATGGAGATAACGAACAGTACTACTTTTCAAGATCAAAAGTCCTTAAAACAATACAAAATAGGAGCGGAGCAAACACAGACCTCCAAAACATCAGAGGTGGAATCAGTTGCAATTAAGGAGTGAGCATCCCCTGCTGACCGGTCACATCCTCCGCCGAGTGCTCCTTGTCATGATCGGGAAATAACGGAACAATCCGTCGTCAATTCGGTTTATAAATAATGGACTAACTATTAGTATGAAAAACATCAGTCAGCATTTGACTCAATGAAAAATTGTATATGCTGACAAGGTCATTGTATCAACACTGAACTTACGAAATGATTACTTTAAACGAAACTGTTGATATTCTTGTTTAATCAACTTGTTTGTCAAAAATTTACCTCGTTTTAGAAATTGTTAATACGTAGAGCATGCTTTTGCGTTTCAAATAAGCTGAGATATATAAACTCTGCATGCAGGTGATGAAGGTATATTTCTGCATGAGTAAGGGAAGTCGACGATAGAAAAGTTAAAGTCAACACATTTTTACTAGAGCTTGGTTGTTAGATTACCATTAACGTCTTTTTAAAGTAAAATATCCAAATGTAAAACAGATATGTCAGACTTTGCGATACCTTTTATCTCAAGCCCACCAGGATATATCGTATCGACATAAGAATGGAAATTACCATTGTTAAATGACAATACGTCGTCGATATATCTAAATGTCGAGTTGAAGGCACATAATATATCGAGTCAACATATGATTTGTCGTCGATTTGAAATTGAGTTGAAATTCCATAACTTTTCGTTAAACTTTCCTGCATATTCTTAAATTATACAAATAAAAAAAGTATTCTCTACAAAAGATGCATACGAATAAATGTTACACAGAAACTTGTTAGGTCTTTTATGATTTTTAAAAAGTCTCAAGATATTTTAGGCATTCAATAAAATGTGAACATAATTGATTATTCTTCTGCAGGAGGAAGTTATCTGTTCCATTTATTAACAAATTTTCAAAACGAATTCATTTACTATTTTTTCATTTTGGAGTTTAAGGTTTGCAAGCCAATTGACTTCATCTTGTCATTATTTTTAATAATTTTCCAATTGTCGCACATAGGAAATCAATAAGAATATTTCAGAAAATATTAAAGTTTCGCTAACTGCTAAATACGTCTTTTTGCTATGCATTTTTTTTTTTTAGCAGAAACCGTCTTTAAGTTTGTCATTTTGATTGTTTATTATTTGATAATATCATCTGCGCCTTAATAAAAATTGATAAATTTGGGAAAGATTCATTTTCAACACAACATCTTAAAATTGACCACTCATTGGTTATAAAGAAGCTCCTTAACTTATTTCACAATATAAAACTCGAAACACTAAGTCTTATCTGTAATTTGTCAGTATTTGAAACTATCAGTGTGTGTTTATTTCAAATTAATATTACGTGGTTAAAAAACTGGGCAATACATAATGTCACTTTTAATTACATGTTCTACATTTCTATTGAAACAGAAAAACTGAATATCCATCAATGAAAGGTTGTCACAAATTGAAATGTCGGAAACAGTTTGCATTTACTTGCATCTCCTCTTTCTAAATCAATACTCCATTCACAATATTTTTTCATGAAATGACCGCTTCAGAGGACTCGGTTGTTATTCTAAATTATGTCAACTTGACAGAACCGTCACAGAATCTCTTGCTTTTTACCACCATATACCTTCCATATCTAGACATGTTACATGCCACATTTGATACGTGATTAGTCATTATCCAGTGCCTTTTTTTCAATAAATTGGAGACTTGTCTGGTATTTACAGCTCGACCACTCAATCAGTATGGTTGTATTTGACATCCTTCAGTGAAACTGTTTATTGATTGTGAAAGCTCAAAGAGTTCTCGGCACGGCATGTTTTATATTAACATGCGCTGCTTCTCCTTACAATATGTATCGCGTAATATTTTGACCCCCGGCAATTTTCTTGTTGGCTTTTTGGCCTTGTATAAATTCTTTATCAAAGATTGGATCTCAACATGACATTTTTGACATTTTTTGTTTTCTAAAATAATATGATTCTTAAGATATGCACTCTTATGATATAACTGTATATAGAAAATTGTAAAGTGTGAATGGAATTTGAAAATGGTAACATTTTATGTCTTTTTAATCTCAAACGAGCCTTTTCTCTTACGTCATTTTGCGCCAAAGTTCATTGTTGAACCTATAAAAATGGTTCACTGTTCAAATCGCTGTTACAACAGACAAAAGAAAAATTGAGAACCTGAATAAAAGCGTAGGCTTTTACACAATTATAGTTGAAATGATAAAGATATTTTCTATAATTGGATAAGAAAAGCATTAAAATCTGAACATGAAAGATATTATGTTAAAGAAATAAAAATGTCATTCTACAATAAAATTATCAAGACTTGGTAAATTGATATCATCATATTTTAATGGAGAAGTTAGAGCAATCCCCCGCATTCCAAAATGATGGATGAGAATAAGACGCTGAATTACTCAATTCAGAAATAACAGTGAAGATGGTACACTATCCAGGGCAGGGAGTACTGAGAGTGTTCGATTGGGAGGACGGGATCAGTCAGGCCGGATTGATTAGTTGTCAGAGTTAACCGTTTGGCCAGACTCTTTATGACCCTAGCCACCAATAGCCTCCTAAGATGTCATACCAAATCTCAAAGGACCAAAGATCACGCGCATCGTAAACATACACTGCCAAATACAGAACGGTCAAAAAGAAAATTCATCAAAGTTTCATAACATTGCATGGCTAAACACTATTAATCAGAGGTATGAGCGGTTTCTTTCTCCTGTTGCGTATAATGACTTATGGTGCATTTCAATCACGAAAAATAAAGACAATGTAAAGAATAAGGTGCTAATGTAGCAATGCTTCTATGGGTACATGTATCAGTGACTCAGTGACTTGTGTCTTTTGATAGCGATATTCCCAGTACATTGGTTGCATTTGAATAATGTAAGATGGTGAACACAACATTTTCTGTCTTACGAATTATCTAATTCTTAATAAAAGTATATATTCAGATATTTAATTACAAAAGCATCATTTTCTTAAAAGAGCACTTGAACAATTTGTCGACACATTTTCCCGTAATTTCTCGATCTTGACAAGGAGAACACGGTGGGTGTGATCGGTCGACAGAGGATACTCACTCCTCCATGGCACCTGATCCCACCTCTGATATTTTTTGGGCCCGCGTCTGCTTTACTCCAAAAATAATATTGATTAAAGGACGTTCCATTTTTGTTCTTTGTCTCCATATATTACGTTTGGTATCTTACAATTAGCGAACTAACTGTCCTCGAAGGGAATTTTTTTCCCCATATAGCTTTTTGCCCTATTCATATTCACTAATTTGAATTGGTACCTAGAAGAGAGTAGGCGTAACTTTAGTTCCGAATTTTTCCATGTTTTCTGATCAATCAGCATTTTGGAGGATTGCAGACTAAAAGCAGAATCACCAACAATATCAATCTCAAGGTCAAGGTCTCTAAATCAATGCATACCAAAGCTCTTGCGTTGTATATTTTCGTGCTATAAACTGACTTATTAAAGATAAAAAATAAAAAGTTTTAATTTTTATCAATTGATATATCAGTTTTTTCAACTTTGTTCAGTAAAGTTATATATTAAAGACAAAATTTTAAATTTCATTTTATTAAGAGTATGTGATTTTATTTCATCTTGCACACTAATATAAATGAAAATATTTTGTTTGAGCAGATCTAGAGTTGCTGGATATTGATCCACAGAATTCTCCAAGTGTGATAGAAAATATGGCTATAACTTCTTTTCAAAAGAGAACTCTATTCCCTAAGGTCAATTATCAAGACTTATGACTTTACAGAGAGATATGTCAATGCTAAAGGATATCTTTGCTTCTTCTACAGTCCAAATGTTTGGACCCCAATAGTGTATTCGGAACTAAATCAGAAATAATGATCTCCGCTATAGCTTATGTGTAAGCGCATCGATAGGATATGTCTCATATAAGAACTTTGATGATATATATCTTTCTTTTTATTGTGGGGCGCTGTAGAAATATATATTGTTCATAAGCTAGGAAGTGTCCCTCTTCCATATTCCAGAATACTCTTTAGAAACCAAAATAAATATAAAGCATGCCTTTTGATTGGTTATCTTTATTTGATTATAAACCATTCTGGTTCTACACAAATACTCTTGGATCTGAATTGATAATTAATAGATATACGGTACCTGAGCAGTCCTTAGAGAAACGGTCTTTAAATTATCTATTGGAATTTTGGTGGGCATTAAAGTTTGTTACAATATTGTTTTTGTTTGCAAGTTTTATTATCGTAACCGTATTTTTTAGAAGAAACTGGTTTTGCTTGGTCTGTGTTTTACACAGATTTGTTAAGTTGAATAGATCTTTTAGATCGATCACTGTCCGGTATCTTCACCTTTTTCATTATACTTTTGGAAATCCGACTAATCATCGTTGTTCACTTTCCAAAGATGGTATTCTTCAAAAGCAGATATTTAAAACTTTTAATATTCCAAACTGACTTTAATCTAGCCTTCCTATACTGTATTCCTTAATTTCATAAAAATCATCACAAAGATACATAACTTGCAGGATGCAGCACATGCTCTATCATCCCTCTATACTTACTATTAAAAAAATATTGTCTGAAACTTTAGATGAACTCTGTGCCACAGCATATTGTATAGGTACTGTAAATCAAATGTGGATTCTCAAAAACTCAATGACCAAGAGGTCCTTTTAAAACTACTTAAGTTTTTTAATGTCAGTAACATCAACTGCTTCCTCAATAAAAATAGAAATCTGCAATTGTCCTACCTTGAAAGATATCATAAACAGAATTTCTGTTCAAATAAGGTTGATTCTACACATCATAGTATTCTAGATCTAAAGTTGATAAATGGATGTTGGAGTTTCTCATTGACAACAAAAATGTAGTCTTTGGAGACCAGATCTTCCAATAAACTGTTGGAATTCCGATGGCACTGATTACGTGCCTTTATCAGCTGACTTGTTTTTTCATTCCTATGAATTTATCAAAAAATCTTCTACACTAAAAGAAGAAAACACCTGCTGTGATTTCAACTCGATATTCCGATATATCGACGATGCGTTATCAGTCGATCATAGTTACTTTCATTGATATGTAGATTGTTGTAGTTTATTTTCTTCTGTCCATCAAATATCTACGAGTGAACTTAAATTGTGATATAACAGAGCCTACCATACCTTCCTCATATTTCGTTGTCTGGATCTTCGGATAATATATGATAAGGGCCTACTAACAACTTGATTGTATGACAAATAGATTAATTCAAATTTTCATCATCAACTATCCATATATATGGGGTATTTTACCGCTTTCGCCTGTATATTGTGTTGCATTTTCAACCCTATTCGACATGCAAAAGCTTGCTTCGAGTAACCAACTTTTAAATCGAGGATGTGTTTACCTTACGGGGATTTCAACAACCTCGTTTCAGTTAAAAATTTCGTAAACTTTATGGTCATTAAAAAGATTTTGTCAGCAAATATCATAAATCATTGGGTCGTATTTTTGTTCATTTGTTACATATCATTAAGTGGACTTTTGCTTTACATTGAATTTGACTTCGGAGTGTTCTATTTTTAAAACTTTTCAGTAGTTAGAGCTTATGACAGGTGCAATTAGTCAATAGAAAATGCTTTCTCCTCTCAGGCACCGGATTCCATCTTTTGGAATTTCTAGCGGTCCATGCCCTTTTCACAAATTTGTTTCGTTTATGGATTTTTTAAATCAATAACTGTTCGTTGTCTTTATCTTTCTCTTCCAAATAAGATGGTATTATAAAAACATTCCTACAGACTTAGAAACTTACAGAGTTTCTAATCATTTCCTTTATTCCTTCTTATGTTTTGGAGCGTTTTATTTGGAACCTGTTTCACTAAGTGAGTACGAAAGACTCATGTCGATAATATTCTTCTGTCTGTCTGTCTGTCTAGTTTTGTCTGGGAGTCATATAAAATGTCAGTCACGTGCAGGGCAGACGCATGTATCCTGGCTTTTTGTTTAAATACTCACGATGTTTTGTTTTATTGTTCCCCGATTTCTTTTAGACGCAAAAATCTTAATACTCTCAACAGGCATGTGCAAGCAGACTATGCATGTTTTTTCTTCTTATCTTTAATGGTGTTTAAAATCTATAAATATTATGACCAATCATATTTGACTGTAATGGTAAACATTCCAGCTTAATTATCATCTTGTCTTGTGAGTGCAGTATTGCTCTACTAGCTTTACCTTTAAAACCATCTGGATGCGATATTTTTTATACTGAATTGATATAAATGTAATATAAAACAATCAATGATTAATGTGTTGCAATAATTTAATAAATTTAGTACAAAAACAACAAATTAATCTAAATTATACGGCAGGCTTCATAAAAGACACTGATCTGACGAATCAAATGATTGTTTACAATCAATTTAACACAGTTTGATCATCAGATAGATTAGATGCTTCTTTTCTGTAGTACGATTAAGTCCGGTGGAATGTAGTGCATGAAGTACACAGTATTATAGTGTACAGACGCGTATAAATGAATGCCTTGATTATTATCTCTCATCACAAGAACACATCAAAGGCCCGCCAAGATGTGATAAATAAATTAAACGGTTAATGCTATATAATACTTCTATACCTAACAGTAGAAATCGGAAACGGTTCACGACCCGTCTCGATGTCTATTTGAGCTTAATTTTTGATGAAGGAAATAAAACAAACATTTACAGGATATTTTATATCAGATAACTTAGTCATAAACATTATAATTAAATCTAGCACTTGGAACATTACTGATAATTATATTTATATTTGCAGGAGGAATCAGATATATTCTATTATAAATGGAAAGATGTTGAGTGAACGAAGAGAAAAGAACAGTAAAGCCTTAGGATACAATGTAGCAGCTTACACCGGATTAATCAAACATCCAAGGACACGAATATTTCGTGGAATAAAATAGAGGGA
Source organism: Saccostrea glomerata (assembly GCA_003671525.1). Taxonomy (NCBI): domain Eukaryota; kingdom Metazoa; phylum Mollusca; class Bivalvia; order Ostreida; family Ostreidae; genus Saccostrea; species Saccostrea glomerata. The sequence continues at coordinate 1,407,771 of PRKT01000027.1, forward strand.
ATTTCTATACATAAAAGCAGGGACAATGTTGGCAGGATGCAATGTCATAATGGGTCAATATTGTAATAATTCTCAGCCGGACCAATATCTGGTATAGCGCTCACTATGGATTATCAGTGGTCAGTAGGCAATGTCTGGAGGATAATAGAAAATTTGGGCTGCTCGTAATACCGGTATTCCATTATGTCGAAGATTGAATTAAAAACAGAGAACATTTATTATGGCAATCAAACATTTGAATCACAGCTTTAACAAACACCAAATAACATGATGTAATACATAGGGTTGTCGGTGAATTTTGATATTTTTAAATTTATTAAATCAAAGTTAAAAATTTATAAGCAAACGAAAACCATAAAGTTTAACTTTTTTTACATATCTCTTCTATCTACACGTGCTTTCTAGCAACAGCTTTATGATGAATAATATGTTTATACAAGAATAGTATTGATATGATATTGGCGATAATAAATTTATCTTCGTTCTTTAATCTTTGGTGCGTAATTCTTACAGAGAAGAGGTTTTACAAAAAAAGATTAGCTAAAAGCTTTTTTGGTCTTCCTTTATATTTTATATCTACACTATCTTGTCGGCAGTTGATGGAGCCCAGGAATTATTATGCTTCATAAATGCACATTCTTCAAGCAATTGAATGATACGCATATTTTTAAGAGTTCGAATTGAAATTTTTTATAGCTCAGTCTATAATCGGAATTTTCATATACTTATGTTTTTTTAAATCATATCTTTTAGATACAATACTCACTTTTTTTTTACCTCAGAGATATTTTTTGTTTATCTTTACAGGAAACAATTATAATATTTAAACAATTCTTTTTTTTCTTTACAGGTGAAATTCACAAAGTTCCCTTATTGTTTAAACAATGCTTTGGGTGATACTGAATGACATTTTTATACTGATTATCAGGTCATTATTTAAACGTTGAATTGCCACCTATATTTTTACATTTCCCCAATCATGACAATAAACACATGGCGAGTGTGACCGGTCGGAAGAGGATGCTTTCTTCGCCGTAGCACCTGATCCCATCCCATTGTTTTAGAGATCTGTGTTTGCTATGCTCGCTATTTATATAATTTTAATGGACGGTTGAGTTTGATTACTGTTCGTTGTCTACATATATAATTAGGATTCATATTTTTGAAAATGACCAAAAAGTTTAAAAAGTACCCACCTGTTACTTTTTTTATCAAAATATCAGATTATATCATTGAAAACAAATATTATAGATTTGTTTCATCTTAAACATATAATCTTCAGTGTTTTATGCTTACATAAAAAATGTAAAAGACATCATAAGTAACTGACATTCCGTTTAATCATAGTAAAAAACATTTATGCTAGTTCCTTCCATCGTGATATTCGAGAGATTATTATGTGTTGACCACATTACTTTGCAATTTTTCATGTCAAAAGACTCGTAACTCCTCTACTATCTGTGGGTGAAAGTTCATAATAAACTTAAAAAAAATAATATTAAAGTAGAATATATTTTTAACAGGTGTCTTTTTAATAAAAGTTTTTAAAAGAATCTTTCAAATGCATGCTATTCAACTTATACCTGGCCAATTCTTTTTTGTTTTCCAATTTTATTATGCGCTGTTAGGGCTGCGCAACCGCATCCTTTCAAATCTTGATTAACTTTAACAATTGTTAGAAATTTGGATGTTTTTCTAATTAAACAGTTCAGCTTTGTGAAAAGAAGAGCCCAAAGTTTGACAGTGTGTTGCAGTGAAGTTTATGGTCAAAAAAGAACATTAAACACAGTGGACGTCTAAGGGCCCCTTGTTGTTTTAATAGAAATCCTTTTTCTTTCTCCCCGGGAAGTCCGGCCGTTTGCCGTCCTTTTTATGGTCATAAAAAACCTATAAATTCTTGAATCGTAAGATGACACATAATTCTGACATAAAATGTAATCTCACGTGGGGAGAACTACATTGTAGATCAAATTATAAAGGGTTCGACTGGCAAAGAGCTTAACTGGAGAAGACTTGTTGCTCTCATATGATGTTTTGTATTGGAGAGCAGAACCACGAAAGGATAAAAACTAAGTTAACTACAACCAGACGACAAAATGTAAGCACACTTCTGGCGTTAATCAAAATCATATCAAAATCGGATAAAACTGATTAAACTACTATAACATAATGTTCATATTCCAAATACCAAGGAATCGGCAAAATGTGTTGACGGACGGGGTGTTTAACCAGATGAAAAATATCCGTTAATTAATTACAGTCCATTGCCTCTAATTGCTGGTAAATGAAAATCTTTTTAAAGCAAAAGAAAGGAATGTTGGCGTTTTCCCGGTTAAACACATGTCATGTTAAGGATATAGCTGTCACTGATTATACAGATGTGGTGCTAACACGTCTCTGTCACGCTTCTCCTAGTTCCTTACACCCGTCAGGAGACGTATCTGATAAGCACACTGTACGAGCTAATTCTTAAAACACCAAAGGATGCTAAAGGTACCATGCTAGTTTAGTTTACAATTTAAATATTTTTTAAAGTGTACTTTCATGAATGAAATGTTTTGAGATAAAGAACAGTAGTCAAGCTCAAAAGGCCATTTAACAATATAGAATTGGAGCAAAGCAACATGGACTCCTAAAACAACACTGGGATCAAGTGCCACGGAGGAGTGAGAATCCCCTGCCTACCGGTCACACCTGCCGTGTGCTCCTTGTCATGATCGGGAAAAAATGGAAGAAAAAAATATCTGTCGGCAATTCGGTGTGTAAATAATGGTCTAAAAATTAAACATCAATGGTAATCTAACAACCAAGCTCTATGATAGACGTAATGAATTTAACTTTTCATTCGTCAACTTCCCTTACTTATGAAGCAATACTAATATACCTTCATCACCTGCATATGGAGTTGATATATCTCAGTTTATTCGATACGCAAGAGCATGTTCTACGCATGAACAATTTCTAAAACGATGTAAATTATTGACAAAGAATTTGATGAAACAAGAATATCAGCAGTCTCCTTTAAAGTCATCATTTCGTAAGTTCTATGGTCGATACAATGACCTTGTCAGCAAATACAATTTATCATCGAGTCAAATGCCAACTGACGTTTTTCATACTATTTGTTAGTCCAATATTCATACACTGAATTGACGACAATTTTTTTTCCCATTAATTCTCGATCATGACAAGGAGCACACGGAGGGTGTGACCGGTCGGCAGGGGATGCTCACTCCTCCATGACATTTGATTCTACCTCGAATGTTTTGGAGGTCCGTGTTTGCTCTGCTCCTATTTTATACTGTTTTATGGACTTTTGATCTTGAATACTGTTCGTTATCTCCATATGTTTCATGAAAAATGTGAGTCAGTTGCTAGCAGGGTCATTGTATCAAACATAGAACTAACGAAATGGTAACTTTAAAGGGAACTGCTGATATTCTTGTTTCTTCAACATGTTTGTCAATAAATTACCCCGTTTCAGAAGTTGTTCATACGTTGAGCATGTTCATGCTTATCGAATCGACTTTGAGATGCTAACTCCGTATGCAGGTGATAAAAACATATTGCTGCCTTAGTAAGGAAAGTTGGTGATAGAAAAGTTAAAGTCATCACGTTTACCATAGAGCTTGGTTGTTAGATTACCATCAATGTCTTTTTCAAGTAAAATTCCTAAATATAAAACATATGTTTCAGACTCTTGGGTATCTTTTCTTTCAAGCTCAGAAATATTTCGTTTTTAAATATCAAATAAAGAAGAACTGGGGAAGGGAGAAGAAATTTTCAATAGTTTTTGGATATCGAAAACCTTAGAATGCTGAGAGAAAAAAAATTCGAGGTTAGAAAAAAAACATCATAATACATACATGGAGATGCAAAACGATTGGTTGACTCGAAAAGATCTTTATTACTATTGATTATCAACGATTTTCCTAAACGTGAAAAAAAACAAAACAAATGAAATTACCATTTTTCTGATGTCTAACGACTAATGACTCAGTGGACAACGTAAGGTGAATATTGGGTGGCCCTAAGAGACTGGGCTCTGTAGACAATTTACATAGTCGTCCCCAGGGTGGAGTGCTGTGTTAACTGGTACCTTATCTATTTCTCCGCATAAACACGGAATTCCGATCACGATCTTACTTTGACAGACTATTGGTGCAAATAAAGGAACTAAAAGGGTAGATCCATTTGATTCGAGTACATTTGTGGACATGTCCTACGATAAAATGAATGAATGAATAATATTCAGCGATAGCCATTAATTATTAGGAATTCAGTTGCACATACAGATCAGGCCTTCTCTCCATTAACTTTGCCAATTTGCTTTTGCTTACCTCCGTAAAAAAAATTGGTGCAAAAAGTTTCCAGATTTTTGCTTGAAAATTTCATTTAAAAATCATTTTATTTTTCAAATAAAGTGTAATGTCCTTGTATACCTAAAAAGATAAAAGATTTTAAAAAATAGTTGAGAGTTTAGCTTCAATGAAATGAATTTTGATCTTTTTATTCAAAAGAGAATAGATAGATGGTCGATGGTCTGTCTCTGTACTCCCTTCTTTGAAAATACATTATTCTTATATTTTGACTCTTGTGCGATCAAATCAATGTCTTCACCTTCCCACGTGCTGCCATCTTATCACCCCAAAAACACCACAGCTGTCCTATATACAAAACCGAGCTCATCCCACAAAACTCTTACCGACGATCCCCGCGACGATTCAAAAGATAAAAATTGATTAAACAATTTCAAATTCATTACACTAAAACACGAGTGCACAGATAGGTATCTAGTCCTTAAGGAGACTATTTCCTTGAGATTACGTAGCAAATTAGCTCTTAATTGAATTTATATCGACAGCTGATTTGAAATATGGCAGATGATACGATGTTTAGTGCATATTTAAAGACTCCCAATGTATGTACGTTATGAGACGGGATTAAGAGAGAGATAAAAGAAAACTAATGCAGGAAAATTCACGAGTGATCCCGAGATTACAAGATCTAGAATGAGCGGACAAAAACAAAATGCACAGATGCGTGGTTATATTTCTTTATTTGTATCTCCGGTTAATTAAACAGGAGTCTTGTCGACCTTTATACTTTTAGCAGATTATACAATTGTTTACGTACAACGAGGTCTAAGTAATTCATTTTTATTTCCCATTCAACTGCTCTCTAGTCACAACTTGCTGCACTCTGCACATAACTGATCAATCTAGAGGCCGTGATAAAATGGTATTAAAAACGTGTAACCGAAAAGACTAACAATAATATTTATCATTAATAATAAAATCAATTGAAATGTGTTTGTAAATCTGAAATTGTCACAATTGAAATTTAATGTGAATGTTGTAAAAGTGACTAAGGAAAGTTTAACAAATATTTTGTAAGCAATAAACTAAATCAATATTAGCTTTTAAAATCTCTTCAATGCATTTAGACACGTAAAGTATAGGTGGTGAATATTGACTCAGGTTTAATTACAATAAATTGTAAGAATATGCTTAATTTAAATTTCTTTTAAATTGCGTCCGGTCTCAAAAGGCAAATAATGAAACTTCTCACAATAGATCACTGTGTCCAGAGCCTTACTCAACGCGTGAGAAATAATCTTCAACTTTCAACGGTAAAAAAAGCGGACAAACCTTAACCAATAGATTCATCATCTGGAGATGACAGAGTTTATTTCCTACGGAAAAATGATAATTTAGCGAATTAAGATATTATAAACGGATTTTATTATTTTTTTTACAAACAATCCATTGATCTTTTTCTGATAATCATTTCTATTTCACGCAAAATGACCACGAGCGTAAAACCTGTTTAGCCGTCGAAATAATATTCTAAAACTGTTCATTAAAGGATGCCCCTAAAATAAGAATTCCCCCGACTGTATTCGGGCTCTATTTAGCATTATTTGGTCGTGTACTTTTTCACCTTTGATGAATTAAATCTGAATAATTAATTAATGTTCCTTTATAGTGGTGGTTTCAGCATACCATGTTCCAGAAGAGTATGATGATGAAAGTGAAGGCCTGAATAATAACAAGTTCCAAAAATTCCTCATGTTACATTAGCATGGGCTTCGCTAAGTACATAACCAATTATGGTGTCAAACGGGGAAATAAGTAATATTTACAGAATAAATGAAACCTGCTATGTGTCTCCATTAACTTTTTCTCAATTAAATAGTTTCATCAAATTTTTTTTAAAAAATATTGCGTAAAATGGTAAAATAAATTAATTTAAGAGTTGACTTACCAATCTTAATTTCTCTCGGTAGACAATGAACACAGTGTATTATCAACAGTCCCGTCAAGTGATATGTGATAAACGTTTTTATACATGTATAAAGCGGCATTCTGTGCTTTTCTCGGCTGTAAATAGGACTTTCAGAGTCCCTGAACAAACCCCAATTCCACACATTAATACCATTTAATTGAACTATTCATTGTGTGTAAATTCATCGCAATAATTTTCAAACACAAAAAATCTCGTGTTGATTCCTAACAGCTTTGATGCGACGGACGTCCACATGTTAGAATCGGAACCATAGGGTAGAGAAAAATCCCCAACGTATTTATTTTACGGAAATGCACTCTTTAAGGATAAACACCGAACTGTGTATAGGATCATCAAAAGAAGTTCATCCAGAATTCTTTGTTTATACAAGTTCAATTAAAATTGCAGTATTTATTTTCACAAACTTTGACAACTGGCACACGTTAATACACCACAGAGCTCTATTGCTGCAGCACGCGCCCAGTAGCACATGGTATCTCCCAATGATAGCAATCGGCTCCTCGTGTATCGATGAAATCCGCTTGTTCGTTCTTTCGTAAGTCTGTACTAACCAGAACGATGTAATGTCAAAGCCGATTTGTAGCGAAAAAAAAAATCCCAAGAAACCCTGGAGTCAAAACTTGCTGGAGAACAATAGCAACACGATTATAATTGATTTTTCTTGTTCCGATGCAATTCCCCTCTGAGATAAGGCCTTAGAGTACCCGCTCTGTCCGAGGTCTATTCAAGGTCCGAGATGTTCCTCAATCGAAGAGAGAAAAAAATTGAGAAGAGGCAGATATCAAGACCTAATTGAATTTCATGGCCCAAATAGGATATTTATACTGCAAAAAGTGCAGCGAATCGGTCTGGTGTGTGGTTGTAATAAAGTCCTACCCTGCTGAAGTGCATTCACGGTTGACTGGTGTGTATTGTGAAAGTCGTCGCCGATCATCGAATCCGTCGATCTGTGATAAGATAGGGGTAAAATTGCTCCTATCGTCATTAAATTGAACTGCTCTGATACTTCAAAGGCTCCGATAACCATTATATAGACGAGCTGTTAAAATGAACGGTTATACGAATTATCTCTGTGATTGTTAGTTAGGGTTTTGTTACAATACCTGCGTATTAAATGTGATAGCTCTCTAAAACACGTGTAATTGGGATACTTAGTCAAGTACCCAAGAAAAGCAATCATCGGGGAATTATGCCATTGTACGATTAAAAACTGAGAGCTCTTAGACGTAATGTCTTCAAACATGAAACAAAGAGGGTATAAGGGTTAAAACTCGTGGATGAGCAAATTAGCCATCATTTGAAAAGATCAAATATCTGCATATTTGAACAGAGGTGAATTTTTAAAATTCTGTTTTACTCAAACATAAAAGAGGCCAATTCCTTGGTACTCCAAACAGGTGATTAGCCCAAAGGCAGAAAAGGAAAATACAAATGTAAAAATTCTCAATACATAAAAATTTAATAATAATGATAAGAGAGATGAAGAAAGAAGGATGGAAATGTTTTTTTTTAAATGGTCTGACATTTTCCTCTGAAATTGACCTCTGCATTGGTTCTCTAGGATGAAATCTTACCACAAGTAACTGTGTTGCTTTATCCACTATAGAAATAATTCTTTGTAAAATTTTAATTTAATCTATTATTAGACATAGTAGAAGCAAGAACATCAAGAGATATGTTAATGAAAAGGTGAAGATAAGAAACAGTATAAACGATCTCAAAAGTATTTTAAAATAGTATGAGCAAGTGTCATAAAAATGTATCTTTTCATCTTTTTGAAAGAATGTATGCACTACAAAACAATTTCCCTTTGCTATATTCCTCTTACAAAATCTCTAGACAGCCTAAAGATGACAAACAGTCAAAAATAATTTCTATCCGGTCAACCTGTCCACTCAAAATTAGGTCAATCTGTACTGATTCCAAATTAGGTCCTAAATTAGCAGAGAAATTTTGTTTATGACAATTCATATTCTGTGGTCCCGTGTATTTTCACTTTGATACTATACAACACGATGTTTATGAATTCCCTGTAGTCTGGTTATTTTCCCGTTGGGAAGTTATTGAGTATAAGATAATTTTTCATTCCTCCGATGTTATTACATTGGAACACACACTAAGCTCTAACCGGATAATTGTTAATAATTCAGAGGTCCGTATGCATTTATTTTGTTCCACAATTATCACGTTCAAAGAAGAAAAATATGACAATGTTCTTTTCATAGAATGGAAAAATAAAATTAGCCAACACAGACAACCCCACACAAACAAGAAGTAGGAATGTCTTTCCCCCTGAATACACAAATCTCACGTGTTAGTTGGAATAAGATCCAAGTTTCTACATATTTACGTTACGGTTAGACCGGTTTACCCATTCTCCATGTTATTGTCAAGGTGCATACGCCATTGAGAAATTTAGCTTGTAGATTCACATTCCTAATTATTTCAGCAGATTCTGTCTTATGTGGCCCCAATAATGTTAAATCGCTGCTATTAAAAAAGTAATATCGCCTGAATTCTTACTTATTTTTAGCCGAGTTAAACCGAAGGCTCATAGAGAAAGTTTTAAAATTACGAACAGATGTCGATTTCAAAACAATCTTTAAAGAATAGAAACCTTTGAAGAGAGCATAAGGCACGAAATCTGGGAAAGAGATGGGATCAGCTGCCTAAGATGAGTAAGCGTCCCCTGTTGACCGGTTACACCCGCCGTGAGTCCTTTGTATTGGTCAGGTAAACGGAATATTCCGTAGTGAAATTTAGCCTAAAAAACTAAACAATTGGTATGAAACACGTCAGCCAAACTACGACCCAATCATTGGTTTTGTTTGCTATCAAGGTCATAATGACGATTAAAGAATTTATGAAATGCTGACTGAATGCTGTTGTTCAAATCCCTCTCATGTAAACTTATGTGCTAGTAGCAGTCTCACTTAAAAATTTGATCGTATTCGGAGCATACCTTTTGAGTATCGAATAAGATGAAGATGTAAGCCCAATATTCAGGTGATTGACAACTTGTCATAATCTTCACCGTTTTCATGAATTATAATCTTAACCAATATCATTTTCGTAAGTTCTATGGTCGATACAATGACCTTGTCAGCAAATACAATTTATCATTGAGTCAAATGCTGACTTACGTTTTTCATACTAATTGTTAGTCCATTATCAAAACACTGAATTGACGACGGTTTTTCCGTTATTTCCCGATCATGAAAAGGAAAAAACGGCGGGGGTAACCGGTCGGCAGGGGATGCTCACTCCTTCACGGCACCTGATCCCAGCTATGATGTTTTAGAGGTCCATGTTTGCTCTGCTCCTATTTTGTATTGTTTTTTGGTCTTTTGGTCTGGAATACTGTTCGTTATCTCCAATTGTATCATTATTAATTTTTTTGGAAACTCAAATGACGTAGAATCTCTTTTCCATTTTATTCATGGAAAATGTTTGTTTATCAGTTGTCCATTTATATTTTTAACATAATATCGCATTGTTGCTTCACATTTTGAATTAAAATTATCTGATTCTCTTGCTTTGCTAGAATTCAGGATGTGATGCTGCTTTTTATTAAAAAACAAGATAAAGAAAATTGAATTTATACTTCGATTAAGAAAAGTTAAATATATACTTTGAATTCCGGATTGTTCTCTTGTATTTAGGAAGCCCTGTTAATGTGTTAATTAAACCTCTATGGATTCCTCCAAATAATACCTTTCTTAGAATCATGCCATGCGAAACGTTAATTAACGACAGAAAATGTCGAAATATTTTTAGAAAATAATCTTTTAGAAAACAAAAGAGTATATGGATGAATTGACTACCGCTGCTCTCTTCCTGAAATATTAATTATAAGTACATGGTTTCTTTTGTCCTATAAATCTTCTTTATAATAATAATGATATATGAGGGTGAATAGAAGTTTACAGATACCGAGAAGAGAAAATGTTCAAACATATCAAAGAAAGGATATATAAGCAAACGTAACCCACGTACAATCTTGATGTAAAGGAATATGACACGAAAAAAATCTAATCATGCAAAAAAAAAAATTATTATAAGTAAAATGAGACAAAGATTTCCCATTTTTTAATCAGGTCAACCAAAAGAAATCAGGGCGACATATTATTACTGTTCCAGCTAACCTTTATTAGAAGGCTCTGGCTTATTTTTTGATATCGTCTTTTCAAATAATAGAATGTTGAAAATTATCTTTCCGCAAAGCGGCAATTTTAATCAATCCTTACACCTGCATAAAGACATTTTCATCCGTTGCGTAAAGTAAAATTTCACTGTTACAAGTTCATTGTGATATAATTTAATTTACTTTACTTTTTATAGAAAAATTCAATTTTTCCCCGTTTGAAAGAATGAAAGTGGAGATACAAGTTACTTTTTTTTTCAATTACAATTGACAAAATACTTTGTTAAATTGAGGAAATGACAGTAAATTATGGAAATTAGTTTTTTACTTGCTCTTTACTGATTTTAAATAAAGGGCAAGGTAGTTTAACATACCTTTTTGGCCTCTGATTTATTTTTTTTTTCTGAGGAAGCATGAAATATATGGAGATAACGTACAGTGTTCAGGATCAAAAGTCCTTAAAAGTCCGCATTTGTCGACTTTCCACCAGAATTGAGGAACTGTCTTATTTTGGCGTCGTTTGTGGTCTTTCAGAATGCTTAAGGACAGATGATACAAACATCCTTTTGTTTTTAAAAATATGTAAAATAACATCTTAAGCCATGTTTATCTAAGTAAATTGAAAAGATTTTACCGTGTAGGGTCTTTTTTATTTCTTATTCACATTTCAAAATAATGAGGTTTGAAGTAAAAAAATGAATTGATTAATAAGTATGGCTGCAGACATGTAGAATTTGTACATTAAAGAATTTTTTACAATTTCTTAATATTTTAGGAATTATTATTGGTATCATTTGCAACAAAACGATACCTAAAAGTAAATATCAATTCAGACATCCATTTAAAGTTATGACTTAAGACTATCACAATTAATCTGTGATTCGATTTTATATCAAATAAGGGGCAAAGTCAGTCGTTAAAGTACTTTTCCCTATTTGAGTGCAAAAAGCAGTAATAACCATTCTCGCATGAATCTCTTCTCCTGGAGGATACTGGGCATATGCTTACAACAGAAAGAGGATAAAGTACGATACTTCAGACTTTTGATAGGACAATTGTAGCAATCAAAGAAAAAAAGCATCCTTTCTCTTATTCAGATCATCACCACGAATTTGTGACATCATAAAATAATCCCGTCAAGAATTCTCTGCCCATGCTTTAAGTATTGAAAAAGATTTGATAATTATGACATTTCCTCCTTCTAAAAGTGGTACCTCTTGGAATATGTTCACTTTGGGAATGAATTGCCAATTGTGTTATTCTGTATTGGACAAGCAATAAAATTCTTCATAAATGTTTTTTGAATACTGCAGAACTTTACACAGAAATACAAGGAACCAACCAAAATAATAGTTCCTTGACAGGTCCCTAATCACGTGATTTTATGAATTTTTTTTTTTTTTTTTTTGCTGAGTTGTTACATAATATTTTATTTGCAATTTTATCATGCGCTTTTCTATTATTTTCTTGCATCACGTTATTGCCTACAATACTTCATCATAATTATTTTTCGGGAATTTGAGATAAAAAACATTATTTTACTGAATGAATTCGTGAAAGGGGAAGATAAATTAGTGACACATTCCTTCCAATATGTAACTACTTCATCATCTGCACTTTCTCTAATATGATTTAACGACTAATAAAACAACTCAAGCACATTAATGAAAGATTGTTAACTATTGAAAATTGAGCAAATGTTTGGATGAAGAAAATATTATGTGTTGAAAAACCCTCCTTCAGTTATGTTGACAGGTATTTGGGTGTTGAAAGAAGTTGGTCAGTTGCCTCTTTCCGTATTCCCGTCCTTATCTTACTTTGTACTGTAGTAGTTTGTGTTTTGGAATGGGAATAATTTTAAACAATTCAACCCTGATAACTGACAAGGTCATTGTAAGGACCATAGAACTTACGAAATATATGTCCTTAAATGAGACTGTGGATGTTCTTGTTTCAGCAACTTACATGTATTTCACAATAATTTAGCTCCTTTTAAGTATTGTTAATACATAGAGCATGCTCCTGCTTAACGAATCAACCGAGAGATAAAAGCCCCGTAGGCAGGCGATGAAGGTATTTTGCTGCACAAGTACATGTAACGGAAGTTGACGATTTGAAAAGTTGAAGTCGCCTCGTTTGTAATAAAGCTTCGTTGTTCGATTACAGTTAAGCCTTTTTTTTCCCAAAAAATATAAGTAAAATTATTTTTGAAACTGCATTGTTAATTACCTTTCTTTCAATTCTTTGGTAAATGCTTTCCAGTTGATTAATATGAATTATAAAGCAAAATATAATTTAATAAGCACCGGTTTGATGCTTTAGAGGTCCGTGTTTGCTCTGCTCCAGAATTTGTATTGTTTAATGGATAGGGAATCTCGAAGACAAACATACCAAATACTGACGATAAAGGTATATTTTAATTTTATATTTATACAATCTAGAAAATACAATATATAATATATATTTCACATATAAAATTCAAATTAATATAAGGAAAGTCCATCTAAACAATACGCATACATTGTATTTTTAAAAAAAGGCAGTTTAATTACCTAAGTTGTCGGTATCACAAGCTATCACAGTTGCAATAATTGAGATGAAGTCAGAACGTATAAAGCCAATGTGAAGTGAGATTTACGAGTATTAACGTATAAAATTAGAAGACTTTTTCTTGTTCTGAATTGAGCAGAGGGAGAGGACCTGGTAACATTAAAACGTATCAAAGTATCATTTTTTTTAAATGAAATTTTCATTGAACAGAGTGTGCATTGTTAGAGCTAAAATAAAAATCGATGAAAAGTTTTAAATCATCTTTGTAACGGAAGAAGGACGGTATCTATACATCTCTCAAGAGCATTAATATTTGAAGAAAATATCACCACATGGCAATAATTCTTGCTGTGATTTTACGTCATTTTTGTCTGTGCGTCGGGTGTGGAGCTCTCTTATCTCAAGGTGATTATAAAGTTTTGTAACCTGCTAACGAAATCAGTCGGAATGTAATTAAACTTATGATTTGAAGGACATGAAGGATTTTCTATTGATAACAAGATACATGACTGTGCTATTTCCTGATGTAGAATTAAGTTATTTACATATTTTAGATTTTGTAAATATTAACTATGTGTTCTTTTTAAGAACTAAATTCAAAACTGTATGAGGTTTGAAATGCTCAGAGTTTAATATTCAAGATATAAATCCCAAACTTAAGGTTGAATAAGATTTTTGGTAACTTAACTTGCCCACACAATTTTAACTAAGATTCTATAGACAAAAATCATGTTCATTTAAGGGTAAGTCATTTTATTTTTTTTAGTTCAACAGCTTTTCTCTGGACTGCACATACCCATATCTGAGAAAAATTATATTTTGATTCTTGTATGAGGAAAAAAAACACATCAATTTTACGTATGATTTGAAATAATGGTGCGGTCGTTTCTAGAGCGTCTGCTCTTGGTTCATGGAGTAAGGAGTTGATCCATACGACGCGGAGACCTGACCTTCGAATGAGACCGTATAATCCGAGGTCCTGTATCGGAGAAGATATTGGCGAAAAAGACCCCTTCCTGCTGAATGACCCTGAGTGCCGAGTATAACTATAAATTCGCAGCCTTCCACCGTCAAGTTGTAGCGTCTCCATATGAGCGAAAAATCCTCGAGAGGGACGTTAAATAACAAACGAACAAAACCCCTAAAATGATTCATTATCATGCCCAATACAAAAAAGTATAACATTTTTATTTATAAACTCCATTGCACGATGAAAGAAAATGAAGTATTTAGAGTAAAGCTTTATGTCCTATTACCGAAGAAGGTAAGTCAAGACATATTTGTACATTGAATAAAACTTATGGAATGCAATATACTTTTTTGATGACATGATTAAATCCAGTGAATGAAAAACATACATCAACATAATGTGATTAATACTGTATTTTCTAAAAGCTTTCTATTGGAATCTACAAAATTGGCCTTTTAAAAATAAAAATGCACGGAAGAATTTGATATCATAATCTCTGAGTTGACAAATATAGCAATATTGTAAGATCACCATGTGCTTCGTGATAACAGAATGAATAACTAATTTACAATGTGCTTAGTCTGACGTTAAATTGTCTTGCCTTTTCTTTTTTCCGATCATAACATGGAGAACAAGTTGGTTGTGATTGGCGGACAGGGGATAATTAATCCTCCATGTCAACTGATCCGATCCTGGCGTATTTAGAGATCCTTCTTTGTTAATTTCCATTGTATCAATGGAGATTTGAAACTGATTATTGTTTGTTTTCTTAAAATGAACATGCAGTGAAGACTTTTAAAGAATAATAAGAATTAATATTAAGAAGCTGTTGATATCATATTTAGAATGGTGTATAAATCGATACTGCTCTTAATTAAAATGATTCATAAGAATAACAAAAGAATATGTAGAAACATACTTTTTGACCAACCTCCATTTAAAAACAAAAGGAAATAAATATTCTTTCAAATTTTCAAAAATTTAGTTTTATTCCTATCTCCATTACAGTATCTAATTGTTTGTGGATTACACTATTTATGTCAATATTCATAAAAAATAACTCAAGATTAACTTCTTCTTTTCCTACAGTTTTAAGGCGTAGAACATATAGTATATGGCATTAACAACCTTGAATTTGATCGACAATCGCCCTAAATGACGAAACACAGAGGGCCATCTAAACGTATCAAAAGGCTATCAAATGCAATTTTCCTCTTATTTCTTACACAAAATAACAATAGAATATAACTCGTTGTGAAACTAGTTTACTGATAAATAAGATGTAAAAAAAAAAAGAAAGCGGGCAACGAAGAGGAGTAGATGTATGTCACTAAAAAATTTGAGTACTCGCACGTTCCTAGTACACATCTGTGTCTATTTATTCATAGGTTTTTTCATGCAAAAGAAAAATAAGATAATAAAATGGTCATAAAATCGTTTAAAAAGTTCTTGCAATGTTTATGATTTTAAAAAAAAAGGTTTTTCTTTAAAAAATGTTTAATAAGAAGTTATTCTACAAATGTCTCCTCTTAATTATTATTTTTCTTTCCTTAAATTTACTCTTTGAAATAAAACTTATCAAATGTTTAAATGTTATTGTATGAGCAGAGGAAATTTGACATGTGACCATCTTTATACACAGTATGTGAAAATTAAAGTATCTCTTGCGTAAGCTGAATCACAGGTTTCTGAATTTCTATCAGGAAATCGTTATTTGATTGATCAGAGTGAATAATATACCTTCTCCATAATAAAATGCACAATATTACATACAGCGTCGTAGAAAAAACAGCTCGCAATGAATAAATTGGCAGTCAAACCATTGTAGTTTTCTTTTAACAAAAAATAAAATTAGAAACTATTTCCTTTTAATTTCTTTGTTTTGCTATTGTTTATTTGACGTCTGCGCAAGGAGGTAATGTCTTGCACAAATTTTTAGAAAGTAAAAAAGTAATGTTTGACTGCCTCAAAATTTCGATTTATTTTAAACTTCTGAAGTTGTAGAAAACAAGATTAATCATCAGCACGCTAAAGATTAGGAACTTTCATTCCCCCCCCCCCCCAAAAAAAACACAACTGTTTCCTATTTGGGTGTTTTACTGACTATAGACGATAAGGATCAATTCTTAGCTAAATCGTATAACAATTAAGACGACTGAAGCCATTCCATCGTCAAATTTCATTATTTATATAGTAATATTCCACTATGACCTGCTCATGATGTTTCTGTCTCCCAACGTATTCACTACTCCAGAGCTTGCTCTAAGTAAGAATAAATTTCAAAGAGATACAAGCTACACCCTGACAAGTTGATGTTACAGGGATGGCAACTACCTCGTTTAAAGTTCGCATTTCGTAAATTCTATGGTCGTCATAAAGACTTTGTTAGGTAATTCCGGTTTTACCTATCATTGGCTCGAATTTTAACGGACTTCCTTCGAACCAATTGTATCAATCTTTTCTTGTCAACTTCCCATTACTTTGAAGCATTGACCGCTTATCTCCTGTATATGGAATTTGTGTTTTCCTGTTGGGTCGCGAGGCAAAAGCATGCTCTAAATACGAACGAATTCTAAAATGATACAAGCTCTTCACAATTAAGTATTTGAAACAAGGACATCAAGAGTATCGTATTTAGCCAACATTTCGCAGGTTCTTTCATCAATGCAATTATCTGTCAGCAAAAATAATTTATCATAAAGTAATGCCTACTGACGTTTTTCATACTAATTGTTAGGTCATTTTTACAAATTTGAATGACGTCGAATTTTTCCCTTTGCCTGATAATAAAAAAAAGCATAGGGCGGGTGTGACCAGTCTGAAGGGAATGCCAACTCTTACACAGCACATCATCTCGCCTTTGATGTTTTAAATGTCTGTGATAATTCTTCTTCCGATTTGCATTGTCTCAATAAACTTTTAAGCTTGTTTACTTGCTTTCTGCATCTTTTATATTAGCATTAATTAGACTTAATGGTTAATTGCATCATTTTAGAAAAAAAAAACAAAGTTAACGTCTTTTTGGTTTAAGAAAGGTTGTAAGGTATTAACCGAAAAAAATATTTGTAATAACATTTTTATTAATTGACAACTTCCATATAGTCCATTCATACCTGGTCCACAGCAACCAGCTGGAATTCGAATGCACACTAATTGTGCTCTAATTATTATTAATGTAACATAGATTTCAAGTGCATCATTTAGCAGTTAAGGTGTATTCAGGGGTTCTTGATATTTTACATGGAAAGTTTTCATTGTTTTTTCGTTGAAGTGCCATAGAATCATCAAAATTCGTTGGGGCCAATTTTCGTGGTGTGAGTAAATTCCACAGGTTCTTAGCACGTAATTAAGTGTTTCTCTTACACACAAATGGAACTATGACTGTAACCATAATGTATTAATTTGTGGAGGATATAAACTCCTGAATAAGAGATACCCACGAATTCCTCGAAAATTGAGTCACCACGAAATTTAATGATTCCATAGTATTCAAGTATTTGATATTTTTCTGCTCTCATTCCGTAATGTGTAGACTTATAACCTAACAAAAATTATTTAAAGTGAAAGCCAATAGATGTCCTGGGCCTCTTTAGAATTTAATTGAATCAAACAAATTGAAAATTAATCGAACTTTTACGAAACATTTTGTTCAACAATTGCAACTAGACCATCTAAATGATTAACCCGTTAGCCCTGAGAAAGTTCATTCAATGTGATAAAATTGTGTTACTGCTTGCAGTATTGTTTCATCTCATCTATCCGTATTCCCAATCCTTTTTATAATGCTTTGATATGAACATGATTTCTATCGGGAACAATCATTAGAATGCGCAATACATCCGGAGTAAGGCGGGTCACAGACTTAACAACATGCCGAACCCGATGTTTAGGATAAATTTCTAACCCAAAACAAAGCCTATCATCATAAAGATAGCTGGATATTTATGATCATTCAGGCTTAAACATTTCAGTGAGTTTCGATGTTCGTTTTTGTGGGATGCAGGATGTACAAAGGAACCGATGGTTGATTAGGGTGATAGAGGCATTATGTACGTAGGCTGTATAGTACCCCGGGGACACGACCACAATAAAACAACTGAGTCGTGATTGATCATTTCCCAGCCTCCTGATAAAGTTTTATGATTGCATAGAAGGTAAAATTTTAGAAATCTGAGAAATCATTACGGTTATGCAGTGTATTCAAATAATAGTTCTCAACCATTTTCTCAATTTCTATGATACTTGCTTAGATGGAAGCAAGGTACCTAGTTTTTCACTTTTATTAATGTTCAACGGTTCGACTCTCAGAATGATGCCCAAAGATGAATAATATTGCTTAATGCTAAAATACTTTTCAATATGTAAATTATATGAATGATCACTGTCCCATTGAAACAAAACGAAACGACAACAGAGTACACAATCCTCTAAAACATCGGTCGCAGCATGTTTTCTTGTCATAAGGCCTTAAATAAAATATTATTTGTTTGCAGTTGCCTACCGACCCACTGAAAATGCACCCGACCCAAACTTTTTTTTTTAGCCATTTTGTAATATTTTTTTTTCTTAAAATTTTTCATATTGAAAGTGTTTCAATGTCAATTTTTGTCTTTATCAATCAGTAGTTTATATCAAGAGTGGGGCTTATTCATGTATAGTAGGCCTATGAAAAACTATTTTTATGTTATCTAACTAAAATCTGAAAACAATTTTTTTTTCCAAAAAAAAAGAATGCCTACCTACCTACCCAGTCTAAAAATTATAGATCGGCAACTGCAAACGAAGAATTTTTTAGGCTTGGTCTAATCTTGTGAACGGAAATATAAGGAGACAGTGCAGTATGTTAATATTGACCAAACAATAGATATAGATAATCGACTTCATTATTACATTGTATTTCATGACTAGGCCTTTGTATCAAACATAGAAGTGACGAAAAGATGGCTCTGCTCGAAGATGTTGATTTTCTTGATTCATCAGCTTTTTTTGCAATACATTGCCTCCTATTAGAAATTGTTTGTACGTAGTGTAACATCTTGCATATTGAATAAACTGGAAGATATAGAATCCATACGCAGATGATGATGGCATATTGCTACATAAGTAAGGGACTTAGACGACAGTTTTTTTTAGTTAAGTATCCAAATACGAAGCAGGTGTGTCAGACTCTGTTACGATTGTCTTTTAATTCAACCTCATTGCAATAAATCAAGTCAACATATGAATGGAATTAACAATTGTTAACTGAAATTTGTTCGTCGATAAATCTAAATGTCGAATTGAAGGTCACAGGAAGTTTTTTTCTTATTCTCATTTATAAGCTTATCAATGAATTCTGCGTTATACGAATTTAAAAAATGTATAGTCCTCAAGGATATTTGAGATACATATGTCATTTATACAGTCTTCAGATTCCAAATTTTGGTATAAAACTAAACGTCCATATCCGAAAAAAAATGAAAAAATATAAAGTTTTTATACGAGATATATTTGATGGTTCCTTTTCCAATCCCATGTCTTCTATTTCAAAATTGTCTGCGAAAAACTTTATAACCTGTGAAATTTTGATAACTAACACTTCTTTGCCAGTAATCTTACTTATTAAAGCTTTTATAATTAAACTTGGGATCATCTTAACTGCAAATCTTCTTATGTTGTCTACGGAATATAATGTAATCTTTGTAAACTTGTTTATGTTGATGAAACCAAGGGATCACTTAATAAAAGAATATCAGGACATAGATATCAAAACAAAGGGAGTCAGCAGCTTTTATACAAACATTTAAATTTGCCTGATCATTCTATTTTGTTTGTCAATGAAAGTTAGATTTCTAGAAAAGATTTACCATCACATAAACAGTCCATCACTGAGAAGACCTTTCGTAGACAACGAGAGGAATATTAGATTAGACTATAGGGACGCCATTCCCTAAGGATGTAACGACAATGTCGATAGTGTTGGAAATCTCTCCAGTCCACAGTGTAACAATGTAAATATTAAAGGACTTTTTAACCATACACAGAGACATAAGCATAATCATGAGCATCGGTCTTACAATTAACCTTTAATACACGATGTCTCTATTGATTCATTACCACCTTTAATAAATCAACAAGTCTTCATCACATTCATACCAAACTTTACTCTTTCCCTTTGAAACTTTTAAATAGTCTTCTTGAAAAAGTCAAGGAAAATCCATTTTTGTTCTTCGACACTAAACTACAGGCTCGGGTCAGTGGTTATGGCTTTTGCAAATTATAGGCTTTTTAAACCTGCACGTTGTACAGAAGAAAATGCATCGAATACAACCCGTTTTCCATAAACTCCAATATCCAAATACATGTAAAGGAATTTATTGTCAATATATATGGCACGCCAAAGTCACAAAAATGAGATAAACCTAGTTTCACATTTGATAAACTAGGTTTATCGACTGTAAACTATAGTTTACAAACCGTAAACTATAGTTAACGATTCGTTAAGTATAGTTAACGATTCGTTAAGTATAGTTTTCATCTGTAAAACTATATTTAACGGTTGTTAACTATAGTTTACGAATGCTAATCTAAGTTTATCTGTCTGTAATAAAACGTTAACAATAGATTTTGTTGATAAACATAGATTCACGTTTGTAAACTATAGTTTACAATCGTAAACTATAGTTAAGAGTTGTTAATCATAGTTTCACAAATCGTGAAACTATATTTATCAAATTGTTAACTATAGTTAACGGTTTGTAAACTATAGTTTACAAATCGTGAAACTGTATTTATCAGATAATCTGTGTTTTGCAATCGCAAATGATTGTTTTCGGTGTTAAGTATAGTTTACGGCTGTGAAACATAGATTATCGCGTTAACTATGGTTTACAGATGTGAATTATAGATTAACGTTGTTAACTATAGTTTACAGCCCGTAAACTATAGTTTACAACCGTTAAACCTAGTTTATCGACTGTGAAACTATGATTATCTCATTTTTGTGAATTTGGCGTGCCATAAATATAATTAAAATTCATATTCACATTATAAATAATTAATTGTGAAATGGACAAAATTAAGGAACCCCAATTTTTCAACAGGCGTCATAATTTCTTAATGTAATTTATTCTGATGAACATTAAGCAAGCAAAACATGTACAAAAGACCTTCACATTTTTCCAGAATGGATGAAATGTATCAAATGTATGTTAAAATCTCATATTAAGCGACTGAGAGGCAGAAAGAAAACCAACAATTCTTCTTAGTTCAATAATTCAGGAGTGAAAAATGAATTAGATAGATGACAAGATCAGTATGTACTGGTCCCTGCTGACAAAATAAATAACTATATTGTTTGTGTTCGTAAGGTTCGTTATTAAAACTGCATTTCAGAGAAACTGGGATTACATTCTATTAGTAGTGATCTACCTAGAGCTTCCCTTTTAAGGGGATTCTTCGATATCATATGTCATTTTTGAATATATTTAAGATTTCAAACGACCAACATGAATTTGAATTACCATATCTATATTGGAATCCGAAACATCATTAAATCCTTACAAACAAAGATACATGTACATGTACATTCAGGGCTCCAGTAAATTTTTTACCAAGCCTCTTTACTTATTCTTCACTGACAAATTAACAGTTGTGAAAGAGAAACTTCGGGAGAACTGTCAACAATACCAGTATATTTGAGAAGTGGTTTAAATTAGATGTGGATACTTAAAAAATACAAGAAACTTTTGGAAAATTTGAAATCACAATAGCTTACCGAAATCAACAACTTAAAAACTTACGACTTTTCAACTTTATACACAATGATTCTCCACGATAAATTGAAGTCCATGCTTTTTGTTATCACTGACAGCTGCTTTTTCAATAAAAGTGGAACTCGTAAAATTACTAACCTTGTCATTGGTCATATGCAACTTATTTTGTTAAGAACATTCGGATTGTATACACAAGTATTCTGAAGTTGACATTAAAAAAGATGCTTGAGTTATTTATTGAAAATTTGTATCTGTGGTTGTTTGAAGACCAGGTCTTCCAACAATTGCGCTCCGATTTTAAATGGTCATCTAATAACCAAGCTTTATGATAAACGTGATGACGCAAGTATATCAGCAGTCTCGTTTAAAATCATAATTTCATAAGTTCTATGATCGAAACAATAACCTTGTCAAATGCAATTAATCATTGAGTCAAATGCTAACTGACTTTTATACACTAATTGTTGGTTCATTATTTATACACTGAATTGACGAGGGATTTTTCCGTTATCATCAGAAGGAGCTCACGGCGGATGTGATCGTTCGACCGGGGATGCTCACTCCTTCATGGCATCTAATCCCACCTCTGATGTTTTCGAGGTCCGTGTTTGCTTCGCTCCAATTTTATATTGTTTATTGGACTTTTTGTCTTGAATGCTGTCGTTATCTCCGTATATTCTATAAATATGATCCTTTTTTACCCAATCTTTGTTTTGACATTTCGGTTAAATGGCAAAAGTAATGCTGGATTGTGAAATCAATGACACAAAGTAGTTGATTCGACAATTCGTCGCACTGTGTCAATGATATTGGTAATCTCTCAATAAAAAATAATAATTAAATCATATTTAACTCATAATTAAATCATAATTTCATTATATCTCAATAGATGATTTCAAAAAAATAGAGAAAGACACTTTTTAACATGTTATAAATGTTTATACTAAATACTAAATGAGTATCTTTGACCATTATATTTAGAACCAAAAATATAATTGTCAAGCAAAAGAATTGACATAATATGCTGTTAGAGAAAATACACTGGTATATACTTAAAATTCTTTACATAAACAAGTCGGTCCAGGTAGGAATAGTTAAAATCAGCTTAGTAAACTTGATGACAAGGAATAGTCATGATATTTTGTTCTATGCATGACCTTGCGTCTTACACATCATAACGTATGCATGACTGTATAACAAAGAAGTTTATTAAGTTAATTGCTTTACACTAACTCGTCAAAGGATAAGATTTTTTTTAATATTAAAATCCTTTCGGGCAAAACATTTCTTTTTGATGTGAAAACAAAAACATTATCCCGATATACAGAAACCACACGTGAATTACCGGCTCGACCTTGATGAGATTCCATGTTTCTTTTAAGTAGAAAATAAAGAGACCCAAAGGAAACACGAGTTCAGACTTGAAAGTTATAATGGCACCTATTCCGGATAAAGCTTTATAATTTCAATAAATTCGAATGATGTATTACATAATTGGAGCCCTTTGTTTCTCAATACATTATATTCAATATTGCTATATATCACGTTTGTCTGTAGTTCTACTATATTTTTTTTTCGGAACACGATTTTGCAGAGGAAGATTATTCAAATATTTTCAAATCTTATATAAAGTATATGTAGTGAAAAGTGGAGATCTCTGTTTTTGATCGATATACCAAAAATGAAATTTTTGAATTGAGAAATATAAGTGCAACCTTATATTAAGTTATTCTCATCCACATGGAGGTAATGCAATTTAGTAGACTTGGCTACGATTCTCTTAATTACTCAGACTTGATTACATTCTAGATTAATGTATATACATATATATATAATTCATACCCATACAGTTATCATATTGTTATATTTAACAATATAATTATACTTAAGCTCCACTTAAAGGTCATTGTCTTACAAAGAAAGTGCCATTGTCCCGGACTAAAGTAGACTCTGTCTTATGGGGACAGGTTTATACGTGGGTTACAGCTAGGCGAGTGTAACAGTAAGAAGGCTGGTATTTCCATTGATTGAATCGGCATATTCCACGAATAACTCTATATCACTCAGGGACTTAACTGTACTCCGCATTGAATATGATAAACTTTCATGTACTTTATTGATATGAAGAAGCAATACTTGTATTTGTTCTAGTTTTTTTTGCACTTTATTGATATAAATTCTACAATGCATCGTACGTTAGCCCAAATAAACTCTAAAAATGTTAAAAGAATAAAAAAAATATGTCAAAAGTAAGCCGTGCATGTGTTTATAAATGGTACAGTCGGTATTTGATTGACAGAGACTCTGTATCGGACGACGACAATCAGTGAAGAAACAGTTTATGTGGTAAAATCTGAACAAAAACTTTGAAAGTTGTAACGTCAAGGGAAGACATCTATAGGCGCTTCTGAGTTGCTTATCCGGGGGTAGCAGGGTAGATGAAAAACAGAATAGAAACAGATATTAGAATATTTACAATGGAAATTTTACAACGAGAAATAAATGTCAAGTGATAGAAAAGGGTTTTAATGAGTTGGATTTGGATTATACTGTGTGAAATGTAGAGGGATAGTATTTTCAAGAAATTATTGACGCTATGTTTTGACGTTATATTGCTGTTAATTAAGTGTGCTCGGCGGGTATAAAACGTGTTGATTTTAAAATGAAATAAATTATTTCAGTTGAATCGAATGGAATGAAACTTAAAACATCAACAAAAGAAATATTTTGAAATATTTTATTGTGCTTATTTTGAATTTCTTGAAAGTAGAATAACGAAAATTGGCATCGTCCACGAACTTTTCGAACAACCCTCGTATATAGTCATATATGTATATACGCTATACCTTGTCTGATTGAACGAATGATATTTACTACATATGTTAATACCTACATACATGTACATTGTAAATTTTATCTCAATCTAGTTAACACAAATTGTGTCTCTTTTGGGGGAATTGATTTTGTTTCAGGAGGAAAATGATCTAACTCCTGGAGGTCTAAATCTAAATCCTTAACCAGTTCTTCTGAACAAAAAGATGCAAAGTGATAAATATCATGAAAAGAATTGGGAACAGTTGAATTTAAATTCTCATATTGATCTGATACAGAAGTATCTTTTCCTTCGTTTGAGCAATTATTAGAATATAAATCTTATATTTCAAAGACGTTGAATTTCTCTCTGTAGTTCAGAATTATTTGGGAAATATCATTATTCGACTAAATTCGGTAGATTAATCAGTTTATTCTTCGTTAATTATATTCTCTGTGGCCTTTCTCATACTGAAGGTTTGCAGGAAATAATTTCACAATTACTTTGATTGCAAAGAAATTCCCAGACGCTCAATGGTGTTAAGCCTAGATTCTCTATTGATCTTTACACATGATGAATCTTACATACATAATATTCACAAAAAAAAAACGTAACTAACTTTTTCAGTAAAACTTTCAATTTCAATAAAAT
This sequence comes from Saccostrea glomerata, assembly GCA_003671525.1. NCBI lineage: Eukaryota > Metazoa > Mollusca > Bivalvia > Ostreida > Ostreidae > Saccostrea > Saccostrea glomerata. Next base: position 1,432,961 of record PRKT01000027.1, read on the forward strand.
ATAGTTTAAAATATTTTTTTTTGATTTCTCAATACTTTGTTATAATATCTTTTTTCACACGAAATTCGACTTACAGTTTTTTTCTTAAACGCTTGTTCATGGCACCATGACACCTGATCCCACCTTTGATGTTTTTTTACTCAGCTCCTGATTTGTTTTGTTTGATGAACGTTAAGCTTAAATACTGTTTATCATTTCTACATATATATAATATACATTAAGTTATGTCGTTTAGGCCACAAAGAACGAAAAACTCTTTTATCATCTTTCAAAGTTTTTTCAATCATTTTTTTTCTTTCTTATTCTAAGTATATGTATTTCTTATACTTAGTTTATGTATTTGGGAGGCTCACTTCTCCATGGCACCTGATGCCACCTCTGATGTTCTGGGGGTCCGTGTTTGCTCTGCTCCTACTTTGTTTTCTTTTATCGACTTTTGATCTTGAAAACTGTTCGTTATTAATCTATATTTCATTATGATTTTTTTTTTATATTCAGATCATGTTTGTTTACAAACATATTTCTATTGTACATCATTCTTCGATCCATATAAAAAAAACTAGCTATATTAATAAAGATTTTTTTTCAACATGCCTGTAAAAGAACAATTTTAATTTTACATGCACCTTTAATTTCACTACAATTTAATTAATAAATTCATTTCAGAATTTATTGTGATTTTATTTTTTGTAGATAGATTGCCTCCGAATTTGGAATGTTTTCCCTCTTGATGATATATGATCAGCGCATATTATGACAGCTTCGATCACTCTGGCTAATATTAATTCAAATTCCACTCAATGGGAGTATCAGTGACCGCTAGGTCACGTGATCTGGTATTAAGGACATGCCAGCATTTGGTTGGGGTATTTGCGTAGAAATATTTTGTCACAAGGGATTAAGGAATAAGAGCGTAACTGAAATGCTGAGTGGCGTTTCGGATCAGATGGAGAATATTTTTGCAGTCTACACCTAATCAAATTAATTAAATTTTACTATATGAGAAAATAAAAGTATACAATCGCACATTGTTGATTAATAAGATTCAGTTTTCTAACTCTGACATTATTATATATCTAGTAGATGTGATTTGTTTCATTACTCTCTGATATATCTCTAATAGGATTTGTTTATACTAAAGATATGACAATCATTGAAATAATGAATCATGACATTAATGCCCTCGACCATATTCCTAATGGACACCGTTCTTCAATTTTTTGTTGGGGCTATTATTAATTGTATCTTTATTTACAAACAATCAAATAATATGATCTGTATACGACTTCAGCATTAGATAAACATACGAATTATAAAAGAACTCCGTAAGGTTTTGTATAAATTTCTTGTTAACTAGATATACTTCTCTGTTGCAAGCATTTTGTCCCACGTACATCTGAATATAGCATTGAAAATGTGAGAGTAACGAACAGAATTTTCCGAATAATTATTGCAAAATGAGAACACCCGGACACATGAATCCCTTAAAGTATCAGAAATGGGAATAAATATATTGGTCAGCAGGGGATGCTCACTCCTCCATGGCACCCAATTCCACCTCTGATGTTTTGGAGGTCCGTGTTTGTTCTGCTCCTATTTTGCATTGTGTTATGGACTTTTGATCTTGAATACTGTTCGTTATCTTCACATGTTTCATGCAAAGGAGGAGGACGTAGAGAGATAACAGACACCGTTAACCCTTTGTTATGATCCGGGTAAAAGGAGCAATTCGCAGAGAAATCACGGAATTTTTATGAATTAATTATTTTCAATCAAGATCCCATATAACGATAGTTAGAATTTTTCGAATTATATACTAGTTAATATCACGTCTATGGAACTTGCAAAATGTTGAGTTGTTGATAATTTGGCTTGTAATTTCTACTAGTTTGTCAGTAGCTTACATCGTTTAGCAATTTTTCATACTCAGATCACGCGTCAATTCGACGAAAATAATTTATGCAGGTGATAATTGCAGGTGATGATTGTACATTCTTTCATAAATTTGAAATTTTTATAAAAGAAAAAAAGTTGAGACGAGAACATAAATTTTGCTACGTTGTTTGGTTTGCAATCAATGTTTCTCTTTGGTAAAACATCCAAATGTAACAAATGAGTCGAACAATGTGGTACATTATATTTCGAGATCCTTAATATATGTTAAATCAATGACAATGTGTTACAAAGAATAATATTTTCAATTAGCATATTTTATTATATATTGTAAACATTATTATAAATATTATATAATCTTATCTGTTAGGCAGTTTTGTTGTTAGTTCGTCTTAATCGTCTTTAGACAATAAAACGCCATAGTTATGAAACATGTGCCAGACGCTGTTGTGTTTTTTATTTCAAGTTCACTGGGGTCGACATATGAATGGAAGTAACTATACTGTGGGTAATTGTTTGAATCGATAAAACGTGCAATATGTCGAATTTGAGTTCGCAATAATTTTTTCACTCTTTTATAGCAGTTTTTTTTTATTGATTCTGCTCCAAAGGTGAATAAGAAGTGGTATACATTTATATAGGAGATAAAGACTAAGTCTTTGGCAAATTTTAGACCTCAAAAACTTAACAGACATCATCTACGAGCCCTTGATCTTCAAAAGGTATTTACATTTTTACATGAGGAAATCTACCATCTACCATGGAATCTTTCTTTTATTCGTGAGGGTCAAATTTCGCAGGTAACGAAAATGTCATTCATTCATGGCAACTTAATTTCGCACTTAATTCTTTTGTGTATAAGGCATGAATTTTGTTCCTAAGAGGTGTAAATGCGTGGGTAAATATAACCCCAACAACATTGAGGATTCCACAGTATTTTAACCAATTAAGACGGCAGATTTCAGTTATATAGTTTTGTAGATGACTTATATATAGTGGTTTAAACTTTTCTGACTAAGGTGATTGTACACGCGTTGTCAAACATTTAGATTAATTTCAGGAATAAGTAAGTTCCCTCCCTATTGGGATGTCGATTTCACATTCTTCAATAACTGTTACAATTATGTTTCCAAACTGTGTTCAGTCTCCTGAGAGATGAGATGAAGTTATAACATTAGGATTAGGTTGGTCGATGAAGATTTGGCTCTGTTCCGTTTTTCCTACCTATTTTTTTTCCTTCGTGTTTCCAAACAGGATTCTTTTAAAATCTTCTTGAAATTTTTAGGAAAAAAAATAAGAAAAAAACATAGTTGATATATTGTTACTTTTCGTTAACTGAAACCTTTGTAACCTGCAGTTCAGAGAGAGGACTAGTAACGGTTCAATAGATATATCCTTCATTTATCGTCTTTGCTGTATGGCCATTTTACATGCAATCCTTTAATTCGCGCTCCTCATTTCTTGCGCCTCATTAGCTCTATTAGACATTGGAGACTCTTGGAATCTCTATCATTATTAATCGCTGAGTTGACCTATAATGACATTCGAAATCCTCAGTGGTTTTCCATGTTTTCCTTTATCACGTAATAGAACGGTTGTAAATGGAAGCGGAAACCATTATATATATATATATATATATATATATATATATATATATATATATATATATATATATATATATATATATATATATATATATATATATATATATATATATATATATATATATATAGTTCTAGCTTTTTAGAAAAAAAATTCAATTCAAAGAAATCTATGAATTATTAGTATTAGTGCTTTAACCGATGTTTTGTTTTATATTTGAGAGTATTTATTGAATGGGAACTTTTGTTGAGATGAATTTAGAGTTACAACAAGGCAATGACCATCCTGATAGCGAATCTAAGGACAGATGATACAAAACAACTTTTTTCTTTAAAAGAGACTTAATATCATGTCACAAGTTTAGAAAAGTGGATATTTTTTAGAATTTTTTCTCTTAAGAACTGGAAAATGAAATAGACTTGGAAAATAGTAATATTTGAATAAACAACAAATATAGACAAATCACACTCAGTAAAAGTTTAAAGGTAAAAGCAAATTTTAGAATAATTATGTTGCCTTGGTGCTAAAAGTGTAATATAAACTTTAGAAAAATATACCAAATTTAATGAGGAAAAACAAAATGACAAGAATTCATCAATATCGTATAGGCTAATTTTTACCATATTGCTTTTCTTGATGAAATTCTTCTGGCTTGGTATACTTTTCTAAAGTTTATATTCCACTTTTTAGCACCAAGGTAACATATTCTAAAATTTGATTTCATCTGTAAACCTTTACTGGGTGTGTTTTGTCCATATTTGTAATTTCTTTTGTATATCTAAACAACTTGGAAACATAAACTCCCACAGTCACATGACGTTACTTATATTTTTCTTTTAGTTAAAAAAATTATACCTCCTACCTAATAATGGGTGATGGTATATTTTTTATGAAAAGAAAAATAAGACACGTCAGGTGCCTGTTATAAACTCCATATGCAGATGATAACGTAAGGAAGGAAAATTGAAGTCATCACGTTAATCATTATAGTTTTTGTTCTATCACTAATAACGTCTCATTTACTAGTAAATTATTCAAGTATGAAATACATGTGCCAGACGCTGTGGTATTCTTTATTTCGATTTTAAATGTATAAATCCAATCGAAATATATGTATCGATAAATCAATGTTTAATCCATTGTTTGTTGTGTTGTTCAACTTTCCTCTCGAGAAAATTTCACTCCTATGGAGACGTCACCACTTACCGGTGGAGGGCTGCAAAAAACCTACTCTCGCCACTCAAAGACATTGAGCAGTGAGGGATCTTTTTTTTCGTGCCGACACCTTACGCGACACTGGACCTCGGTTTAGGTTATACGGTCCCATTTGAAGGACGTCTCCACGCCCCGCAGTGGATTACAACCCTCGACGTTAGGATAAGCTCCATACTTTGCCACTCTAGAGCAGACACCCTAACCACTGCGCAATGACCTAAATGTTCAATTGATTGATTGATATTGTTTAATGTCCCGCTCAAGAATTTTTTACTCATATGGAGACGCCACCATTGCTGGTGGGGAGCTGCAAATTTTGTCCTATACTCGGCACTCAGGAACTATAAATCTCAAGTTTTAAACCTTTTGATTGACCTAATTTTTTTTACAGTGTTAGACTGAATATTTCCTTGGTCGTAATTTTTCCCTAGAATTCATACTAGTAAATCAATAAGCACAGACATTGACAAATCACCAGTTTTCTTTCAAACTAGTGAACAAAAACATGTTGTTTTTTGAGAAGCGACATATCCATATATAAAACTAAAGTAACCTTAAGTGTGACCTGAAATAGAATATGAGGCAATAACGAACAGTATTCGATTTCAGAAGTCCATTTAACATTACAAAATATAAGCTGAGCAAACACGGACTACTAAAACATCAGAGGTGGGATCGGATACAATGGAGAAGTGAACATCCCCTGCAGACCGGTCACACATGTGATGTGCTCCTTGTCATGTTCCGGAAAAAATGGAAAATCCATAGACTATACAGTGTGTAAATCATTGCCTAACAATCACTATGGAAAAAGTCAGTCGGCATTTGATTATATAATGACAGGTTGTCTTTGTTGACAAGGTCATTGTATCGACCATAGAACTTACCAAATAATGACTTTAAATGAGATTGCTTATATGAGTGCTTCATCAACTTGTTTGTCAATAACTTACTTCGTTTTAGAAATTGTTCATACGCAGAACATGCTCTTCCGTATCGAATGAATTGAGAGATATAACCCGCAGGGCAAGGGCTATATTGCTGCATAAGTAAGGGGAGTTGACACTTGAAAAGTTAAAGTCATTACGTTTATCATAAAGCTTTGTTGTTTGATAACCATTCGCGACTTTTTCTAGTAAAATATCCAAATATGAAACAGACGTGTCAGACTCTTTGGTATCTTTTATTTCACTGGGTTAGACTCTTTGGTATCTTTTATTTCACTGGGTTATATCGTATAGACATAAGAATGGATATAACTATTGTTAGTCGTAGATATACCTAAATGTCGAGTTGAAGGCAACCGCAAGTGTTTTCTTCTTTTCATATAAAAGATTCTGAACGAATTCTGCTTTATATGAAATACAAAATAGGTCTGCTAATAACAGGGCGCAATTGGTACTTTTGGAAAGTCCTATAGATTGTTTGAAGACCTGGTCTGCAAAGACCACATAGATATTGTCAATCAAAAACTCGAGAAATTCGAACTTGGCTGGTCAAACTTTTTAACATCAACTTCAGAGTACTTTTTTGTATTATTTTTCAACAAAGTTATTTTACAAATGACCAATGACAAGGTAAGTAAATTAACGAGTTCCATTTTTAAGCGGCTTTAAAAGATGTCAAAACACCTAAACTTTAATTCATCAAGGGGAATAGTTGTAAATAAAGTTAAAAAAGTCGTTGTTTTTTTATTTTCTAAACTTTTGGTAAAATTTTGCGATTTCAAAACTTCCTTCAATTTTTTAAGCATCCACATCTCAGTATCACAACTTCTATAATATATTGTTGCACAGTACTTTTGAAGTTTTCCCTTCACTACTGTCAATATCTTAGTGACGGGTAAACAAAGAGGCTTGTAAAAACATTTACTGGAACCCGCTGTGTGTCTTTGTAAAAACTTGTATGAAGTTTTGAAATCCAATATATAAATAATATATAGAATTTTAAATTCACTTTCGACATCAGAATATTAACACAATTCCGAAATGAAAATAATATCGTAACTGATAATTTTTTTTAGTTCTTTTAGCTTACTTTCTCCTTCTGCTTGTATTTTTTCAATACATTTTGGACCCCCCAACTAATCCTTTAAATACACCCAAATCTGTCTTACATAAGCCATTCTGTTCTTAAGATCAATCAGAGCTTATGACAATCACCATGCTTTGAGGTTTTTTTTCCAAGTTTTCCATTATTAATTAGAGAAAGGCGTGTATTTTGTATACTACAGATTGAAAGTAATCTTTGAGAGAAAAAAAAAAGAGAATTTTAAGTGTAAAATAGAAAAGAAAACTATTTATAGAAATGAAACCCTGATTTCGAAAATGTTCCTGCTCATAAATTAAGGAAAATGCCGAATATTTGGTTTGGGTTCTTCCAAGAAAATTTCTTTTCAATTAGGGGGACGTGTATTTTATCACGTGTTAGTCAGTAGCTTTTCCAATTATTCCTCAATGAAATCCAAAAACGCTCACCTGATTTCCAGATAGCCCTTGGAGACAGTTTCACGACATAATAAATTCTGAATTCTCACCAACTAGACGGCTACTTAATTGACAGTAGCTCCCTTGACATATTCAGCTTTTACAAAATACTTGGTCGCTGATAAAGGAAAAATATTTCTTCAAAGAAAAGCTCATAAATTTAATGCTTGAGAAGAATTTTAAATCAAAAAAACCTGCAAAATACGAAAATCATACAGTTGCATAACAATCACCTTGAGAAAAAAATTTAATTTAAGTATTTTTAACACACAAATAACAAACCATAACATATGTCATAAAAATTTATTTTATATAATATATATCTACATTTCATTGCACATAAATCCCACTGAATTTGAACAATGTCAGTTATCAGCTTAAATCAATTCCCAAGTTTAATAATAACATGATTTAAATCTTTAAAAGGTAAAAAAAGTCCAACATAACAACAGTTTCAAAAATATTTTTTGCCAGAAAGCTGCTACATTTTATCAATTTCACAACATGCGATGTATTTTTTCTATAACAGTAACGTTGTATTTATCACTGGCCGAATACTTTGCCCTGTCGTATGCATAGTGCTTTGTTCTATATACATATAAAGACAATAACTTGCAAGTAAAGATTGTCTAACATATTTTCATACTATACTAAAAAAATGCTTCCATTAAACTTGTAAAATTAGAGGTCTACAATAATAAATTATACCAACAGAACCATTTATATTAATATTATCAATTTCTTTTAAAGATCAATTAAATATTATAAAGAATAATCAATTTATTGATGTATGGCACAAAGTTCGTCCATGCTTAAAACAACTATGTGATTCATCTAATTGATTTAATAAAAAGTCCAAAATAATAAAGCAATGTACACTGAATGAAACAATAAAACAATATACATGCACTTTCGAAGATAAATAACGGCAATCCCCATATATCGCCTAAGATATAATTGTTTTCAAGAGAATGATATCAAACTACAGACAAAAAATTCAATGACTTTTCCACGTAAACAAAGGCATACAACCAAACACTAATTAAATCATAAACCTAGATGTCCACGGATAAAAGCTTTTCTATTTGTTTATTCAGCGCCTGAAAATACAAATGCGATTTCCTTACGTAAAAAAAATATAAAAATTACAAATATGAGTACTAAAAAATTTTTTTTTTAGGCTTCAATTTTTTAATTGTAATTTTTATAAATTCGGTCTCACCTTTTCTGCTGCTCGTGTCTAATTTGCTCAACTTGCTGATTTAGATTTTTGTGAAGCAACGTCAGGCTTTCCTATAAAAAGTGAAAATAAAAATTAATTCACTATGAACTGATCATATTTTTTTCCTTTTTTTTTTTAATATATTCGATCTGTGCATACTATTAATGCAAGATATATTACTGTATTCAGCGGCGGCTCACACAAATTGGTCCGACCAAAATAGTTCCATCATAATAAGTAGATACAACATTATTGTTCATGATAAGAGTAGAGTTGTGTATGTCATACTTTAAAGAAATCAAAAATAACGTCAAAATATTATTGGAAAGTCACTTTCCCCCCGAAATGCAAATAAAAAATATCAATATTCCTACGCTTGCTCCCTCCTCAGCCTTTTTTTTTTTTTACATGTTTGATAACAGAGAATAATTAGGTCATTCTTCGATTCATATCTTTTCACCGATGAATTGATAATACTATATCAACAATTGTATTAAGTACATGTTTATAGTCCGTTAATTATCATACAATTTCTTCTTAAAGAAAAAATTAATCATTCTGTGTGTGTGTATTATTAAATGACGGAATTTTCAATCCCTGGCCTGATTCTGCTCGTGTGTACACTTTGTAAACTGTAGGGTATGTGTGGCAAAACGAGAACTGGGTTGGAGATTCGGGTTCGTGTTGAAGTTCAGCATACCATTTTATATAGAACTTGAATAATGTAAGTAATTTCTGCGACGAATACATTAGTATATTTCAGTAATTTTCAAAACAAAAAAGGTTTTCAGTTTAGAATTTTCCGACCCGGTCCTGATTTTCCTAACCCGGCCATTTTAAACACAAGTTGTTGCAGATGCAAATGTTAGAACAAACTATATATAGTTCAACAGGGATTGTATAATTTTTATTAATCAGAATTCGTATTCATATGATCTAATTAAGAAAAGAAAAGTTTTGTCTGCCATCGTAACTTCTCGGCAAAACAAAACGTGTTTCTCCGAGCTCGCTGGATGCGTTTGACAGCTCCATCGCACGTGTGTAGACCAAGGCTAATGTTGGTCTTGCGGACACAGGTACATGTAGGCCTATGTGTACTGTTTGTTAGGAGACTGGGTGACCGTAATGCTATGGACTCACGAAATTTACAACAGTTCCATAATTAGACAGTGCAGTTTATAAACACTGTTAAACATATTAAATCTAAAAGTCGAATATCTTTGGATATGGGGTAACCCATATCTATTCTTGTTATATCGTTATCCATTTAAAGTATTTTGTGAAACATGCAATATTTGAAAAATAATTTTAAAAATCTTTCGAAATGATTCAAGAGGTACACGGCAAATATATAATATTCCTTTGAAGAGATTGTACGGCATCATAACAACTACTCAAGGAAAGATCCATCCACATATGAGCTTCTTTTCCAACAACTTTGAAGGAGATACACATAGCTTTCTCAGCTACTGTCAAAGACAATTTGATTTTTTGGCCGTTAATTGGCAGATTTGACCAAGATATCACGAAAAATATCAAAAAGATTTAGATGACACGACAAAAAATCAGAAGGAAGGCTGCCGAGTGCAATAAGGTTGAGCGGTGTTAGGAATATTTCATTGAGAAATGAACGTCATTTATAATACGCAGCCCATCCAATGTACAGTAGAAAGATATATCGGGGGAGATCTATCCCACGAATTATGATGGGAGGATAAAGCACATGATAGAGGGTATCCGAGTGCATATAAGGGATGATCCAAGGGTATCCGAGTGCAAATAGAGAAAAAATCTAAAGGTATACTTGTGCATGTTGCAGATGAGTCTTTTGTACAGTTGTAGGGATCCTGCTTTATGAGGAATAAAAGGCATCCTAGTGCAGACACAGTGTGTTAGTGCAGACAAGGTGTGATTCCATTTTATAGTTTTATCAAACCAATAAAGCGAGACAGAAAAATTCCATGATAGTTATGAAAGGGAAAATGTTCAAGGTTTTGAGATTACTGTAATTCAAATTATGAAGGGATATTGGTGCATTTGTGTGTTCCAAGGCACGCACCATTTAAAGCATCAACTTTCTGCACAACATTGAGTTTAAAGCGTTTCCCAAGGGTATCATTAAACTTGTTGGAAAGGTTCGCCATTTCTCCATATTCAAACCAGATATAATAGCGTAAAGGATTGGCAAAGAGTTCATATACAGTTATCTGTTCCTAACTAATTGTTACTTTGTTGCAAACGACTCATTATAAAAAGAAAAAGCCTGCTTCAAGAAAAAAATCAACACGGAAGATGAAGATAACCAATAATGATCGATCTCACAAAAAGAAACAATTTCAATCTGTAAAGATGATAAATGCGTGTATCCCTGGATATTCTTGATGCGGGATCAAGTGCCAAGGAGGAGCAAGCATCCCAAACAGGTGTAGGTGGCCTATGTTGGCCTGTCTCACATTCAAATTCTTAGGTGAAGTCAGTGTATCAAAATTATTACATTTTCATCGACACAGAAACGTTTATTTTTAAAAAGTTCAAACTTGCACAAAAAAAACAAACAAACAAACAAAAACAAAATTATTAATATTTTAACCTCGCAAACCAGCAGGTGCGGGTGAAAGGGGGTGGTTAAGACAAAGTGTTTTTGTTCAGTTCCAATTCAGTAAACTGACAAACTTATCTTTATGGGAAAGCTTATTCATTCTTTACCTTCTTTGTTATACTCAAAATGAAATAAACTATTGGTCTGACTGTAAAACTTATGAAAGTTACTTACGTTTTCCTCTCTAAGTTGTTTGAACTCCTCTGCAAGGCGGGTGCTACACATTTGATTGTGTTCATCCTGCTCAAACTCCTTTATCAAATCATTCCTAAAAATATATTTTGAATTTGTACTAAGCAAAGAGGTAGCAGAAGAAATTAAAGCATTCCACAAAACAAAAAAATACACCCCAAATAGAAACACACAAATTAAAATACCATACCAATTTATCGTCTATATACATGTTTTTTTTTAAATACTGGAATTTTTTCCCGCAAATAATGTTCAATGTATGATTTTTCGGAAGATATAAATAAAAACCTTCAGATATTTTTTATTGCCGGTTATTGTTCTTGTTTCCTTTTTATGATAATTTGTCGTCATTGAACTAGACTAGGGGAGGCCAATAACATTTCTGTACTGTGGGGTTTTCTTGGATTAATCTAAGTATATCTGCATGAATTCCTGATATTAAAAATATTATTTTGATAAATGATTATAGAGTGTCACAGAAGTCCATAAAAAGTATATAGGAGCGAGTCAATCAGAACTTTTAATTCGTTAGAAGTGTTCTTCATTTCTTAGTGCCGCCTTGGTAGTCTTGAATATCGTCCAATAAATCACGTATCTCCCAAACTATTGGATTGTACTCACACAAAAAGACATTTATTTCCTTTCTCCGTGAGAAATATGCCTAAAGCAGATAAAATTACACAGGGCACTTGCTTCGAAGCCAATTTAGGATAATTTGGAAAGACGCTCAAATTGCTCTCGCAGAATTCACCTCACAATCATCATTTGCTTGTACAACAATCATTTCTAAAAACGGTTACAACCAGAATCTGATCTTTGCTTCATCAAATTTTCTAAATATTTCTACGTCTTCAATGGCATGAAACTTGCCTTCTACTTACAGAATACTTTGATTTTTTCATTAGATCTGACATTAGATGTAACATATTTCAGGCAACAATTTGTTTCTCTCTGGCACCAACCACAGAAATCGGTTTCCTGGTGCTATTATGGCGGGGAATGCAGAAATCAGTGCAATATCTTTTACCCAAAGATAAACAAAACGAGACATAAATAGCCCTGCTTTTAAAATAAAATCTACCAAATGGCCAATTTCAACATATTAAAACAGTAAAGGTATTCCAATATAAACACATGGTTTGCATATCTTACAAAACTACAACATAAAAAATAATTTGAATAGAATGCCAAATACAACCCACTGAACGAATTCAAAATAGCAATGGTATTTCCAGTTAGATATTAGTAGCCAATGACCTTCGGTTGAGAGAAAAATAGGACATATATCAACAAATATAAGAAAGACCAAGGTACGATCAATTTATTAAGAATCAAGATATTCTAGAATCTGCATTTGACAAGGATAACTCAGTTGATTTTCGTGAATCCGGAGAGCTATTGGCATAATTCCATAGTGGGAATTTTTGAAACTACATATTGCTATCAAACAGAAAAGGAAGTTAATTACATGTTTCAAATGGGCCAACTAAATTCTATGACAAACCAGATGACTTCAATTTTTCCATCGTCAGTTTCCTTATTTATCATACGGTAATGTATTCCGCTGTCACCTACATGTATATACACTGAATGGTGATTACACCTCCCAAAAAAGCACTAGATAATCATTTTTAACGAGACAGGCTACTAACAGAAATGTTTACGTTACAAGCACCTTAAGTTTACAACTTTATTCGAAGTCGGATCCTAAAGTCATTGGTCGATACAGTGGCCTTCTTGGCAAAAATTGCCTATCAATGATCGTAATTTGGGTGACTTGTTAGATCTTTGGTTACTAGTATTATACTGAATTTGGCTATGGAATGTTTTGTTTATTTGAGGAATACATAGGGCTGACTTCAAGTGTGATGGGTCAACAGGGGATGCTTACCCCTCCATGGCACCTGATCCCATCTTTGAAATGTCCATGTGTTTGTGTTTTATGTACTCTTCACAGAAATGTTTTTTTTCATATTTTTTTTTAGATGATACTGAGTAAGTGTTTGTTAACTTCGACTTTTTCATTATTCATCTAAGGAATGGAGGCTTCAAAGCATGAAATATATGGAGATAAAAACCAGTTAAGTTCAAAAGTCCATTAAATAATACAAATCGTGAGCAGAGCAAACACGGGGCTGTAAAACATCAGAGGTGGGATCAGGTGCCCTGAAGGAGTGAGCTTCCCCTGCCGACCGGTCACACCCGCTGTGTATATCTTGTCATGATCGGTAAATAACGGAAAAAATCGTCGACAAATCAGTGTGTAAATAATAGCCAAAAATTAGTATGAAAAACGTCAGTCAGCATTAATAGGTTCTATTGGCTGACAAGGTCATTGTATCGACCATAGAACTTATCAAAGATGACTTTAAACGAGAATGCCGATATCCTTGTTGCATCAATTTGTTTGTCAATAACTTGCCTCATTTTAAAAATTGTTTATACGTGGAGCATGCTCAACTGAGAGATAAAAACCCCGTATGCGGATGATAACGGTATAATGTTGCATAAGTAAGGGAAGTTGATGGTTTAAAAGATATAGTCATAAAAATTCCCACCAAGAAAAGTTCGGTCAACAAACTTACTTTCTCTGAACCAGTAAGGACAGCTCTGTCTGTACTTTAAGGTATTCCTCTGCTAACTGTAAAAAAGACATTAACATCTATGAGAAAAATAAAAATTAATTCTTATAAATAAACTGCATTTTTACTTTATTTTCTAGGTTGACAAAAACAAACATCTTCACGAATACAGGCAAAGTCCTCCAGAGTAATTTAATTTAGAATTCCCATGCAGTGTGAGCCTTTGTTCGACATTCGTATTCATTTTTTACACAAATTGTTTTTAAACGTGGCAAACTTTAACCAACTAGCAATTTATACTAGAAAAGAAAGCATGCATTTTACTCGAACAATTTTGCCTGATAATTGGAAATGATTTTGATATATCAGGGAGTCAAATGGAAACAGAATGACCAATAGATTGAAAAATGTGACTAATAACTGATAAAAAAAACTTCATTTCCATTCTATTACTCTTTAAATCTGTTGGTGACACAACGATTTGTGTTCCGCTGGGAACGCTAATCTATAGAACATCGATTTTGGTCATTTCATGCTTTGTCCACTGTTTCGGATCTTTCCCAATCAATTATGAGGATTCCCAAAAGCTCAACGCCACAATTATATCTTAATACCACTTCAACATAGAATTCTTCTGCTCAAGTGTTTACAATCATAATAAATATTTGCCGGTGTGTTTGGGATCACATGTTCATTATGCGTTGGTATACAGAGGCGAAGATGCCTTAAACCCTTTTCTCCTCCGTTTAAGGGGTGAACGTCAATACATCGGTCTAATTGCTACTTTTGGAGAATAATCAACCTTTTCAGAGTTTGTCTGCGGGAGAAGATCGATGTTAACGGTGTTTTAGGATGAGAGGTGAATGATAATTTGAACACTTTTTTGGCTCTTGTAGACAAATACTTATACAATTTCCCCTCAAGACGCGTCAATAACAATTGTGTAGGGCTGATGATTTATGGGCCCCGATCTGTCTTTCGAGTATTCCCAATTTTTCAAAGATATATCTTGGGTTTTTCAGGATACGATTTTTCTGTGCTTTTTACAAATTTATCTTTGAACTTGGTATTCAACGAACACTAGATTAATCACAAATTCAATATGGTTTGTAAATTTGCCTTCATTTGAAATTTTCAAAAAGATTTTAAGTGTATTTTCAGCCAAATTTATTGTTACATTTATAATATTTCTGAAATTTTCAAAATATACGCTTTTTGAAAGAAGGACAAACTTATTTATAGAAAAATCAGGTAAAGACCAAATTATCGGCGCGTGCGCTTGAACGGAAATCCAGTTAAATAAAAAGTTGTTGATATCAATAGAATAAAAAAAAAAAGGTTTCCTGTGACACAGAAGCGTGGTTGTTCATTTAGTTTTTACCTAATTTGTAAAAGTTATTGTCGAAAGGATGTCGAACATAATTTTTCAGAGTGAACTGATAAAAAAACATCTACGCAGTACCATTTCAACGTGACTTTAAGCTACTGTTGGAAATGCGGAGGCGAAATTATAACGCAATTTTTTTCTTCAAAGTATATTTTCTAACAAACATTGCATTTAGCCAAAAAAAAAATAATCTAAAAACAAATTAATAACATGCATGGTCAAAATAAAGCAAAATCAACGTGCCTTACTTTAAATACTTTTGCCCACGTTACATTGGACTTTTGCGAAGGGTGCTGACTTTTTCAGTCGACGGCTTACTTTAACATACATTGTACATGTATTCTATTTAGAGAAATTTACATGTTTTTTCCAATATTAAATATTAAGCTTAATATTTATTTAAACGGAAATAACGTGCTGACATACAGCACCTATAAGTTGCCTATGAAGAACCAGACAACCACTCTACTCTCTAAAAATACCCTTCACATGCTGGTGCCCCAAACACCATACCTATGACCACTAAAAAGGTTTTCTTATTTATTATCAATCACACCGTGTGTACCCCAGAACATGACACAGGTTTACATGTAAAAGTAAACCGTCAATTGTAAAAGTCAGTGCTTCCTGCAAAAAGTCCATTAAAAAGTCTATCATTAAAAAAATCGGAAATTTGATTAAATGTAATTTTACGATTTTTCTAACAACATTTTTGTTTGTTTGTTAAAATTGTTCTTAAAAAGGACCTAGAAGCTTAAACAACACTAAGGCTGAAAGATAATCAATCTAGAAATTTGAGGCACTTGAGGTTGACAGTGAAAAACAGATCTTGATTGTTCAAAACGTTTCCCATTCTTAGATTCATCACAATCTTAGAAAGAAAACATCATTCTATAACTTTCCATTTGCTTGTCTTAGAACAGTCTGAAAGTTTATTATTGATTAGGGTTCTAAATCTAAATTGTTTTCTAGCAAGTATTTCAGCACTGAGCATTATAAATTTCGGAATGATCCATCATTCCATTATTCTTTCAATGATATTGATTTCGAGTGTAAGACTGGGGGACATTTAAAGACATCTGAGCTTCAGGCTTTTTGTAGCCACCTCCACTCAATCTGCCGCAGGGGAAATCCTAACTGGATCCAAATTAAATTTATAACTTCTAAGACGAGTACTTCTGAGAATCATTGACAGGATTTGAAATGTTAGATAAATGAAAGATTTAAAGTGAAATTTCATTGTCTTTAAGTTTGGAAATGAGATCTCTCTAGGGATCCCATCTAATTCTTTTCCTGATAATGGACATTAGAACAGTTGATGCTATTTTTTTATGTAACAATATTTAGCTTGTAAAGAATACGTGTATTTATGCCTAAAGTACAGTGGGAACATCTTGATCCCCCAACAATAACTTCCCTCTGAACGTAATAATTTGAGATAAGTTTTCTGATCATGTGGTTTTCAATTCTGACATTCAATATCATTTCTTCCAAATATTCGTAGTTTGATTTTAGATCTGATGAAATATTGAGAAAACGAACAGTAATCAACCTAAACAGTCCACTGAAACAATACCAATCATGAGCAGAGCAAACACAGACCTCTAAAAAACATCAGAGGTGGGATCAGGTTCTGTTGATAAGTATTCCCTGTTGACCGTGTGACCGGTCAGCGTGGGATGCTTACTCCTCCATGGAACCTGATCCAGCCTAATATTTTGGAGGTTTTTGTTTGCTACGCTCCTATTTTTTTTATTGTTTCATGGACTGCTGAGCTTGTATACTGTTCATTATCTCAATATATTACGTTGAATGATGACTTACAATTTGTATGAAAAAATGTCATCATATGGCTTAATGAAAGACTGTTTTTGCTGATAAGGTCATTAAATGGAATTTTTGACTTAGCATGAGACTCTTGTTAATAAACTTGTTTTTATAGTGTTTATTGGTAGCTTGCCTCATTTTAGAAAGTGCTTAACGTAGAACATGCCCTTGTGTATTGAATCAACTGGAAGATATAAACGCAATATGCAGGCAAAGGGGTTAATTACTATATAAATAATGGAAAATGACAAAGTTTATCATTAGGCTTTGTTCTTAAATTACAATTAAGACCTGATCTCCAAAAGATACATCGATATAATTGTCAGTCAGAAACTCTTTTTTAATATCAACTTCAGTATATGTGTGTAAAATTAGAGAGTATTTCAATAAAATAATGTTGTAAATGAGAAATGACAAGGTAAGTAAATTTACGAGTTCCATTTTTATTGAAAAAGCAGCTGTCTGTGATGTCTAAAAGCTTGAACTTTGTAATGGTTTGTGTAACGTGTTGAATGCCGTATGTTTTGATGTTAGGAATTCCTAACATCATAAAAATTCTTTATTTGGATTCTTATGAGATATATACTGCGCTCAATATTTTTATGTTTCTCTAGGAGTAGAAAAGAACCCATATTTGAGTCCACTTTATTGTGGCTGTATGTCCATTACGTGTCTATGATGCTGTCATTCAATAATATAAGTATGATAACAGATGTTTTCTTATTCTTCATATCAAAAACTGGCTGCGAGTGCCTGCAATTACTTCTATATCAGGAACTGGGGCAGCCAGCCTAAAATCTTCCAAACCTCTATCCAAGCCTGCCAGGTCATAAAATGTGTCTGTAACTGGCAAACTATCTTAAAACCCCATTTCATAAGGATTGCCCCCGATGCAGAACATCAACAAGGGAATTTCGTATTTTGCATGACCTCACACAAGTTTCTGACCCATTGATATTTTATGAGTCTTTATAGGAATGCAGGGGAAGAGAAAGTACATTTCAATGAAATATGCTTGCATCTTTTGGTAATCACATAATCATTTTTAAAAGAGAAATGACTCATTTAGTGTACCGTTTTGATTTAACAAATGGCTGTTAGACATGTATTTTGGTGTTGAAATAACAATTATCTGAGCTGCATCCAAAATAGCAGAGCACTCTTTGTCCCTTCATAATAACTTTGTATAAATTTTTAGTAGATGTATAAATATGATATGCATACATTTGTCCAAATATATATGTTTTTAAATGTTGGGAAGCATGTTAGACACTACTTTTTAGTTACTGTCTTATTCACTCATAATACAGCACAGTGCTTGCACAACCCACGTTCATTCTTCTCCCTATATTTTTGTAATAGATCAAGAAACGGAGGCCATAAACCTTCATTTGGTGGGTGGCTGGTCTCAGTAGTGAGGTAAAAGTACAGGCCTGATCAGACTTGATAAAACAACACAACAAATCCATCTCTGTCTTCAGAATTAGGTAAGTGAGGTTCTCCTCTGGGGGCGGCCTAATGGCCATTGATCTATCCATGTGTCGACATAAAAAATATTACCCTTCTGTTTTTTTAAGTTCATCCATTCTAGGTCTCTTAGATGGAGAGAAATTGGAACTGAATTTTATTAAAATCTAAAATGATAAATTCACTTTTTCATTTCCTTTTTTGTTAAAATAACAATTTTACATATACTATCGGGTATAATTGAAAATAAACTGAGAAAATGATGACTTTAAACAAGACTGCTGATATTCTAGTTTCATCAACTTGTTTGTCAATTACTCACCTTCTTTTAATCATTGTTCATGTGTAGAGCATGCTCTTGTGTATCAAATCAACTGAGAGATATAAACCTGTATGCAGGCGATGAAGGTACATTGCCTCATCGATAAGGGAAGTTAACAATTGAAAAGTTCAACTCATTGTCATAAAGCTTGGCTGTGTAAAATGAGTAAAATGAAGTAAATTCTTGTAAAGTGAGTGACGCAAATGTGATAAGTAAATTACTACATATGTAATTAGTAAATCTCTACAATAATTAATTCTGTACACTATAAAAAATAATTATCAAATGTCTCTGCTTAACAAAGTTCCAAGAATACAAATAATGCAATGTTGTGTTTTTTTTTCTTTTTGTTTGATGCTCCTTTGAAAAATTATTGTAAAAGGAAAAATTCAGATAGTTTCTTTATTCTAAAACAGATTTTTGTCAATTTCTGTTTTAAAAAAAAACATAAAAGTTTCTTTTCTCTAACAGAACTTTAATTTGTCAGTTCTTTGGGGAGAAAAAAAATGTATAATCTTCAAGTATATTTGAGTTCTTTACCTTACAGTGTTGATCAAATATCTCCATTGACTCTACACTGGTAGGACATGGGGCAAGAGGCTGCAAAGATACAAATAGGACAAACTTTAAACTTAAAGGTAAAACAACGGGGACTTGTTATAAGAGAAATCCAGGATATTTATAAATCTATACACAGAAATAATATTAGTATTGATAAACTAGACTTCTTTTTAAATACATTTAGGAAAATACATTTTACAGTTTCTATGTAATTAACACTGATTCAAGGGCAGTCATGGCACACACACCCTTTAAAATACGCTCTTTCCCCATTTTAATCTGGAAAGGGCAAGCTATTTGTTTTAAATGTATTCTAATACTAGGCCTATATTGAGAGTTAATTTTGCCACATCTTATTTTCACCTTTCACATCTGCAAACAATTTTGCCCCCATTAGAATTCACCCAGACACAGTTCTGTTTAAGAAAGAATGCCTTTTTTTTCTTTGAATTTACCCCATTTTAAATTCAGCCGACTGTAACATGTGTAAAAAGGACAGAAATAAAACAGACTAGGCAAACCTTTTTCTGCCATGTGTATTAAAAATCTCATATAGGGTGAGTTCACCAAGCATCGGACACATACCTTGCTTCAGACAACTTTAGGCAATAAACTCTCTTTCAACTTAAGAGTTCCATGTATTTATTTGATTCTGTCTTAAAGATAAAGAATTATATTTTTTAATGATACCGATTGTTATCATCATGCTGTGAGAAAAATACCCCGATAATGGCCTTGAAGTTACGTCATATTTTAGATCATCAAAGGGGAATACCGGTAATCAGAAATTTATGATTTTGCAATTTTTAGAGTTATCGTTCTTTAAATTCGACTTCAACAGAATGAGTCAGACTTTGGTGAATTTTGTCAAAGATTGGCAATTTTACATAAAATTTAAAGAAATTTCTCTTCAATGTTCATATAATTTTTTCTAGAGCTGGTTTTTAATAGTATGTTCATTTCTCCATACATCAGACACAAATTAACCATGCATCGGACACTTTCCGATGCAAAGGTGGGCACGGGTACTACTAAACAGAGTACGCTAGAGTACTTTAGAGTACGCTAGAAAAATTGTGTATTTTAATATAATTAGACTGTATATTCATGTATATACAACTTCATTAAGCAGTATTATAAAATAATATTGCAACATTTGTCCCAAATATTTGTAATTTTAGCGATAGTTTGACAAGAAAGCAACATTCGTATTTCAATGCATCAAAGGTTATCAACACCCCGATCTCGGTTACTATTTTGTTTAAGACTTATTCTCTTTAACTAAATTTTATTTATTAAAAATTAAATTAATTGTGTCACGTAAACTTCAATATTTTTCACATTAACAATGAAACATTTGATGTTAGATTGGGATCGGGATAAAACAATAAACCGTAAACATGGTAAACTGAAATCAATAATTTAAAATAACTTCTTAAATAAGGAACCCATAAACATTTTATTTAAGATATGTATATGTTTATTATGTTAAACTTATGTAGAAAAACATACAAGCAGTTCAATTGCATTAGTTCATAAAATTTTATTAGCGTACTCTAAAGTACTCTACCATACTAGCGTACTCTGTTTAGTAGGACCAGGTGGGCACTACCATTTTTATATAGAACCAAACTGACAGCTGTTTTTTGTGGAAATAGAAAATAAAAACTCTATATTTTTAGTCAAAATACAAATTATCGATATATGACGTCTAGATTTTGACTTAATTTATTCCTACAAACCAGAGTATGACAAACCATGAGAAAATGGCGCGAATCACCGCATTACAAGCATTTTAAAGCAACTTGAATCTACACTACCTGAGGATGATTCCACATGCGTTTCATCTTTCCTGGCCCAGTGGTTCTTGAGAAGAAGATTTTTAAAGATTTTTGCTATATATTCCTCTGTAAAACTTTGATCGGCCATTTTGGCCCCACCCTACCTCTGGGGGTTATGATTTGAACAAACTTGAATCTACACTACCTGAGGATGATTCCACATGAGTTTCATCTTTCCTGGCCCAGTGGTTCTGGAGAAGACGATTTTTAAAGATTTTTCCTATATATTCCTCTGTAAAACTTGGGTCGGCCATTTTGGCCCCACCCTAGCCCCGGGGGTCATGATTTGTACAAACTTGAATCTACACTACCTGAGGATGATTCCACACGAGTTTCATCTTTCCTGGCCCAGCGGTTCTGGAGAAGAAGATTTTTTAAAAATGCCATAAATTTTTAACAAATTCATGATTATCTCCCCTTGAAAAAGGGCGTGGCCCTTCATTTGAACAAACTTAAATCCCCTTCACCCAAGGATACTTTGTACCAAGTTTGGTTGAAATTAGCCCAGTGGTTCTTGAGAAGAAGATGAAAATGTGAAAAGTTTACGACAACAACGACAACGACAACAATGACAACGACAACAACGACGACAGACAACGGACAAATTTTGATCAGAAAAGCTCACTTGAGCCTTCGGCTCAGGTGAGCTAAAAATGATACATGTACCATAAAACAAGACTGCTGATATTCTTGTTTCATCAAATTGTTTTTCAATAAATTATCTCGTTTTAGATATTGTTCATATGTACAGCATGCTCTAGCATAACAAATCAACTGAAGATACAAATCCAGTGTGCAGGTGATGAAGGTATATTCATTTGGTACAAAGTAAGGGAAGTTAAAGATTGAAAAGTTAAAGTCATCAATTGGTTGTTATAGATAACCATTAATGTCTTTTCTAGTAAAATATCCAAATAGAGATTTTTTCTTAAGTTATTACATGTAAATATAAAAGTTACTTCATATCAATGTTTGAAATTGTACAGCTGATTTATAGGAATATTACATTGTCTGTGGCATTCTGTGCATAAATAAAGTGAACTGCTCTCTTGGCTAGTTAATCAGGAATTTTTCACTCATGAAATTCACTCACATGGTGTCAGGGAGAAACATTATATTATTTGTTTTATCACTGTTTTGGAAGGCACTGCCACTTATGTTTCTTTAAGAGATATGCTTCTGAAACAACAAAGATTACAAAAAAAGAAGACATCATTATTGTTCTCAGTAAACTGCTTCTTTTCACTCTAGCTTCATTCAGATTGGCAATGTCTTTGCTTACTGGATAAAACCTTTTCAAAGCTGATTTGTTAAATGGCAGAGTCAAATCAAATGAAACATAGAAGCACAATATACATATTATAGTTATAAACAGAGTTTAAAGTTTGTACTATTTATTCAAAAGGAAACTCTACACCTACATCCCTGAACTATATTCTAAGATTATGTATGTCCCTGTTAAAATAACAGATTAACATGAATGGTTAAATGTTCTTTTTTGCTAGGAGCGCGACTTGTCTATATTAAGGGCTGTAGTTAAAAAACTACTTTTAGATTTTTTTTAATTTGGTATCCTGCGTATACCTAGTTACCTGTT
The DNA here is from genome assembly GCA_003671525.1 of Saccostrea glomerata. Classification (NCBI taxonomy): domain Eukaryota; kingdom Metazoa; phylum Mollusca; class Bivalvia; order Ostreida; family Ostreidae; genus Saccostrea; species Saccostrea glomerata. The sequence continues at coordinate 1,455,754 of PRKT01000027.1, forward strand.
GTCACGTAGATGTTTTTTTTCTTATTTTCAACTAATCACCATCCAGGAAGACAGTCAATGAACGAAAATGTTAGGAAAGAATGATGGATAGCTCAGAATCTTACATTATGCCAAAAGTAATAACCAAGTGAGAAGTATCATAATAAGAAAATGGTTGTGAAGTAAGGAACAGAGAATTTTTATTCATTTTTGGCTAAGTATTCCAGTTCTCCCATTTTTGTGAACGTAATTCATGCTCTTTTAAATGTAAATATTGCAAGCTTTAACTAGAAGGGGACATACCGGTAATTCACAAATGTGTACAAAATGTCAGAGAAAATTTCCCTACAATGTGTTGTTTTAATTTCATTCAATTCTAATTTCAGTGTAAAAGCAATTACAAGAGTACAGTTGTATTGCCATGGTTACCTGTAACTGGTGGTCTAACGACTGGAGAACCAGGCTCATCGCAAACGCATCTGTATTAGACAGACCAGTTCCTGTCAAAAGCAATTATGAATAAAATCATTGGGTTAGTTCTTCTCTCTCTCTCTCTCTCTCTCTCATGTATAAGACCTGCACAAGTATTGGCAACAAGTTCATGAAATGTCAAATGTAATATGGATATCAATCACATGATAAGAAAGTTAATGTTAAGATGCTTGTTATTTATTCTACAATTTACTACCAAAGTCATTCTCAAACTCTAAATTGACATGCTTATTCAAATAAGCAACATAAAGAAATAAGAAGAAGCCATACTATTTCATTATAAATCAGGAACAAGATGTTGCAATCAGAATCTGAAAGCCGTCCCATAGCAAATATCCGGGAGAAGATATATTTAAATAACATTGTGGGCTGTGATTTTATTTGTTTTACTGGAAAATATTTCAAACAAATGATAAGAACAATATCAAGATGTCACAAAACGAACCTGTGGTCTGTTGGGGGTCGCTGGCTGTGGAGTTTGCTGGCTGCTGGCCATTGCTGGGTAGGACAGGATGAATCCCCATTTCCGGGGTCCACGACTGGTGTCTGGGGCCCACATTGGCTATCCGCTCTGACTCAGGAGGTGTGTGGGAGATGGAGCGCTGGGGGATGGTGTTTTCGTGGTTGGGGGAGTGAAGTGTTCCAGGGAAAGTGTTGACATGCGGAATGTTGTTGTTAGGGGGACTGACAAAGGGTTGATGGGAAGGGTTAACATTGACAAAGACGGGGGAGCTGGACATTCCAAGTCTGATCTGGGTCACCTCGTCTGATCCGCCGCGTCGATGAGTTCGCCCTGTCAATGGGAGGGACGCAAATGTTGGCATGTAGGTCTGGGTTAAGCAAGTGTTTGAGAGCTTTAATCCTTTTGAATATGGTTTACATATACATGTTTGGGACTAAGGCTTCATTTTTTTTTGCCATTGATTTAAAATCATCAATATACATTTTAGTGCTAATAATAGAAGATTTTTCTAAAAAATATTATCTAAAGATGTTAATTAAACTGAATTAATAAATACTAAGTTTTTTAAGTATATCTATTTCAAAAGGATTAATACCTCAAACAAATCAAAGACTAAGCTAAAACTAGACATGTAGCATTATTAACTCAACTTAAATTTGCAGATCAGAAATAATGTAAAAACATGCATCATGCAGATTAATTCTCAATTCCTTATTGCACATGATTTTAAGACAGGTAATATCTTTCTCAGAAAAAAAATTACAGTATTCCATTTAAAACAGGTGTGAGAAATTGAAATACCTCACATTTTAATGACAATCAAATAAAAAAAAAATGAATTCAATTTACATTTAAAAGTTTTCAACATTTTTTTTTTCTCTTTTGGTATTTCCAATTCACATAATTATAATGTAACAAAATTTCATTCTCTGAGAGAGATTTGTTTAGGGACTTTCTTACTAGACATTACAATCAGAAGCCTTACTAGTCAACTATCTACAAAACATCCCTTAATAACAAATATTAAATACAGAGGAATATTATAGCGTAAATTTTTTAACCAATGGATTTCGTAAATGTGATTCATGCAGTGAAGAAAACAAGTGCATACATTTTATACCTCATATTATAACAAACAGACTGTTACAATAAATATATGTGCTTTAACACTTAAAATATTCCCTCAACCCAAATCATGCTATTGAATAATGAGAGTGAGATTTATAAATTTTGATTTTTTTTTTCCAATTTACATTTAGAATCAATTTAATTAATCTTAACCTGAAAAAATACTTTGTAAGATTTAACAATTATTTTTAGAAAATATAATGTATATGTCGAGGTACATGTATTTACACTCTTAAGTTTCATATGTATAATTTATAAACAAAAATTTTTGACCTACATAGAAGCATTTGGAAATGGACAAAATAGTCTCACCTGCGATTGGCACATTATGCAATGGGTTCCCACCAGAAAACAAAATGTATGTACCATGTGATCCCGTTCTACGATGTCCTAACAGAACAACAACAACGTCAACACAGGGGACACAACTCTTAACAAAGGGCACACAACTCTTATACTTATCACGTCTTTACTCTAAGACATATTTTACATTGGGAAATTTACTATCAGAAATCCATTGCAAATTAAAACCATGATGGATTATTTAACTATTGATGGTTTCTTTAATAATTTTTCTTTTAATCTTAATTTTTGTTTAATATCTGATGTAAAAATATTGTAGAAATTCATTTCTTAAAACACCTACATTACAATATAAAAAAAAAAGTCTGTTTTGTGCTTGATCTGCATTAAGCATTGATTCTTAGACTCAAGGGGATCCCATGCTTTTGGAACATTAATAATTCACATGCAATATTTTTTTAATCAGCTTTCTTGAACAAAAAAGTTAGTCTTCTCAAAATATAAATCAAACTGAATAAACGAAAACGATATTATGAAATAAAAAATTCATACCATGAAATCAAATAGTCAAAATGCATCAATGCAGCACATAAAAAATAACATTTTCCTGCTTTGCTTAATTCCTGATACATTTAATCAGAAATGAAAGCCATCTCCCCTGACTATATATCAAGTTGTCAACTTATAAGAATATGCTGTCCTGAAATATTTGATTTAAATTTGGAGATTGTTCACATTTCCATTTATTTTTTAGGTATAAATGATCAGTTCTTTTATTTCATACATTTTGCCATGATCTCCTTTTTTTTCATTCAATAAATTTTAAGACCAGTTAACCTTACAAAGACAGTTCATCTTTTGACAGAAAGTGATGGATTAATGATATCATTTTCTCATTTTTTAATTTAATATCCTTTTTTATTATTAATTTGGTAGTTCTGTATAATAAAGTGAACCTTTTGGTTAATCATGTGTATACAGATTTACATATTTTACTACAGAGAATACAGGTATGTAATATTAAGCCATTACAGTGAACAAAATGCAGAAAAACTGCCATTAGTTTGGTACACAAAGCATTATAATACAAGAATAAATGTCTGATTATGATTTGATGCAATTATAATGAATCTGGGATTTGACGATATGATTTTGTAGCACGCTGTACAAGACTTACCTTTGTGAGAGCCTGTACTGCTGCCACTCCCATTACTGCCTTGAGTCAGGATATCCCCCTCGCTGAGGCGGGTCAGATCTGCGGAGTACCGCTTGTACTGATCTACAGGGGTGCCAGCCCTCCCCTCCGCTAAACTCTCTCGACTGGCCGCTAGAGAAGCCGGAGCACTCATTTGTCCCCGTCCCACTTCATTCTGGTACTGTTAATGTCAAATGCCACAGGCATGCTCAGTTAAGGAATGTGTTTTTGTTTTATGATGTGTTCCGTCAGTTTGTTTACAAGTTAATTTACATAGACCCCAGAAACATTCATGCAAGAGAAATTTGATTTTCTATCTAAATCCAATGACAGTGATAAACAATATACTCAAAGAAAACTTTTCTGAAGTTTTTTATTTTATTTGAAAAAAAAAATGAGTTAATTTGAGCCTCTAATTTTTGTGAAAAAGTTTTTATCTGAATATGACATAAATAAACATATTGTTGTAAATTCCTAATTATTCGCACTGGATTAATCATCCTGTAATTTCGCCAGAAGCACCACCAATGAAATAAAATTACTCGCTTTTACTTTTGATAGTGCTAAAAACAATGTAAAATCCCTTGATGAACCGTCCGTTTGCAAATTATTATTCTTGCAAATTGACGTTGAAGAGGCTTTTGTGATAAAAAGTACTCGCGAAAATTAAGGAATCTACAGTAATTCATTTAAAATATTCCTTACCTCCACTACTGGTGGTGGATTTCCTCGGGGTGGGATAGGAGGGGGATCCCCCTGTATGTAGGGGTCAGGGTTGATTAGGGTATCAGAGCGAGATTCAGACGCTGGGGCTGAGGTGTTGTATGTAGAGGGGGGAGAACTGAAGGCCATACTGTTAGGACGAGAGCTGAATGCTGAAAAGAAAACAACCATTGTGATAAATGCTGAAAAAAAGAAGGAGTCAATCACTCATAGTTAAGTAATCATACTGCTTTAAGGATTGCACAAAAATATTTAATTGATGTCTCTTCAATAATTCCTACATCGCACATGTAAGTGAAAGGGGAGTGTCTATTTGTACTTGTTTTCATTTATATGATCAATGAATCAAAAAAGTGCAATACATTAATACTGCAATTTCGTACTATTTATGAAGTAAAAATGTAATTTTAGTCCTGAAAAAATATGTTTCATTTCTTTGAATATCTGTAAATTACAGAAAGGTTAAATGCATGTGTCTTCTCTGTTGATTGTAGGGTAAATGTGCTAGACTTACTCCAGTCCGGTGAATCTGAGGACTCGCTCATTGGGGGGTACTCCAGGGGTTTGTCTGCACCACTGAAAAACTAAAGATAGTAATACATCAGTGTGTAGGAACAAATCAAACAGTGACCTGCTCTAAAAACCTGTCCACCTAGCCAAAATATGTACACAGTAACACTACTAACACTGCTCATCCAGTTTGGTTTGGAACTGATGATTATACACGTAGTTACAGTGAACGCATTTTTTATTAACAAGCACATTTTAGATTGAAAATAACCAAACAGATAAAAATACTAAAATGTACAAAGAATGACTTATATACCTGGAACATGTAGGTCATAATTCTACAGACTTCTGCCATTGATGGCCTCTCTGCTGGGTTACCATGCCAACATCTGGTCATTAAAATCTCCAGTGGCTTAGGAAGATTCCGGATGAGAGGTGGTCTGGTGCCTTTAAAAAATCAGTGGTGTAAGTCAAGGTCATCTTTATATCCAAAGGGGGTAAAATCATTATACTCTTTTGGTAGCATATGACATGTGACATAATTCAACAGATGTCATAATGTGGATAAATTCTTTACCATTGTGAACAGCCCACATGATTCTGAAGGCGGGGCCACCAATTTCATCAAAAGGCTTCCTCCTCGTGATGACCTCCCAGAAAATGATTCCCCAACTGAAGACGTCACACTTCTCACTATAGTTACTGCCTGAAAATGACAGAAAAAAATCAGTTTACAGTATAGTGTGCATCTACATGCATTTGTAATACTGCCTGTAAACAATAGAACAAATCACATTACAATATACCAAACATCTACATTTAGCTAAAATTACTGCCTGTAAACGATACAACAAATCAGTTTACAGTTCACTTCACTGAAAATGGATGCTTATCCATATAGTGCCAATCTCAGAGTATTGAAAATGATACAACAATGAATACTGCTTTATACAAACCTTCAAAGACCTCGGGAGCCATCCAGGCTGCACTCCCTTTGTTGTTGGTCATGTGTGTCTGTATATCGCAGGCTGTACCAAAGTCACAAATCTTCAGAACTGTCCCACCCATAATCAACAGCAGGCTACAACACATGGAGGATTTAATGGATGTGAACTTTCACAAAACATTAATTATATGAAATAAAATAATTATACTAATCATATGAACAAATTTTCAAAAAGTCAAAAAAATAAAAAATGCTCTCATACACAGTACTTTGCTTATTACTTACTTTGGTGGTTTTAAGTCTCTGTGAATCAGAGCTTTGGGCTTCATTCCGTGAAGGTACTCTACCCCCTTAGAACACTGCAGGGCCCAGCTCATAGCATGGGCGGCTGTATAAGTGGGCTGGGGACCTGCCCCATGCAACACTACAAACAGACATGCAGACATACAAGTCTGATATATGTCATTCTAAGTGTGTTACTTAGTTTTTTACTACAGTAACTTTATTTTTCTATCTTAACATCAAAATATGAGTAAATCATGTAACCATGAAATTAGATTCTTTCAATATTTTGTTTTGTTAGTTTCAAGAGAGTAGCATGCATATAATGTAACACTCACCATTGTACAAAGATCCACCCTCTGCATATTCCATCACAAGGCACACCTAAAGTTACAATCAAATTTACCCTAAATGCTAGATATCAATTGGCCAACAGGAAAAATGTGAAGAAAACATATAAAATAACCATGTAAATTGGCTATTATCAATTGTTTCAATAAATGCTAAGATATTCAGGGAGGCATAATTTTAGTGAGAGATAGTTCCATAAGAAAAGAAATTGATTGTCAGAAATTTAAAATGCAATGTATATGTCTTTCATTATTGTCATTTAATGACAAATGTACATCTGTCTGGGGCCAAAATTATAAATAAAAAAATTCCTTGTTTGTAATTGCTGATCAACCCATAATTTTTAGAGTGGGTGAGTCGGTAGTTTTTTTTTATTAAAAATTGCAAGGGTCAAAATCCTTTCAATATAAATCGGATTTCTGTTCAATAAATAATATGAGGAAATTTAATCTCTGTTGAGATTCTGCTGGGCTAGATATTTGGACTGACGCCCACAGAATCTCTGGACAGCCATTAATATTTCATGTCTGGAAATCAAGTCCCAACTTCGGCCGACTATAGCAAGAATAATTCACCTAAGCCACACAGCTGCTCGCTTCAGTTAAGTCATTTGGTTGTTTATTTGACTCTCTATCACTTTTATTTCTACATTGCTTACCTTTTAGGCATGTAAATCCCAACATAAAAATATTTACTGAACTTTCAGTTTTAAATATGACTACTGTAACGAAATTGTTTACCTCCTTAAATAAAAGAGTTCGTATAGTCTGTTTTTACCCTAATTGATGTTCAATAGCCACAGAAGACATTGGTTCAGATTCACCAAGGGTAAAAACAGACTATACGAACTCTTTTATTTGAGGAGGTAAACAATTTCGTGGCTATTGAACATCAATTAGGGTAAAAACAGACTATACGATCTCAAATGTAAACATTCTCATAACAGGAAAGAAATTCTTAATTACATGTACCTTGATGTACAAAATACCATACTTTACTTACCTTCAACATTTAAATAAGAAGATCACTGATTATCATTATTTTCTCAATTTCATATGCCAAGAAAATACAAAATTTGGTTCTTATACCTGTCTACATTTACTATATATTCATTATATCATTTCATTAATATTGCAATTCCCCTCTGATAAAGAAGCAAAAAGTTTTATGTTAAAAGGGTGCAAACCTTCATTTAATGTGGTTTGTCTTACTAGCAAGATATAATTATGACACACAGATGTCGTGTATATGTTTGTCATGAGTTAGGTGAATTATTCTTGCTATAGTTGGCCGAAGTTGGGACTTGATTTCCAGACATGAAATATTAATGGCTGTCCAGAGATTCTGCGGGCGTCAGTCCAAATATCTAGCCCAGCAGAATCTCAACAGAGATTAAGGGGGGGGGGGGTATTATATGGATTTTCACATGGTTATTAAACATGGAAACTAAATTTATAATCATGGTAAATAAGCCCCTTTTTATTTAGCCACCAATTGATTAAAAACAAAATAGAAATAAATAAAAGAAACATGTCAATATGCATGATATGTGTGACTTTGAAACAACTGAAAAAAGTTTGGATCAGCAACATTTTAGTGAGTTAGTAAACAACTGCAAACAATTCAATCTATCTTAGGTCTGGCAAGGTATAACCCAAAATTTTATTATCTTACTTTTACATGATAGGATAAAATGAATAACTTGACCGGGAAATAAAGCGGGGTTCCCTTCATCTATATGCATATATCTAAACTGAGCTAGCCATGCCCAGGTCGATAGCCACTGCCCAAACGATTACATATTCTTCAACCAGACCCCTGGCTCCAAAAAAATACTTCTAATACTAAAATGATGACACATTTCATAACTTACTGTTGGGGGTTCCTTACATGCTCCATAAAGCTTCACAATATTGGGATGGGCAACTCTGGACAGCTGTTTCAACTCTGTACTGAATGCTTTTCTCTCTGATTCAGTCTCAATTAGTTTTACTGCAACCTCCTTCCCTCTCCATTTAGCTCTACTTACAACACCAAAAGCACCCTTTCCAACAACCTAAAAACAATATAAAAACACACCTAGCATTTTTATACGAGTGTAAGGCCAAATGTTTACAAAATCAAAATATGACAGAGAAAATTCAGAATTGTTTGTTTGGCGAAGCTGCATACCTCATGGCATTGAAGTTCGTGAAATTTAATTTCCTCCACAAACCCATGTGTCTGTGGAGTGTCCATGTTTGGATTCCTTTACCCCCTTTCGCTCATTATATCGTGACACACTCATTGACTGGGAGGAACCCCTTGCTCTTGTTTTTATTTCTAAAATCTCGTTTACTATCGTTTTATTAACGCTACACAATATTTCGTATTTTTTCAAAAAATTATCCATTTGACGTTTTTAAATGACAAAAGTAATTTCATAAAACAAAAAATAATTCTTTAAGAAATTTTGATTTTATTAATTAATATTCTTTAAATTCAATATTTTTACTTCCGGATAAAACGGATATCAATACAAAAAAATTTCGGATTACTGAATAATTTCATGTTTATTTATTAATTTATTAAATACAAAAAATAAGTCCTTTTCTACTTTTTCTTAATTATTCATACGAACAAAAGCTTACCAAATCAAAGATATAGCAACATATATCCGAATGATACTATTTACTGTTGTTACATTGGCTTCATTTGTAAAGGAAAAATGACGACCTTATTCAAGAAACCTCGGCGAAATTTTCGCAAGAAAGTAATAACCATTGATAGTGATTCTGACAATGATAGTAAGGACGAGAATAATTTTGAAAATGAACAGAATGATATCAAATCCCAAACCATCAGTGGTGACCAAATCAAAAAGTCGAAGAAAAAGAAGAAAGAGGAATCCCAAGGCATGCATCGTAGTAGCAGCGTTCTCAGCTTTAAAGAAGAAAACGAAGAAGGTGTGGATTTTTCTCACAGAAAAGACTATGTTTACTGTCCACATACTTTTAAGATATTTTGTTTGAAAAACTTAAAGCAATACACGGGCTCATATATTCATATATTGTAAGAAATTAGTTTTCAACTATGCCCAATTTTATTTATTTGTTACAGGTGAGGTTTTTAAGGTGAAGAAGTCAAGCCACAGTAAGCGAATTGCCAAACAGCTCAAATTGGCCTCTAAGTTAGCAAGGGAGGAGGAGGAGAAAAGTAAGAAGAGGGAGGATTCCCCTCGGAGGGCCTCCCAGGTCCACCGGGAGGACTCGTACGAGGACAGAGAGGACAAAGATGAAGAAATAAGGGTAAAACAATCATAATCGTCTTACACTCAACATCACAATAATGTATTCATAAAATAGTTTAGAGAAAACTCTTCATTATGGCAGAGCTCTATCATAAAGCTGGCCTTTCAAAATCTGCCGGTACCCGTTACTTTTACCCGGTTGGATTCATTCATGGTACCGGCCAAAATATTCAGTGGAGGAAAAAAAAACGTGTGAAAATATGATAGGCCCTACCATGTTTTACAAAAGTTGTGGTTACGTAGCTTTGTTATTCTTAGTCCGTAATGGTACCTAATAACGTTTTTGAATGGTTAGTCAAGAAGATCATTAAAGCGTTTGAATAAATGAAACAAAAGAGATTGCGTAACGCATCTTATAGATCTTGTCGAAAACGAAAGTAGATTTCGATATCAAATTCCACTGTCACTGATTTTGACAAAAGCTAATGACTATGAATATATTTTAAATAAATACGGCCAAAAAAAAAAACAGGAATCCAGGTGTCAGAAATGAAAGTGTCAATTTAAAGCCATGGTAATGAGTTTCACTAAAGATTTTAAGATACAAGGAACTAGACCGCGGAAAGTTCTTTGACCACCTCTGTACATTTTAATAGCCTCAACTCTTCAAATTTAAGTGTCAAAATCTGCAGCTGACGATATAAATTACTTACAGTCTTAAATATCTGCAACTTTCTGATGAAACAAAAGGAAATAAAACAGAAACTATTTCTTTTGCCACACATTGAATTCTTTGATTCAGCAGTTTTCTAGTGGTCAAGAGAATGACCTTGCGGACGTTTACTTTCTTCCCAATATTGTAACCATATCCAGTAAAGTGAGGGAGTCATATCTATTTTTTTTTGTCTCCAGTCTTGATGTCATCTTTGTCTAATTTACACATGTATATTATTTTATATGTACATGTACCAGTGCATGAAAAATATGCTGAATTTATTGGTACATGCTATGCATCATGTAGTGCTTCTTCTATTTTTTTTTTTTAAATCTGCACTTTACTGTAGAACAGAAATGAATTTAATTTAATGCAAATACATTTTCATTTCTCTTTTATTATATTTAAATTTTGAATTTCCATTTCCTTTCGTGACTCAATAATTTTTTTATATTTAAAACATAACACTTAATTACAACTCAAACCTTGCAAAATTTTGTTGTGTTGACAGAGGTTACGTGCGGAGTTTCAGACCTTGAATGGCGAGGACTTGGAGGAGAATGAGAGTGAGGAGGAGACGGAGGGCGGCAATCAGCTGAAGAAGATGATGAAGAGTGAGTTATAACCGGGCACCTTAAGGAAACATATCAAAATGATGAATTATTATGGCCAGTATTGTGAAACGGGGCACCTTGACACCCTTCCCCGCAGTCACGCATTTTAACGCATATACTATTTCCTATTTCTAACGCAAAATCACGCATATACCATTTCCCCACAATCACGCATTTTCACGCACTTAAAAAAGTTCATTTAATCTTTAATTTAATGCCAATTTCCTTCTATTTTATACTTGCAAAAATCTCATAAAATAGGAAAAGTTATTTTAATATTAAAATATAACGTCATAAAATTATTTACGCAAACTTTAAAGAAACGTGTACCACGCTAAAAGGTACTTGCGGGAAAATGGTTAATTTTTATTTCTATGACGTCAACATTAAGTGTATGTTGCATAACAGTTCAGTAAGTTGTAAAGAGTTAAAGAAACATATCAGAATGTTGAAATTTGTCCTTGTTCATTTACAGAGGGGGAAATTCCAGATGCCAATATGATTCACATGATTAGAAAGCGGCGACAACAGGCAAGGGATTTTGGAGATTTCATACCACTAGATGATACAGAGAGAGCAGAAAACAATAAATCCCGACTTGTCAGGTTGGTAAAAAATGATCATGTTTATGCCTAATGCTTCTATTCACATTCTTTCTTCAATTGATAGTAATATGACAGTTTGTAATGAATAATGATTGTGTTTATTCTCAAGAAAAGAAAGATCTATTGATAAGGAAATGATATAAAACAACTGTGATTTGTGAATAAAAAGAATTGTCACCTTCTCTCTGATTTCTCATAAGGTTATTAAGTAATCTGATCTTTTATAATCAGGGACGATGACAATGATAAGTCTGATGATGAGGACGACGAGAGGATGGACTTTTCTGTGAACACCCAGGCAAGAGACAGGATTAAAATTCAGAATGACTTCTTGGCAGCTGAGCATGGTAATTATCATAAAGTTTGGAAGAAAAATTAAGGTTCATATACAAATTATGTACACGTACAGTATATCATGTAAGTTACCGTACTTATTGACTTGATTTTGACAGGATCAGACAACGAGGACAGTGACCAGGAGCGAGAGTGGGAGGAGCAACAGATTAAAAAGGGGGTCAGCCTAGGGTCAGAGGTAAAGGTTAAACTAAAGACACTCTAAAGAAAACAATCACAAATTCAGAATAAAGTGGAATGTCTTACTGGTTTATTTCAAAATTTCGTAATCATTTTTTTCAGCAATTATTCCACTGTAAATTTTGTATTTTAGCAACAAACAGATGGAAGCGTATCAGCAACACCTCTACATAATGACCAGTACAATGGATACCAAGAAACAATGCTGGAGAAGAAACCGTTCACACCATTCCAGAGTTTGACCAAGTCTGGGGGCTCCACTGTAATTAGTATGGAGGTCATCAGAAAGCGTCTACAGGACAGGTCAGTTTATACCTATACTAGGTCTTAACCTTAGTCAGGCCAGTTTACACATATCCTCAGTCTTTATGTTAGTCAGGTTAGTTTATAATTAAATTTGGTCATTTAAATATGAGTCAGGGCAGGGTATAATAAAGCTGGTATGTAAACAACTGTATATTTGCATGACCTTATCAAACAAATCTTTTTACAGGTTGAACTCTATGGATGAAGTTCATCGTAGCCACGCTCGAGAAAGAGACTCGTTAGTCAGTGATATTAGCGATACGGAGAAAAGCATCGACACCTGTCAAGAACAAGTTGCAGGCTTGGAAGAGCGTTACCGCTTTTTCCAAGAAATGAGGGGGTATGTGAGAGACTTGGTTGATTGTCTCAGTCAGAAGGTGGGTGTTTACGTCGTTTGGGAGGAAATGTTTTGTGATAGGCGAGGGGAGGGAATCTGTACTCTATAGAGCCTTCTATAATTTCTCCAAAAAAATTATATAATAAAAACATTTGTACAGCTGTATATAAACTCAATAGTTAGCTGCAATCATAATTGAAAATATGATGAACTCATTTTCAAATTAAAAGGAGAATATTTTATTTCATAAAGAGAAAATGATTTCCCTTTAAAAATATTGATCAAATATCTTGAAATTAATAAGAAAGTGAAAGAAAGATCTTCTACTTAAAAAAAAATATATAGGAATTTATCAAGTATGTGTTTTCTGGAGTTATTTAATTTAAAAGATATAAAGTCTATTTATGGGATATTTGAATATACTGCTTAATAAACTGCTCCGATAGTAAGAAATTTTCTTGAACATTTTAAAGCTTCAAAATTGATTCTCCTACAATGTACATTTAAAATCAAGGTAAATTTTTCAAATATCTATGATTTACCTTTATATTTGGCTTGACACTTTAAACTTAATTAAACATGAGCAGATAGTGCAGGGGCCATGCTGGGTTGGGAACAATTTGTGTGTCACCTAATTGCTCTTGTAGAATACTGATTAATCATCTTTAGACTAAAATAACTATAGATGTCCAAGAAGAATGTAAAATTTTATTTTGCATTTATGAAATCCTGATCATGCTTTTGCAAAGTTAACAACAAAAGCAATGTTTGAAAATGTGAGACATAGGATATTTCAAAAAAATGATTTTGTGATACAAGATCATTTCATATCTCTGACATAATGCCTTAAGCATGGCAATTTCAGCTCTAAGGTATACTTTATTATATGAATACACAATTTACTTGTATTGTCTGAAAGATGAAAATTTTAATTGATGCAGAGGTATATTTGATATTTTTTCCTCTCCTGTAAATGTTTAATTGAACAAAATAATTTTGATTGTAAAAATAAGTGACTATTTTTAAAATTAATTTTTATAACTTAGACTTTTTCATCTGCCCCTCGACAGAGAATTATCATGGATTAATCCGAGTCTTACATCTGTGTCCTGTGTCTGTTTTACAGGTTCCAGAGATTGATAACCTAGAACAGAGAATGCTGACACTATGGAAGAACCGGGCGCGTAAACTGGTGTCGCGTCGACAGCAGGACGTCAGAGATCAATGCCAGGAGTACATGACAAGTCGGTATTTAACCTTTAATTCCCTAACTCATGACAAACATATACACACACCTGTGTGTCAGAATTATATCTTGCTAGTAAGACAAACCACAGTAAATGAAGGTTTGCACCCTTTTAACATAAAACTTTTTGCTTCTTTGTCAGAGGGGAATTGCAATAATAATAAAATGATATAATGAATATATAGTAAATGTAGACAGGTATAAGAACCAAATTTTGTATTTTCTTGGCATATGAAATTGAGAAAATAATGATAATCAGTGATCTTCTTATTTAAATGTTGAAGGTAAGTGAAGTATGGTATTTTGTGCATCAAGGTACATGTAATTAAGAATTTCTTTCCTTTTATGAGAATGCTTACATTTGAGACCGTAAGCACTATGGGACTTTGGGATTGATTGTTATGACTTGTTTACGTTACAGGCACAGCTAATGTTGATATGAACTCACCTGAGGCACAGGAAAGACAGAGACGAGCAGCAGAGAGGGAGGCCCGCAGGTAAGTAGAAACAAAGTTAATGAAAAGAGATAGAAAGAGCAAAAATCTGGTAGACATAATGGAAAGCTTGCTAACTTCAGTACCTTTCTATTACAGATCACGCAGGAGACGAGCCAGAGAATTGAAAGACATCGTGGGGCACCATGACGGCTTGTCATCAGACGAAGAAGAAAATCAATCAGAAATGGCAAAATATAACCTGGAAAAAGGTGGCACTTTTACCCACAATTCCTCGTGCTGGCTGATGACATTTAATGTTGTATATGTAGATATGATTTACTGACTTGACAAGCGATGAGCTCAGTGACAGTTCCCCATTCTGTGGGGTTGCCCTATGATTGATATAAGCCAGGTTGTCTCCTATGAATGACAAACCCAATGTTTTTAGTGGTATTAACTCACACTGATGACTGGAAGTGCCCCGCCCACCCCTGTGTATTCTGTACTTGTCACATTAGTGCTTCAGAATATGAACAGCAAAGAGACACATATTAAGAGTATGAAATGATTGTGCAATACTTACTCACATTAGATTTTGTGGGTGAAACCAAATATTAGTGTCATAATTTGATTTGAATTTTATACGAATTCAGAACAAGATAAATATTGGTGAAGTATCTATAATTAACTACTTGTTGATATCCTTAATGTGTAGAATGTTGACCCCTCTTTTTTCCTTTCTGTAGAGTCGGTGCTGGGGTCCCAGGAGCGCGTCTTTGAGGACGTGGTTGAGGATTTCAGCGAGGTGGAGAGTGTCCGCGAACGCTTCGAGGAGTGGAAACAGACGTACAGGGACACCTACGAGGACGCCTACATAGGACTCTGTCTACCTAAACTGTTAAACCCCTATATCAGGCTCAGTCTTATCAACTGGAACCCACTAGAGGTACACTTATTATACCTAAACTGTTAAACCCCTATATCAGGCTCAGTCTTATCAACTGGAACCCACTAGAGGTACACTTATTATAGCTAAACTGTTAAACCCCTATATCAGGCTCAGTCTTATCAACTGGAACCCACTAGAGGTACACTTATTATACCTAAACTGTTAAACCCCTATATCAGGCTCAGTCTTATCAACTGGAACCCACTAGAGGTACACTTATTATACCTAAACTGTTAAACCCCTATATCAGGCTCAGTCTTATCAACTGGAACCCACTAGAGGTACACTTATTATACCTAAACTGTTAAACCCCTATATCAGGCTCAGTCTTATCAACTGGAACCCACTAGAGGTACACTTATTATACCTAAACTGTTAAACCCCTATATCAGGCTCAGTCTTATCAACTGGAACCCACTAGAGGTACACTTATTATACCTAAACTGTTAAACCCCTATATCAGGCTCAGTCTTATCAACTGGAACCCACTAGAGGTACACTTATTATACCTAAACTGTTAAACCCCTATATCAGGCTCAGTCTTATCAACTGGAACCCACTAGAGGTACACTTATTATACCTAAACTGTTAAACCCCTATATCAGGCTCAGTCTTATCAACTGGAACCCACTAGAGGTACACTTATTATACCTAAACTGTTAAACCCCTATATCAGGCTCAGTCTTATCAACTGGAACCCACTAGAGGTACACTTATTATACCTAAACTGTTAAACCCCTATATCAGGCTCAGTCTTATCAACTGGAACCCACTAGAGGTACACTTATTATACCTAAACTGTTAAACCCCTATATCAGGCTCAGTCTTATCAACTGGAACCCACTAGAGGTACACTTATTATACCTAAACTGTTAAACCCCTATATCAGGCTCAGTCTTATCAACTGGAACCCACTAGAGGTACACTTATTATACCTAAACTGTTAAACCCCTATATCAGGCTCAGTCTTATCAACTGGAACCCACTAGAGGTACACTTATTATACCTAAACTGTTAAACCCCTATATCAGGCTCAGTCTTATCAACTGGAACCCACTAGAGGTACACTTATTATACCTAAACTGTTAAACCCCTATATCAGGCTCAGTCTTATCAACTGGAACCCACTAGAGGTACACTTATTATACCTAAACTGTTAAACCCCTATATCAGGCTCAGTCTTATCAACTGGAACCCACTAGAGGTACACTTATTATACCTAAACTGTTAAACCCCTATATCAGGCTCAGTCTTATCAACTGGAACCCACTAGAGGTACACTTATTATACCTAAACTGTTAAACCCCTATATCAGGCTCAGTCTTATCAACTGGAACCCACTAGAGGTACACTTATTATACCTAAACTGTTAAACCCCTATATCAGGCTCAGTCTTATCAACTGGAACCCACTAGAGGTACACTTATTATACCTAAACTGTTAAACCCCTATATCAGGCTCAGTCTTATCAACTGGAACCCACTAGAGGTACAGGTCATTATAGCTACATAAATCAGATATACATATACACAGTATTGTGTCACCAGAAGCTATATGATACTTATGTAAGCCTTAGGTCAATAAATTAGAACTACAGCAGATAGACAGATGTACAGACAAGTCTTTAATTTGGTACTTGGCAGCTGAATGCAATAGTAAAAATAAATTGAACGGCTTAAAGGAGAGTATATAACAAAAAAAGTATTAGATGTAACTATGTTGTATAAGGCTACATAAAATTAAAATTCTGGTTCTCATGCCCGCGTGCTTGAGGTAGCCGCATTGCTAATTTTATTGTATTTTTGATGAAATAAAAAGTTGGTATTGTGGAGACAAATCCAGAAGAAAAGTTCTGTCCTCATGTTTTCGTAGTTTAGTATTCAAATATCACTTCCGCTAGCCATTATCCAAGAGATTATGGCTACTCCGTTTGAAAATACATTCGAAGACATTGCTTACGATGTTCACACGCTGATAAGCAATGGACTTAACATGATTAACAAAAATTATCTTTATGTTAAAGAAAATTCGACAATTGAAATAAAAAAAATACTTCCCTAATCTACTTTAATGCCAATAAAATGATAAATAAAATGCCGCCCTCCCACATCTGTTTTGGAGAAAATTGGCCTGAGAACCAGAGAATTAAATTAAGATATCCTAAACATTATAGAGTGCATATTTAATATATCTGTTGTTTTTTTTAAAGGCTAATTGTTTGGACTTTGAGGACACTAGATGGTTTGAAACTCTCATATTTTATGGCTTCAAACTCCAAGATACAATATCTAAGGGAGACGATGATGTTAGACTACTGCCATCCATTGTAGAAAAAGTTGTATTACCAAAGTTAACAGGTAGGGGATGTATTCTGAATTTTGTTAGAACAAAGAAATAAAGGATTAAGAAATTTAAAAGCCATTTCATAAATTGATCAATTTTATATTTTGAAGTTTTCAAACCTAATAGATTTGATAAAAGGATCCAATAAATCTGAGAAAATATACATGTATAGATAGATTACAGATACATGTACAAATTGACTTGATTACAGTGCTAGCAGAGTCAGTCTGGGATCCATTATCCACAACACAAACATCCCGCTTGGTGAACGTTGTATCCAAGCTCATGCGAGACTATCCGTGTATCCAGGCCAACAACAAAACTACACAGGTATGGTCCCTTACAATACATAATGTCTCAGAAATTTCAGGATAGAACCCAATGAAGTTTTAAGAACATACAACTACTTCCCGATTTTCTCAATTTAAGTGACAACAGCTTGTATTCATATTGATGAAAGAAGTAATCGTTTAAGAAATTGTGAAATTTTTTTGCAATTTATTTTTTGTAGCATTTACTAAATGTGATTGTTAAGAGGGTCAGAACAACATTAGAAGATGATGTATTTATGCCTCTGTATCCAAAGTCGTAAGTTTTTACTAAATTTTGATTGAGCTTATCATGCTATTTCAAAAGAATGTACACAAAATAGGCAGGGGTGTAGAGAACATTGATAAAGCAAAAATAACTCAAAACAATTATAATTGTACAGAGGAAATAATTAATTGAGTTATCTGTACTTGTTTGAAGACTATTTTACACACTTGACAAATCAGTTAATTTGAAAGCTAAGGATTGACTTGGTTTCTACAGTGATTTTATTATCTCTCCCTTACAGGGTTTTAGAAAACAGATCCTCCAACTCCTCGGTGTTTTTCCACAGACAGCTGTGGGTCTGTATAAAGGTAAGGAACATTAGGAAGAAATGCTTACATTTTTATCTAAAGTTTTTGATTTTATGATTTTTGAAAAAAATTGAAAATTTGTTGTTTTTTTAGTTGCTAGGTAACATCCTGAGTTGGCATGGTATTTTATCCAATCAGATGCTGCTGAGTTTATCACTGGATGGACTCCTCAATAGATACATCATTCTGGGGCTGTGTAATTCTGGTGTAAATAAAGAGACAATACAGAAGTGTCAGTCTGTAAGTCAACTCTACAGTCATATAAATACAGAGTATTACAGTCATTTCAAATTATAGTGCAATAATTTGAAAGGACTTTTACACATGATTTATACAAACCAAAATTTTTCATCATAGCATCATTGTTGAATTGCTTTTCAAATATGTGTTGATATTGATCCCTAGCATAGGACAAAATTAAAAAAAATCTTGAATTAAAACTACTAAATATTAGGCTACATAAAATTGAAATTCTGGTCCTCAGGCCCGTGCGCATCCGTTTTGAGGTAGCCGCATTGCTAATTTTATTGTATTTTTGATAAAATAAAAAGTTGGTATTGCGGAGACCAATCTGGAAAAAAAATTTCTGTCCTCATTTTTTCGTAGTTTAGTATTCAAATATCCCTGCGGGTAGCCATTTTCAAAGAGATTTTGGCTACTTGATAAGCAATGGATAAAGCAGAACTTTTAATCAGACATGGAAAGTATATCTATGATTAAGAATAATTATCTTTATGTAAAAGAAAATTAAAATTAAAACTAGTGCTAATTGTAACGGGAACCGTTACAGATGTTCCCCAAACGCTCCCCAACTCCCTTTTAGTGCCATATTCCCTGTAATATACTTTAATGAAAGCATTCAGTCCAAAAGTATTAAAAATCACTCATTCAAGTGTATTCGTTCGTTCAAAATGCACACACGTGCGTGCACGTGCATGATGACCATACCTTCTTGTAGGAGTTCCTTATATGTATCTATGTTCTGAATCCCATCCTGTTTGGTTGAAAAACAAGGGAGTGATAGCCATTTCAAGTTTCAGCCAATCAGATTGCAGCACACGTGCATGCGCGTGATTTCATGACTTTTTTTCTATATCGCGTCGTAGGATATCCTAATGAATGACTATTTTTTAAATTTCAGAGCATTTCGTCAAAAAACAAAGGAGATATAGTCATTTAAAGTTTCATCCAATCAGATCGCAGCACACGTGCATGCGCGTAATTTCTTGAATTTTTTTGAATATCATATTGCAGGACATCCTAATGTATGACTATGTTTTAAATTTCAAAGCATTTCGTCAAAAAACAAAGGCGATATAGTCATTTAAATTGTCAGCCAATCAGATTGCAGCACACGTGCATGCGCGTTATTTCATGAAATTTTTTCTATATCATATTGTAGGATATCCTAATTCATGACTATGTTTTAAATTTCAAAGCATTTCGTCAAAAAACAGAGAAGATACTGAGATTTTTGTTTTAGCCAATCAGAGCGAAGCGCACGTGCATGCGCGTGAGTTCGTGCTAATTTGACAATGTCACATTATCAACACTATTAATATATCTTTATATAATGAGTTTCAAATCATTTCATTAAAAAATGTAAAAGTTATAGCTATATTAAGTATATAAGTCATTTCACGTGCTGCCCGCGCACGCACGTGCAGGCGTATGCGCGCAAA
>PRKT01000027.1:1482216-1514177 GCA_003671525.1 Saccostrea glomerata
GTTAATATATATTTTCCGTTTTACATTAATTTCTATGATGAAAAACTGAAGTTTAACCAAAATTATAGTGTTACATGTATCTCCCTTTCTTTTCCCAAATAAGTAATGATTTATGACAATCCATATAAATATCTATATAAATTATAAAAATCATTCAGATATGTTAACTTTTCAAAAATGGACTTATAATAGAGGTAGGCGGGAAAACAATATTGCAACCACTATTGAAATAACGATCACTACTGAAATAAATATATAAAAAGTGGTAAAGAGTGCATTTCAATAACAAACATAGGTTGCAACCATAATTAAAATAAGACCACAATTGAAATACTAATTTCCGTTGTGGTTGAGAGTTCATTTCAATAACAAATTTAACGTAGGTTGCAGCCACTATTAAAATACGACGACTATTAAATTACAATACTTATATTTCAAAAGTGGTCGAGTGCATTTCAATACCAAACATAGGTTGCAATACTTATATAAATAGTGGTTGAGTGCATTTTAATACCAAATATACAACCACTATTGAAATACGACCATGAGCATATTTTAATACTAAACATAGGTTGCAACCACTATTGAAATAAAGTTTTCAATAGTGAATGAAATATTGATTTCAAAATTGATATATATATAACTATTCTGATATTTGCGAAGTTGATATTTTAGATATTTTTTAAAGCTTAATTATGACCTGTTCTTTCTTTACTTCAAAAGTAACATTTATAAAATCGTAAAGTATTCGAGGGTTGTTCGAAAAGTTCGTGGACAACTGTCATATCTTTTTTATTTGACGTCATATGTTATCCAAATTTGGTAGAATTATTTTTATAATAAATCAAAATGATTTGTATTTAATTTTCCAAAAATTACGATTTATTCAAAACATCCAGATTTTAAAAATGCAAAAATCGGATCGCGGAGCAGGTCAAAATTTAGTAACTTACAGACGATACACTACATAACGTCTGTAGTCAAATTCTCTGTAAATACCAAATTATGGCTTTATATTTTGCTTTGTTGAAAAGAAATCAAGTTGAGAAGATAGGTAGTCTTTATTGAAAATGACAAAAACAATGACGTTTTAGAACGTCACGGAGCATCAGATAACGATGTAATTTTGTGTTTAACTCAGGGAAAAACCCTGATTAAACTCTAAAAATGTTGGAGGAATCAAGAAAATATGTCACAAGCGAGTTGTGCATGTGTGTACAAATAGTATAGACAGTATTTGAGTGACAGAGACTTTGTATCGGATGAGGACAATCTGTGAAGCTACGGTAGAAATGAAAACCTTAAGTCAGGTATTAGAAAAAGGATTTAATGAGTTGGCATTTGATTATACTGTGTTAGATGTATAGGGATAGTATTTTTTTAAAGAAATTTTTGACGCTGTTTTGACGTTACATTGTCGTTAAGTGTCCTCCGCGGGTACAAAACATGTTGATTTTAAAATGAAGTAAATTGATATCTGTTAATTAAATCAAATGGAATGAAACTTCCCACATCAACAAAACAAATATTTTTACATATTATATCGTGCTTATTTTAAATTTCTCGTGAGTAATATAACGAAGATTGACATCGTCCACGAACTTTTAGAACAACCCTCGTACATCTACATCCTTTCCATACATGTACCATTTTTCCGGTGCGTTCTCTCCCTGTCCGCGTTCGATGTCTTGGACACGAGGCGATGTTTCCTGTATAATTTGACACGTGTTGTACAAGGTCGGATATTCAGTTATAATAAAGAAGCTGGGCAATAAATCTAAGTGTGTAAATGCATTAAACGCGATCCCTGTACAAGCTGTTACTTTGAGAAAAAAAACTCTATCGATAGAAAGCCTTTACCATTCAAGGAAGCAACACCTTTTCAATTGTCCCGAAGACTTTTAGATTAAATCAAGCTTTGCGGTAAGTAAATTAATAACTATAATTTGATTTATCATTAAGAATTTTTGTATTCAACTATAGTTGTTTATTTTCAAATTAATGAAGTTGTTTTACTTGTCTGTGTAACGCTGTAACATTTTTATGGCGAAATTTTTAATAAAAATGGAATCTTCAAAATAATACTCAGTACTATAAAAATTTAGATTCGAATGTAAAGGCGTTTTTATTTTAAGACTTTAAATCCCATGCTCACTGCAAATCTAGTTTTAAATATGAATATAAGTCTTTTAAAAAAAGTACCATTTAACTCTTATCGGGATTATTGACTTTGTGGGATTTGATCACACGACCAAACCCCGTATTTAAATCCTTGGAGAAAGTTTAGAAATGGTTTTCCAAAAAATATATAAATAAATATAAAAAAATAAAGATAAAATAGAAAACTGAAAAGTGAACCATATGCAAAAGTCTTTTGACTTTGTCCCGCCCTTATCAAAAAGGATGACAGCTAATGATTTAGAATTACACATAAATATTTTTTCTGTATGTACGTGATCAGTGCTTAATTATCTATGTCAAAATTTATTATTATACAATTTCACTGTGACGTAGTGAGTGGTCGACTCTCTACTCTCATACACTGTACATGTACATGTACATTGAAAGGGAAACAAACAACCTGCATGTAAGTTATGTTCAATGTATTATGTTGTAAATTCTGTATTTACTGCCACTTGGAAAATTAAAATGTTTACAACATGACGGTTGACTTCTGAGGTTTAATTGATTGATTGTATGTTGTTTTACTTCTGAGGTTTAATTGATTGATTGTATGTTGTTGAACGTCCTAGTCAAGCCATTTTTTCATTCATAAAGCATATCGATTAAATAAACTATAGACCTGGACTTATCTTCCAATAAAAGATGCGGGCTCTATGGGATTTGATGACATGACGAACTCGTATTTATATCTCGATTTATGTTTAAAAATGACACTTCACAATCAAGGAACCATTTGAGTTACCTATCCTGTTATATTATGAGACTTGGGTATTTTTTCCCGGGCATAACATTTAATAAGTATTAGCTTTATACATGGAAAAACAAATATAGTGAATTACTGTGTATTAAATATAAGTTTGACAAAATCCACCACTTCGTAAATGACATGAGTTGATGTAAATATAATTAATGAATATTAATAGCGGTACCCTTGGGGCCTAGCGCGCGGGCTGTTACACGGGTAGATGATACGTTATATAATACAGCTAAGGATGAACACAGTTGTTAGACCTTCCGTGTTTATTCGTCTTATGTATAACGCTGCATATTTTTCATATATAATTTGTGTAATAATTTTCCCTTTTCAGATTACAATATGCCTTTGACAACTTTGGCACCAACAGTGAAAAAAATGCAACGTCCCACGGAGGATTTTCTTGGACAATGTATTTGTGTCATTTGTGCTATTTTCGGACTCGTAGTGTCATTTCATCTGTATTTTTCTGACATTGTAATGGATGCCTTTTATTCCAAAAAATACATGTGGAATTTTACAGTGACTATGACTTTATTCATTTTTATATTTATTGGGAAGCTAGTTAGCTATTTTTTTGTCCCCACATCTAGGAAATCAACGGTCTTCATCTTCAGACAATTTGACTCTATGTGTTTGGGACTCTCAGGACTTGCCATGACTCTTACAAACTACCATTATGATTGGTCCGGATATTTCAGTGATATTTGTGTGCAAACAACAGTTAAAGTTGTGGCAGCAAAGTTAGCGACTGCATTTTATTGTACCACTGTGTTAAGTTCGATATTTCAATATACATCGCGATTAGAGTCTGCGTTTGTAGTATTTCTTTATGCTGTCGCAAATGCTCCGCTAATCCACAAAATTTGTAATGCTG
Source organism: Saccostrea glomerata (assembly GCA_003671525.1). NCBI lineage: Eukaryota > Metazoa > Mollusca > Bivalvia > Ostreida > Ostreidae > Saccostrea > Saccostrea glomerata. The sequence goes on from PRKT01000027.1 coordinate 1,486,032, forward strand.
ATTCGTTTGTAGAAGTTAGTGTCAATGTGATTTTCATTACCCTGTGTATTTTTACTTTATTGGTATACATTTCCAATATTACAAGAAATGACTTTTACACTAAAATTGGCGTTCGGCAGGGTTGTCCTGCGTGTGATATTCTATTATTTGCTACAATAACTGTGTATGTATACGAAACAGTTAATGATTTCTGCCTGCGTAAAATTAATATGAACGATTTATATTTTGAAAATAAATTTGTGAGTGTGTGGGACACATTTGCTTTATCGACTCTAGTAATTATGACAATGTTCTGTTTTGCTGCATTTTCTTTGTCTTTGTTAGCAGAGATGAAAAGGGGTTATCAACTTAATCAAAAAATACGTTCAGAGTTTGGAATGTTTTTATATTGTTTGAAAAGATTTTTATGTAATGATATCGATTATATTCCAGGTCAAGTAATAAATGTATGAACAAGCTTGTTTTCTTATTTCTATTTACAATACGTAAGGGTACAGTGACTGGTAATGTACGTGAGTCTATTTATGTAAGCTTTATTTTCCAAAGAACGTACGCACACTTAATTGTGCTTGAATATAGATACCCCCTCCCCACATAAACCCTTTTTCACAGTGTTGAGTCTTTGTTTTTTCATTTACTTTTGTTTCTGTAACTTGGATACTGACGATATATTCCATAACTAAGTAAAGTCAAACAAAAATTAATTAAAGATTTTGAGCAAGTGATATTTGTTTCATGGTCAATCAACGCCTACCTATATGATCATTTTAAAATAAAATTTTAAAAAAGACAGGTCTTCTCACAAGAAATACAATATGATAGCCTTAGCATCACCTGTTCACAATTTATAGTTAAGGATAAGCTTTTGAAAGGTAGGTCAAATTCCAGGGCCAAGGTCAAATACTAGTAGTCCAAGTTGTTGGTTTCCAAACAAAGGTCTTGTCACAGGGACTACAAAAGTTATGGCCATGCAAAGTAAAATTTGGAAATTTTTGTGTAAAAGTATGTCAAACCCTATTTATAAGGTTTAACAGTTATCTTGTGTCTTTGATATTGGTATCATCTCCACAGGCTCTTGACTTACAGTTAAAACAAGATGTGTTTGTGAAACACTGATGCCCCCGTATGGCAATATAACAAAGATTAAACTTTCTTATATGCAAATTTAATATATTGGTATCCAAAGTAGGGTATTCTCAATGGAAACAACTGTGAAATATGAAAATTGGCAGGGGTTAAAGTTTTTTCATTAGTACGGAAATCTCCATGGTCAAGGTAAATGGTATCCAATGAAAGGTCTTGCCACAAAGAATACATAATTTATGTGAAGTATGGAAGCCTTAACCCTTTCAAAGTTATGGCCAAGGTTACCAATTTTATAAAGTAGGTCTAACTCCAAGGTCAAAGGGTCATAATTCTTGATATCAAATGAAAGGTCTTGTCACAAGGATTAAATTTGTAAAGTATGAATGCACTAGTCTTAACCCTTCAAAAGTTACGATCAATTTTTTTAAGTATGTCAAACTCCAAGATCAAAGTGTCAAAGTTTTTGGTATCCAATGAAAAGTTTTCTCACAAGGATTATATACTCCAGTATGAAAGCACTAGTTCTTACCGTTTAAAAGTTATGGCCAAGGTTAAAGTTTTTTTTTCATAAGTACGGAAATCTTCAGAGTCAAAAAGGTCAAAGTTGTTGGTATCCAATGAAAGGTCTTTTCAAAAGAATATATATATGAAGTATAGAAGTCCTGGTATCTGTACCAAAGAAAGATCTTTCACAAGGTCCCAATACATATGTGAAATGTGAAAATCGATCATAGCTCCACTAAATCAAAAGTAATGGACAATGGTTAAAGTTTTTGTGGACAAACAGCTGGACAGACAGACAGCTAGAAGGACGGACACGACAAAACTATATACCCCTGAAATTTTGTTTACTTAGGGACCCAGGGGCTCGTATTACAAAAGAACTTACGACTTAGACCAAAAACTTCAGATTGTTGTAATATTTTGCAAAATTGATATTTCTCTTTGAAATTGTTTGAGTAAAATTATCATACCACATTCCTTTTCAAAAGTTTAAAATAGTTTTCGATATAATGTTTATTAAAAAGCTATAAGAAGAATTAAATTTGGTCTTAAGTCGTAAGTCCTTTTGTAAAACGGGCCCCAGCTGTATACTAACAGTACACAGGTCCCTGGTTTACGGGGGCATAAAAAATAACTTGTTTTCACCAGAAAATGACAGAAAAATATGTTTCATCAACTTCCTGAGATTATGCCAAAGAAATAAAACCTTGAAATCAATTTCAACACTTGTAAAATTAGTTAGCATTCTCTTCCCCACTGATTGAAAAAGTTTCCGGAAATATACGGCTGGTCCGGTTTGGTCCACCTAACCGGATATGGTTCAGACATTTTTATTTATTTTCATTTCGGCTTCACCGACTGCTTCAGTGCTTGTAAAATATTGAATTTGTTGGTAGTTCAGAATTTCCGTGCAGAAAAGATAAGATAGATTGATTTTTAACACCAGACTAGGCTTTCATTGGTATACCGCGAATTACCTAATGTGAAAAAACATCGTGTGGCTATTCGTCATCACAAGATGTCAGGATTTTTGGACAACTGTCACTGTCGCTGTGATTGTATAGAGCTCGGAGAACGTAGGAATGCGGTCGTCTCCATTATCTCAGGCATTCTTGTAAGTATCTTTACACAACATGTGTCTGTAACATTGTAGCTACACACGGAGCACGTTATTACCACAGCAAATGAGCACCCCTATGTATCATAGTATGTTAGGTGTAGTCCTACTCCTATTGCAGTGGTCCGGGTAAAAAAAGATATGTTGAGGATTTATTTAAACTGAATTATTACATAGACTTTAATGACACAGAACATGCCATGGACAAAAACGGTCTACTGTTGAAGAATGTCTTTACTTAACTTTATATTAAAACATCTTGATAATCGGGTTTATCAGATTCAGAACTAATGAAATCAAGGACTTAAAAAGTTTTCCTTTTTGATGAAATAGCATTATCAAAAGTACAAGACAGTCTTATCATTTATCATGTACTGTATATACTCGCCTATATTAGTGGGTTTTTTGGTTAATTATCAGTCAGGGGCATAACTTAAACAAGTTATTTTCAAAAATAACTCAAATGAGTTATTTTTTTGTCTCAATGAGTTACTTCTCTTTGCTATGACCTACTTTTTCCCAACCTTAATAACTCAAACACGTTATTTTTCCAAAATAGCTTCAATAAATAAATAACTTATTTAAGTTATTTTGTGTCATTCCTCCCTAACTTCACACCCCGTGCACCAAAGGATTTTGCTCGTGCACCAAGACAAAAACAAATGTTTGACTAAATATAAACCTTGCTCAATGCAGGAAAAGTGTCAAAAGTCTTGGGAAAAGTCTGGATTTTTTTTTATTTGATGATAAAAGTTGTACATATACACCATGTGGATAAAACCACAAAATAAGGATTAAAATGCTGTTTATCTCCACCTCCTCACCAATTCTCCATTGGAGTCGGTGAACTCCATCTAGTATTACATAATGGAATCCCAAAATGCAATGCAAATTGGCAGGAAACATGAAATATCCAAGAAATCAATGTCCAAGTAGGATATAAAAATAACTTATTTAAGTTATTTTTAAAAAAAAATTTATTTGTGTGAAATAATGAAAAATAACTTATTTAAGTTATTTTTTTTATAACTTGTTTAAGTTATGCCCCTGACTGATTATGGGTCCCTGAAACTCGCAGTCCCACTAACATGACTAATGTCCGAGTTAGAAAAAAGGTTACTATTTTATTTGGGCAGTCCCGATAATATAAGCTTAATTAGATAATACAACTGACTTATAGGTGAGTATATACGGTAATAAATGATTTTAATCTTATCAATGGATGCAAACATTATCGAAAATTTTAGTCTACTATTGTAGAATGAAATTATTTTCCAAGTTTCCACATGACATATCAGATTAACTTCTGTTGATTATTTTTTTGAAGTTCTTCACTGGATGGTGGATAGTTATAGATGCTGCAGCCAACTACCCAGATGAGAAAGACTTCAACCATGCCTTTCATACATGTGGCGTGTTTGGGACGCTAGCGTTTTTCTTGTAAGTGTACAGAAAACGTGTAAATCGACAGTTAATATCCTCAGTAAATTAACAATCACTACCAACAGCTTTCAAAGAGTTAATAAAAATATAATCTTTATGAAGGAAGCAAAAGAATTTGTTAATCAGGAATTCTGAACTTGTTGAATTGGGAATATGAAAATAAAACTGCTGTTTAATTGAATTGAATTCCCTTTTTTTTCAGTATAAATTCTGTGTCCAATGGTCAGATAAGAGGAGAAAGCTACACGGATGGCTGCCTGGGTCAGACTGCGGCCCGGGTTTGGCTTTTTATTGGGTTCCTGATGGGGTTTGGAGCCCTCATCGCGGCCTCCTGGATCCTGTTTGGGTTCTATGTGGTCAATAATCCAGGTCTGTACAAAGACTGGCATTTGTTAATAAAGAAAAAATCTTTCATAAAAGCATTTTTATTTTATGATAATCTTGTCACTCTATTACGTCTTACCATGAGACAGTTAGTTTGGATGACTCCATTATACTGTGTTTTCCTTGTTCTAGGAATCCCTGACTGGCCTGGAGTAGCTGTATTCTTACAGAATGCCCTCATTTTCTTCAGGTAATATTTCAGAATAGTTAAAAGGAGCAACATTAAGGAAGTATAAGCATTGTTTATATATCAAAACAATTAATTTTCATCAAGTTGAATATTCCACACGTTCTCCATGTCTTTTCTATTATTCATCACTCCTAGATTTCTATATAGAGCACACTGTTATGAAATTATGATATCAATATTCTCAAGAAAAATATTCATGTAAACTTAAGATTTAAAGCAATATGAGCTCAGCTGCAACTTTGATGTTGGACTTTTTTGTTGCAAAATTGTAAATAACTATTTCAATGACAGAAAAAATATTATTAATAACTTCTGTTGTTCATATTTGCGATGGAAGAAGTATTCATAAGCTTTTAACAGGAAAACAATTTTTTTCAAAAATGCAGCTCATGTTGCTTTAACAAATTGATCTTCATAATATTGCCATAAATAAATTAAAAAAATTTAGTCATAAATATCCCTTCCCCCCCAGAATTAAGCCTAAAATTCCCAAATTGCATACACATTAAATTTTTTTCCCCAGTACTTCTTAATTTGAAAAATGGGATATGAATATTAGAAAGAGTCATAAAGATATGAGTGGGGAACAAGCATAAACTACAATCTATTCAACATATTTAACAGTAAAACACAGATGTAAGTCATTCATAATTTAATTTCAAAAGTTTGGTACTTTTACTATGTAGAATTTCAAATTCTTGACAGGGCTTTATAGGACCCTGTACCAAAGGCAGTGAAACCCTTGTATTGTTGATTAATAAAATTATCTTATTTATTTGTAAATTTGCTGTTTACAGTTCCTTGATCTTCAAATTTGGGAGAACTGAGGATCTCTGGGGATGAGAATATGTATCCTGTAAAGAGGCCTGGACAAGGGGACATAAGAACAACTCTGTATGACAACACAGGGAAGATACCTAGCCCAGTAGAACCTAGTGTGTGTATGTGTTAATTGTGTGAAAACCAGTAGTGGTGCCAAAAATATCTCGCATGTTTTCTATGTCATTGAGTTATTTGCCATCTTTATATCAATTATATGTGTACTTTTTCTTAATTTACACTATTATGTGTGGCAGTAATTATTAAGTTTCACTAATACTGGTATACTAAAAATATAATAAACATTGATGATCAACTTTGTTGTGATTTAAACACTCTTATTTCTCATGTAATAAATGTAAACAAAGTACATGTACTTATACATTGATCATGCATGGCAAACATTTGTGCAATATTGTTTAATGATAATGAGTTAAAACTTTCACAGAAAATGATTCACATTAATAATTAAGGAATTGCATTACATTAAAAGTGTGTATTCAAGTCTTACCAGTTCTGGGAAATGGGTCATAATGATAAAATCTGTAGTGCACTAGATGAATTACCGTAAGTAAGTCCTTGGATTTCTTTGGTCTCCCTTCATTTGTCCATGATTTTACTTCCTCATGAAGAATAAATTTGTCAGCATATTAATTGAATCTTCTGGAGAATTAAAAAACCCACGAAACAACAGTTGTAAAAAGTGGGCTTCAGTTTTCATAAATAAATGTCATATTTATCTTTTTCTTTCAAAACTTTAATAGAATTTTGCATCACTGTATTTGAATACACATTGTTTTCTCTGGTTGCTTAGATGCCATTGGCACACATGAAAAGCGTACAAGTGAAATATTTAAGTTTTTTTTTGTACTTTTGAATCTCAGTGTTTGAGAGAATGGAGATAAGATATAATGGAGTTATAACATTTGATTACTACATGTATGATTAGTCATTGTTAATGATATTTCTTTGAAATGGAGACCATGCCCTATCTACTTGTAAAGTTGCCAAATTCAGGCTTTTGTTGATTGATATATTGTTATGCATACAATGAGTCATGATGCAACTTATTGTATGGGTTAATTTTGTAAAAGATCATCGCCTTTCATCATTGAATTTTGTTTTTTTTTTACAATGTGTAGTAAAGTTTAAGTTAAATATTACTTTTGTTTCTTTATGTTAATCAAAATATCCTCTATACACTAAAACTCCGATAGTTGACTTGAGGCTAAACTGATCGGGGAAGCCTCATTAAGCGTCAATTGACCAGTATTTCAGCAGATTTAGGGGATTTTGCACACTTGTGTGGGGAATTCGTTTACAAGGAGGTTCTGTGAACGCCCCTTAGTTGTAGTGGACAGTGACTGCCCTGAGGGTAGAGGTCCGCGCGGCTAACTACACAACCCTGACTGTTAGTCTGTTGTGGTGCCTCGGTGTCCCTGGGGAGAGTTAAGTACCACCAAACCGTGGACAATTGCCGCGGCGTTATTTTGGGGTACACACGTGGGGGATGTAATTTTCCCCACAATGGAACAGGTGGGAGGGACGACAGTGCCACATTTTAAACATTATGTAGCAAACAGAATCCTCAAGATGTTGGTGAAATAGAATTTGTCACTGTGTTAACTAATTAGGGGACGAACTCGGCCAAGGAAAGTGATCAGCGCGAGAATTTGATAAAAAAAAATGGTTTACCAAATCAATTAAGTATGCATACCGTTTTAATTTGAGGAATATGGATTTATTGTACAATTTTACAATGGTATTCATAAATTACCTGCAAATTGCATTGAAGAATGCAATTTTTAATTGAAATTTGGTTCTATTTATGCATATCGTTATTAACAACTGAAGTTTTTACAAAAAAGTTTTTTTTTTTAAAGAATTACATTATCCTTAAAAATCAGAAAAAAAACTTCAAACCAGTATAAGTGTATTGTTTTAGAAATATCCCTAACAGAAATACCCGGAGAAAAAGGAACATTGCAGAAAATAATTGCTAGGAGATTGGTACATATTTTTAGAAATTTCTAAAAAATAGTTTGAAGTTTCACATCTGAGGGATTTAAGTGTGATACAGATCTCTGTAGCACCTTATCACTACAGAAACTTGAGCAGACAGATTGTTTTAATCTTCGAAATTCGCTTGTTAGAAATTCCAGACAGACAAATGTAATAAATGTAATCCCTTAAACGGTACTCATCTTTCCGCTAATCTGTAAAGTAAACAACAATAACTAAACTCTTAATCAACTTTATAAAGCTACTTTACGTATCACATTGTTGTGAAGAAAACCTTTCAAAATTTATAAAAGTAACTTGAAACTTTTTTACGACATCAGAAGTCGTGCCTTTTGATCTACTTGACCATTTAACGTTGACCACCAGTAAACGGGAGAGGTGCGAAGCCGCCCGACAAATGGGCTCTAAATTAGGCATATTGAAAAAGCCCCGTTAACGCCTTTTGTAGCGGGGCGTGATAACTCGGACCACTTGAACAAATCAACCCAGTGCCGCTCTTCCACCGAAAAAGCCACGCCCACTTCTGAAACGTAGAGTCAAAGATGATAAAAAGAAACTATTTGTAAACAAAATCAAGATTAGAAGAAATTTGATGTATTGCTGATGGTGATTATTACAATTAGAGGAGAGAGAGAGAAAAAAAGTTGACAATAAATGCTAAGAATGTCTGATTCAGAGGATGAACATACAGAGTTTGTAGATATTATGAATGATGAGGAAGAGGAATACCAAATAGAAAATGATAAAAAATCAAAAACAACGTCCAGAAAACGTAAAACCAGCTACACACTGCGAGGACTAGACCCAGAGGAAATCACGGAGTTACGGACCAAGATAAATAGCCGGGAACGAAAGAGGATGCACGATCTTAATTTGGCTATGGATAATTTACGTGAAGTTATGCCGTACGCCAAAGGACCATCCGTACGTAAACTATCCAAAATCGCTACACTGACCCTCGCCAGAAACTACATCCAAACTCTGACTAAGTCAGTGGACGAAATGAAACGGTTACTGGATGAAATCTACCGTTCGTCGGCTTCCAACCAGCGCCAGTCCGCCGCTACTGTACCGTTACCGTACCTTCATACATCCGGGACATCACTCTACGGACCTGCCGCCTATCCTCTCCCCCTGTCCAGCGGCTACCCCCCGTCCTTAGGACACAGTCTGAGACATTCGGGGCCTCATTTGTCCGCGTGTTCTTCATTCTGTTCCTGCAGAACATCGTCATCCTCTAGTTTTAGATCTTCAGCTCCGATGTTGCAATCGGCGTCACAGAGACATGTGATTCAAACACCTTTATAAATCCGTTTCCATTTCCAAACTTCATTCATCGGACTTCATAGCATTTTATTTTACTGATTATGTGGATATATATGTCTAGTGAGTGACTGATTACAAAAAGACTTGTTATTAGTGCTAACTCAGTGAAACTCAGAATTGTTTCTCTATATGACTACCAAAAGAGGTATCTTTTAGACAGTTCTTATGCTATAATTGTGTACATGACAAAAATTTTGCATAAATGTTAACATTAAATAAGAAAGGAATTCATTTGATAAAAGAAAAAAATAACAATTATATTTCGTATAACTTGAGAAATATTATTGGTCATAATGTTTGTTTTACAACTTGAACGAATTTTTAGAATTGATGCTTTCTAACTTTATTTCTACCAGACATTTGTTTAATTCTTTTCATTGATTCTTATTGAAATTTTAAAAAAAAAACCTTGAATTCAATGTTACAAATACATAAAAAGATTAATGAATTGTATGTTTTTGGTCTTTTATTTTTTCTTAGGAAATTCTTACTTCTGATTTTAAAGAAAATTATTTATTTTATTCAAAAAAAAAAAGATAATAAATCGCATTTTTCGACTGATTAATTTTTCAAAAAAAAAAAACAAAAAAAACTATTATTCGAATTAATTTTTTTAAAACACATCGATAGAATTAAACGATTTACTGATTTTATTTCAAAATATCTTGCGTAGAAAAGACCTCTTTGATGAAATATTATTCACTCTAAATTTAAAATTTATTAAACAGTCAGCGTAAGTTGGAAAAAGTTTTATGCTTAGTTTTTTGTTTCATTTATCTCAATAATGATGCCCTAGAAGTTCATAATGCATTGAAAAATAATTTGTGCAATGTAGGAGAGAAATTCCATTCCGAATAATAGCTAATTAATTCGAGCCAAACAAAATATCGCTTGAGAAAAGGATCAAGGACCTTTCTTACGCGAATACTTTAAACAAATGTTTTATTTTATTTATTTTTTTTTAAATAGGACTGAAAGAATTGATAACCTGAAAATTTAAGTTCCAGATTCATAAATTTTTTAATCTGTCCTAATTTTTACCCTCCTTTTTTTTTTAATACTTAAATTTACCGAAAATAAAAATAGACTTTAAAATGGGACACTTTTTTTCATATACCGGTAATTTTCAAGGAATTAATTAAAGCATGTACGAAACGTCTTTCATAGACCGAAGATTTTATGCCTATTTCTTTTCGGAAGTGAAAGCTACCGGGGTATATCGAACAATATGGACCAGTACAGTGTATTTATATTTTACCTGGAATCATTTGGAGAAGACAGGTTACTGAAATCTTGGTACATATTAAATGAAAAAAAAATCTGTCTCCATACTCCTTGTTATTAGCATCAAGGTTTACACATGTATTTATCACTCTACGGAAATATTTAATCCCCCACTTCTCCGGGGCGTGATGTGTGTGACAAATAAACAATCTTCTGAGTTCTATGGCTTACAACATACACTGTAGAAATCATATGACATTAAGCTTGACTTTCTTTCACTATTAAATCTTTGATGAATTGAAAACAGTCCATATGGCCACTTTTCATCACGTAGTTTCATTATGGGAAGCTGGAAAACAAGGGTTTTTCGAGACACTGCATTAAAAATGAATGGTAAATATGGGGCACCGTTTTGGTATTTACTGCTAAAAAGTGATATCACTTATTCGAATAGGTGATATCACCTAATCAGTTGGTGATATCACTTATTCAAATAGGTGATATCACCTATTCAGATTTCGAATAGGTGATATCACCCATTTGATTTGAATTAGTTATATCTACTTTTCGAAAAAGTGATATCACCTATCCGAATAAGTGATATCACTTATTTGAAAAGGTGATATCAACTATTCGAATATGTGATATCACCTTTTTGTGCTGAATTGGTGATATCACCTATTCGAATAAGTGATATCACCTATTCGTGCTGAAAAGCTGATATGACCTATTTGAATAAGTGATATCACCTATTTAAATTGAATAGGGGATATCACTTATTCGATTAGGTGATATCACCTTTTCATTTCTAATAGGTAATATCACCTTTTCGAATAGGTGATATCACCTATTGAAAATGAATAGGTGATATCATCAATTCGAATAAGTGATATCATCAATTCGAATAAGTGATATCACCTTTTCGAATAGGTGATACTAGTATCACTTTTTGGCAGTAAATACCAAAACGGTATCCATAGGTAAAGAATCAGTAAACTAGGGTGAAATTAAACGCCTCGTTTAAGAATCCCAAAGAAATATTAACTGAAATGTGTGAAATTTATATCAACCAATGTATGTTTTATAGACACATGAGCAGGTGGATTTCAATGGAAAAAAATTATATAATGGGCATCAAAAATGGTTACCTTACGTCCTTGGCGACAAGGACTCACAACAACCAATGAACTGTTTGCCAAAATTCAACAAATTATCACTGATGATGTTTGATTGACTATTAGAGACATAGCAGATTAAATAGGCATCAATTAAGGAGTAGTTAAATCTGTTTTAGAGAAACGTTTGACAAAAAAAAAAACTTCATACTCAATAGTCACCCTATGTTTTGAAAAATGTGTGAAAACTACACCGTGTAAGAATATTTCTGAAAAAATATTTTAACAAATCAATTTCTTGAGGTGCCTAGTAAGCAAAGTTTTTGCAAATCGACATGTTTATGAAAGGAACTCAAGGAACCAGAATTAGGAAACCACTACATAAAATTTCTTCATCAAAGCGTCGAAACCCACACGCCATGAAGAGTTAAGGATCTTGGGGGATAAGCAGAGAGTTAATGTTTTTTCACACCAACAATATTCGCAAGAATTTTCACCTGTTGACTTGTTTCACTTTCCAAACTTGAAAAACACCTTTCAGAAAGAAGAAACAAGACTAGGCATTGAACTGCCTCTCCGAATAAAAGTTTGAACAACAAGACCACTCATATTTAAGAAAATGACATATAAAACTATTTTTGTGCTCTTACAGTCATTTTTTGCTTTTCTCAAACTTTGTCTTTTTTAGTTAAGTCGATCTTATTGTAAGTTTGTTTTGAGGGATATAGCAATGGATTCAAGTATCATTTTCTGTTTGAATTTCAGACGAACATAGATGATTACAAAGTTTGATTTTTTAAAAAATAATTTAGATATTCTAACACGCTGTAGTTTTCACTCATTATCAAAATATAGGGTGACCATTGAGTAATAAGCTTTCTTACTGTCAAATGTTCCTTCAAAACAGTGTGATCTACATCCAAAAGGGTTCCTGTGAAATTTTCTTTGTGTCTTAAAGCAAATCAAACATCATCACCTGGTATGTTGAATTTTGGCAAACAGTTTATCTGTCGTTGTAAGTCCTTGTCGCCAAGGACACTACCCATTTTTGATGCCCATCACATCATTTTTGTCCATTGAAATCCACCTGCTCATTTGTCTATAAAACAGACATAGGTTGCTGTAAATTCAACATATTTCAATGAATACCGGTATTTCTTATGGAATTTTAACATGTTTTACAGCGATTTCAATGAAATAAATTTCACTTTAGTTTACTGATTCTTTGCGATTCATTTTTAATGTAGTGTCTCGAATTACCCTTGTTTTCCAGCTTCTCACAATGAGACTATGTGACGAAAAGAGGTCACACAAACAGCGTGTTACCAATTAATTAAAGGTTCAATCATGAGAAAAAGTCAAGCTTATCTTTTTTAATATCATCTGATTTCTATTTTATATATCAGTGCTCAGGAAATTATTTTTTAACAGTCCTCGTAACTATATGCTAAGTTAAAGTAATTTTCAAAGAGTAATTTTATCTGCAAAGTAAACATGGGAAGAAAAGAGGATTTTGTGCATCTTCAATAATGAATCAACAGAGCCCCGCTCTAACACCAGGGCCACTGACCCTGTGGCCATAATTTTTACAATTTTAACATTTCATGTACATATGTATATATCCTTTACCGCCTTTGTGTATACGTTTCTGTCTTGATGTTTTTCACAAATTTTACAAAATGAAGAAAAGCAATTAATTAATATATTTTACCTCTAGGGTTTCCGATTGGCAACAGATTTTATCACCAGAAACTTTTGAAGAATACAAAACGAGGAAGAAAGCAATAAAGCAATGAAAGGTTGCAGATATTTAACCCCTACATTTAATAAGCGGCAATTAGAGTTGACGCAGATTTCCGAGCAATTGCACACATTGGAAAGGGGAGGCAAAACAAGAAAGGGGGCGTGGTCCGTGCGGTCCGTAATGACAGACACCACGTGAAAGGTCCGGGCACCTCCCGCGGGGATCCACTTGAACCAGCACTGCCAATTACAAGGGAGGGGGAATTTAGCCCTCGGTGGCCCAGAATGGCAGAATGACCAACAGTCCAAAACAGATGGATATAGAAAGGACATCTTCTTGTCATATGTGGTACACGAAAAAATTATATTACAAACCTATGGTGAATAAAACTGCCCACTATTGGGAAAAAAATTGTAAGATTAAGTTAAAATGCAGAGTACTAGTAATAATTTCACCATGCAATGTTAGTCAGTAAGTCTGTTCAGTAGTGTTAGTATGCAATAAAAATACGCAATCAAAAACATGATTTTGCTATATAGTTATGACACACATACGTTTTAATAAGGACATTTGTTATGTAATTTTTCATTTTCATACATGAAATATACAGTATAAATGTGGATGAAGAACCATATTCAAGCTCAAAAGTCCATTAAAACAATGCAAATTCGAAGCAGAGCAAACACGAGTCTCTAAATCACCAGGGGTGGGATCAGGTGCCATGGATGACTAATCATTCCTTGCCGACCTGTCACAGACGTCGTATGCTCTTTGTCATGATCTGGGATTCAAAATAAAGGAACATAAGTGTGTGAATAATAGCCTAACAATGAAACACATGGAGATAACGAACATTATTCAAGACCAAAGTCCATAAAATAATTCAAAATAGTTGTAGACCAAACACGGATCCTTAAAACATCAGTGGTGGGATCAGGTGCGATGGGTGACTGAATATCCCCTGCTGACCGGTCACACCCGCCATGTGCTCCTTGTTATTATCGGGAAATAACGGAAAAATCCGTCGTCAATTCAGTGTATAAATAATGGACTAACAATAAGTATGAAAAATGTCAGTCAGCATTTGTCTCAATGATAAATTGTATTTGCTGAGAAGGTCATTTGTATTGACAAAAGAACTTACGAAGAACGAAATGATGACTTTAAACGAGACTGCTCATATTCTTGGTTCATCAACTCGTTTGTCAATAATTCATTTCGTTTTAGAAGTTGTTCATACATAAAGTTTGCTCTTGCCTATCGAATCAACTGAGATATATATGTAAACTCCGTATGCAGGTGATGAAGGTAGGTTGCTGCGTGAGTAAGGGAAGTTGACGATTGTAAAGTTAAAATCATCACGTTTATCATAGGGTTTGGTTATTACATTATCATTAACGTCTTTTTTAACTAAAATGCCTTAATATGAAACAGATGTGTCAGACTCTGTGGTATCTTTTATCTCAAGCTCACCAGGATATATCGTATCGACATTAGAATGGGAATGACCATTGTTACTTGAATGTTGGGTTGAAGGCAACAGCAAGTGTTTTCTTTTTTTCGTGTATAAGATTTTGGATAAGTTCTGCTTCATGTGAATACAAGAAAGTCTGCTAATAACGGGGCGCAATTGGTACCAATGGGAATTCCAATAGATTGCTGGAAGGCCTGGTCTCCAAACCCCACATAGATACATATGAATTGTCAATCAGAAACTCATGCGTCCTACTGATGTCAGCTTCAGAGTACTTCTGAGTACAATCTGAATGTTTTTAAACAAAATAATTTTGCAAATGACGACCAATGACAATGTAAGTAAATTTACGAGTTCCATTTATATTGAAAAAGCAGCTGTCAATTATACCAAAAAGCCTGGACTTTACGTTATCGTGGGGGATGGTTGTGTATAAAGTTAAAAAGTCACAAGTTTTTATGATATTGATTATGGTAAAATATTGTGATTTTATATTTGATACGCCACTTTTTGAATATATTGTTGCGCAGTACTCTTGAAATTTCTCTTTCACTACTGTTAACATGTTTGTCGATAAATAACCTCGTTTTAGACATTTTTTATACAAAGAGCATTCTTTAGCGGATCGAATCAGCTGTGAGATATAAACCCCGTCTACAAAGGATGCCGACATACATGTATGAATTACATTTATATGGAATAGAAAGGTGCCCCGGTCGTCGATCGTGGTTTGAAATTTTGCATGATGATTTGTCATTATGAATATGTATGTACGAGGGACGTTCAAAAAATAATGTCATTAGCTCGATGGCATACAACAAAGTAGTCATATGACATAAAGCTTGACTTTCTCTCAATATTGAATCTTTAATGAATTGATAACAGTTTGTGTGATCACTTTTCATCGCATTATTTCATCATGGGAAGCTGGAAAACAAGGGCTTTTTTGAGACACTGCATTAAAAATGAATGTTCAAGAATCAGTAAACAAGAGTAAATTTAAACGCTTCATTAAAGCAGCTGTTAAACTAGTTAATATCCCAAAAATATATTAACTGAAATTTGTGAAATTTACAGCAACCAATGCCTGTTTTATAGACAGGTGAACATGTAGATTTCAATGAACAAAAATTATATAATGGGCATCAAAAATGGGTACCATCCTTGGCAACAATGACTTACAACAACCGATGTAAATTTGCAAAATTTCAACAAATTATCACTGATTATGTTTTATTGACTTTAAGACACATAGCAAAATTGATAAAAATCATTTCGGTGATAGTTCATACTGTTTTAAAGAAACATTTTATAGTAAAAACTTATAATACTCAAAGGTCACCCTATATTTTGAAAAATGAATGAAAACGGCAGCGTTTAGGAATACCCGAACAATTATTTAAAAAAAATCAAAACATGTACTTTTCCCCGTTTGTATGAAATTCTAACAGATAATGAAACTTGAATCAATTTTGCTTAAAGCCTTCAAAACAAATTTACAATAAGATATACTTGACAAAACTGCAAAAGCCTAAGAAGAGCAAAGAATTGCAGGAGCACAATACAGTTTTATGTGCTATTTTCTTAAATATTAGCTGTCTTGTTCTTCAAATTCATATTCGGTGAGGAAGTTCAAATTTCTGGAGGAGTCTAGAAAACAATTTTTTGCAAAAAAAATTGAAAGGTTTATGAGAGGAAGAAAACAGAATGAAGAATTCACTTCATTAAATGTCTTTATGACGGCGTCCAAACCCACAGGCAACGAAGAGTAAAGGAGTTTTGGAGATAAACAGTAAGTTAATGTTTTGTCACACCAACAAAATTTGCCAGATCTTTCAACCTTTGACTTGTTTCATTTCCTAAACTTAGAAAAACATCTATCAGAAAGAAAAAAACAAGTACAGGAAATCAAAGGATCTGCCATATTCCAGTATACGAAGGGTCATACTCAAAAATGTGTTCGAAAAACAATTAGAAATTGAATGAATATGTTACGGATATGTGTTTTAATTAAAAGACAATATTTTAGTTAAATCATTAAGACTAAGTCATAGAAAAGCATTTTTTGTTTCCTTCCGAGCCCCAATGACATAATTTATTGAACGCCCCTCGTAAAACAATTTGCTTGGATGATATATGCAAATATTTAAGTGGTAAGTCAAAAAGGGAACATTTTAAACTAAAAGTCAAGAATTTTTAAATAGTTTATCTATGTAGTTTTCTCACGTTTACACAAAAACTAATTCTTGTTCGTTTCAAAATGATTTCTCTGACTTTTAAAGATCATCCTGTCCCCACGTCATTGACTCTGTGTGGTCATTCTTTATTTAGCAATATAAAATCTGTTTCTTTTCTTTCGGATCTGTCCAAAGGAGTTACCATTGTTGACACGCGTGTGCACTCGATTGATACAAACAACCAAACTACTGCTTCCATTTGGTTTATCAGATGGAGCAGAAGTTAATTTAACGTCGGGTTCGGCCTAATTAGGAGGAACAGATTTTGAGCGCATGATTATATCCAGCAGCATTGTCAGTATCAAGCAAGTTATGTCAACAACAGTCGAAAATAAAGTTAACATGGTATTCTGCTTTTTTTTTCATTTGAAATAGTAATGCAGATTTAAGGGGAAAAATCATAATCTTTCAAAGTTTTGATTAGAAAAAGTTAAAGAAGTATAAAATTACATATTGAAAAAAAAATAACAGTAATTTTAAAGTGTTTTCAAAACTTATTTACTCTTGAAATCCATAGTTTGAAAAATATATTGTTTAAAGAAAGCAGTTTAACTAAGAGTAATAGTCCACAGAAAGAAAAATTGGGAGCAGAGCAAACACATGAACTTCTTAAAACTTCAGAGTCAAATAATATTGTTGTTAGGTTAAACGGATGTATCAGACTAAGTGGTAAAATTTATTTCGGATTCACTGGGATATATTGAGTCGACATATGAGCAGAAGTAACTTTTATTTAAAAAAAAACTGATAATAATACTTAGTTGATATTTTAAAATATTGAGTTGAAGGTCATGGCAATGTATCAAAAAGCATAGTGTTTTTATTTATCACGAGTAATGTTTGTATAAGGTAGAAAAGTTGTGTTTTTATGTTCCAGAACGTTAACAGCAGTTTATATTTTGTGAGAAATAAAGAAGGAGAGTTTGTAGAGTTTTTGCTGGAATCAGCAATATATTTCTCTGTTTGTATTAAGGATTTGTTTTAGTAGGAATCTAGTGTATATAGTGTAGTGAAGACCGAACCTTGGGTTTACTGAGATATTCAACTTATTGAAGACTAAAATGAAATTTTAAAGAACTGTGAGTATAAGTGGATTCAAAACGTAATATTACAACAAAGTACCTCTATAATACGTTATTTTCATCACCCATAGAATCAAAGACGATGTTGTTACAAGACTCTGATCCTGGATAAATCATATATCGATCATGTACTTTTTCTAATGTATTAATTTTCCTTTTGTACTTTTAAATAGTAATTTATTTATTTTTTTGCTTAATTGCATTTTTTTTTAAAATTAGACTTATGCTTTTGTTTCACATGATTGCACTCCTATATACTTGTTGTTTGTAATTTTTAGCATTATAATTTATTGTTTGTTTTAATTTTATCAAGATTAACTCATGGATGTTCATTCTTTTATTATAATAATATTATTGCTGATTATACTTATATCATACTTTTTAAATTATTTTTTATATATACTTGATATTATAATTCATATTTATTGTTTATACTTGATATAATAATTAATTAACTATTGTTTATAATTTTAATACAATTACTTAATTGTTGATTAAAATGATAATTTAATTATAATCATCAATTGTTGTTCATACTTTTATTATGATTATATATGTTATTTATACTTTTGTTATAAATACCGTATTTAAGCTTTGTTATAATAATTTGGTTTATTCTTTTATTATAATTTTTGTTTGAAATTTTACATCTACTATGCTTCATGTGAAGGACAAATGTGAAATTGAAATTTTAAAAAACAAAATCATATTTATTCAGATTAGCGAGGTACTATAATGACCATTAGAAATCTAAGACCTTGATGCAACAAAAACTCTGTTGGAAGGTTATATATCAAATACTTTTTCTCCTTTACCGTATTTACTCTTATTGTATACCAGGTACTTGTTTGTTTAAAACTCCTTAAAGTCATTTCCTTTCAGTACTTAAAGATTAACTGAATTATAGTTTGTCGGTTTCAATTACTAAGTTTTTTGAAAGAAAATGATAGGTTCTCGGCATTTGTGGACTAAATTACAAATGAAAGTGAAAAGATCCGAAACGAACACGGTGGAAATGACTTCACACTTTATTTATAAGATAGTATCTGTTTTCGTATCTTTGCACACTGAGTCGCCTTTGTGACAAGTCGTGCGCGCGCGCTTGATGCAAACAAATACACTTATTATCAGATGGAGAGGGGCGGATTCAAATTCGGCTTCTTCCCTAATTAAGTTTAAGACCTTCTCTAAATGGTTTGTCTTGTCAACATTAATTCAATCTCTTAGATCGCAGCTGCTTTCGACGATTAAGGATTATATTTACTGAAACCAAAAGTTTGTATAACCTGTGTAAGGGGATTCCATTATAAGATTATTTTGTCTATTTTTTTCATTGTTCATTTCCATTTATTCATCTGTTGATAGATTTTTTACAAAATGATTGTAATCCCAGATTTACTGAGGATGTTTTTTCTTCTGTAGTATAATCTTTAATAAAAGTAATTTTGCGTTTTTAAACTAATATGCTAGAATCAGATGTAATTATTTTAACATTTGAAAGTCTTAAATATATCTTCATATTATAAAATGAACAAACATTTCTTTTTCAAAATAATATGAATATTTTATCAAATTCTAGGCCTTTATATGCGTATAAATGACAATCAAAAAATTCAGTAAAATCTCGAGCTATGTCCCCAAGTATTAATTTTTTCATTGATACTTTTCCTTATACCCCAAAACAATGCAATGTATTTTACCTTGTCATTAACATTGTACGGATTGATGTTATTCTTATTTAAAATAAATATGTGAAATTATACAGAATTCTTAAATTTCTCAAAATTAAAAAAAATATTTCAAACAACCAAAATGAATTTCAGCTACCATATATATTGGATTTCGAAACGTTATACGAATCCTTACAAACAAAGATACATTGCAGGTAACAGTAAATGTTCAACCAAGCCTTAGCCTTTTATTTACTCCTCACTAAGATTTAAGCAGTAGTGAAGATGAAACTCCAAGAGTACTGTGCAACAATATATTCAAGAAGCGGTGTAAATCGAATGTGGATACTCAAAATTTCCACGGAACGTTGGGACAATTTGAAGAATTAGCCTAAATCAACAGTTTAAAAACGGAGGACTTTTCAACTTTTGTTTTACACAACCATTCCCCACGATAAATTAAAGTCCAGGCTTTTTGTTATAATTGACAGTTGCTTTTTCAATAAAAAATGGAACTCGTAATCTTTTTTATCTTATCATTGGTCATTTGCAAAATTATTTGTTTAAGCACATTCTGATTGTACACAAAAGTTCAAAGCTGACATAAAAAGATGCTTGAGTTTCTGATTGACAATATCTATGTTATTTTTGGAGACCAGGTCTTCCAAAAATCCAACAATTGCGCCCCGTTCTTAGCAGATCTTATTTTGTATTCATTTGAAGCAGACTTTCTGCAGAATCTGATGCGTGAAAAGAAGTAAACATTTGCTATGGTCTTCATTTCGACATGGCACCTGATCCCACCTCTGATGTTTCGGAGGTCCGTGTTTGCTCTGCTCTTATTTGTATATTTGTTTAATGGACGTTGAGATTGAATACTGTTCGTTATTTCCATATCCTTCTTAGATATTGTCCAATAACAATGGTAATTTCCATTCTAAGGTCGATACAATATATTCTGCTGAACTTGAGATAAAAGATACCACAGAGTCTAATACATCTCTTCCATATTTGGATATTTTCTTAAAAAGAAGTTAATGGTAATTTAACAACCAGGCTCTATGATAAACGTGATGACTTTCACTTTTCTATCGTCAACTTTTTAAATGTATGCAGCAATATATGCATACGGAGTTTTTATATCTCAGTTGATTTGATACGCAAGAGCATGCTTACGTATAAACAGTTTCTAAAACGAGGTAAGTTACTGACAAACAAGTTGATAAAACAAGAATATCAACAGTCTCGTTTAAAGTCATCGTTTCATAAGTTCTATAGTTGATACAATGACCTTGTCAACAAATACAATATATCACTGAGTCAAATTCTGACTGAAGTTTTTCATACTGAGTTTAAGTCATTTCTATGCACTGAATTGATGACGGATTTTCCGTTATTTCCCGATCATGACAAGGAGCACACGGCTGGAGTGACCGGTCGGCAGGGGATGCTCTTTCCTCCATGGCACCTGATCCCACTTCCGATGTTTTGAAGGTCCGTTTTTGCTCTGCTCCTTTTTTGTTTTGTTTTATTGAATTTGATCTTGAATACTGTTCGTTATTTCCATATGTTTCAATTACATGGATGAAACAGGATGCCTTTTCTCTCCGCCTGTCTGTCTGTCGGTCAGTCCTTCTCACTTCTATTTAAATTTTTATCTTAACTGGAGTTTCTATGGGTTTACATTGATAAGTTACATGTACATTTCGTTCAGCATAAAGGAAGTATAAAAATAAAAGAATTTTGAAAATTTTGAAGCACCATACACGAGTTTTCTATTCCTCTTTTATTTTAGTACTGAATCAATTCAAAATCTTTTGATTATATAACTATTATTCTATTTGCAAATTACGTCTGAGAGTCATTTGCGATATTAAATTCTCGCATAAAGAATCTACAGTACTCAACCGAACTTTTTCCAACTTGAAGATTAATTTCAATCTGACAAATTGTCAACATCTCTGCTATGGTTACAACTATTGCAGAAATACCAGTCATAAATAAGTGCTTTACACTTTTTAAACATATGAAAATAAAAGCTCAATCTCCATATAACAAACAAAAAAGAAATACAATCTATTATTTAACATTTTCTCTATAAGTATTCATCAGAGGTTATCAAGATGTGAGGGAATACAAACACAAAGATAGTCTCCATTAGTGAAGCTGGAGACAGAAGATAAATCATAGTGATCAGGTCTATCAGGGGGTATGATAAAGGTCTGAATGAATGTCCTAGCTGGTGCGGTTATCTCCCCGTGTCTTGGCGCATGGTTCCCTTCTATATATAGAATGTTGTCAGTCAGGAAAACACTTAATTCCTCGACCTCGAAACTGGCGGCAAACACAGAGATGAGCAAACTGCGGCAGTGACTGCAGAACCAGACACCCTCTATATAGGTATCACCCAGACAGTCCTGTGACGAGAACCTGGTGTTGTTATTTTAAATCGTATTGGAAGCCAAAAAAGTCTATGTAAACTGGAGTTCAGAAGATCATTTTGTTTATCTTTTATATTCAACAATACTCCAGATCACATTTAATACCTTATTTTTGGTAATTTCTGTGATTTCAAAAGTTTTCCATGTTTTCGATCTTTTAAATTACATAATTTGCAATTTTGACGTTCAGAGAAAATAATACTAAAGCTGGAACAAACAATAATCTGTCATCATGAACAATTGAAAAATTGCGTTCGGTGATTTCACCTGAATAAAATGGAACCCTGCATAGATTTTTTTTTACTAGAACAGTTTTATACCATTAATTATTTACCTCCACTGTGACGTCAGTTTCTATAGTAATGTACTTCCTCTGACCGCTCTGGTCATTCTGAGTCTCCCCACCCACTGCCCCCGTCTCGTCGTCAGCAGCCTGACCACCAGATGTCTCCCCAACCCCAGGGTCATCCTTGTCATCTGTAGGTTTTGGTTCAGAGGTACTTTTCTCTAACCCCGGCATAAGGAAAATTTAACCTTTCTTTTTTACATTTCCGACATATCCGCCGCTGTCTTTTTGCAGTTTCCGTGTTAGTTAATATTTGTTGTTTCTAAGTTTGCTTCATTTAGATTTCAATCATACTTTACTCGTTGTTTATTATACCCTGAGACTGTTGGAAGAGCAATATTAATGAACTATGAATTATTTGTGCTCTTAAAAGCCTTTTTTAAAAATGTACCATATTTAGCTATTTATATAAGTGTGTCCCGAACAAATCTTTTTTGTATACAGTTACACCCCTCCCTATTGTATGTCTGCACGTTTCTCTTTCGTTTAACTTTAATAACAATAATATGCAACTGATATTTCTACATACGCTGGGGAAGTAGATGATTCGAAAGTTGAATTCATCAAGTTTCTCATAAAGCTTTTGTTTTTGGTTACCATAAACGTCTTTTGCTAGTTAAATAGTGGACAATGTTGTATCTCTTTTTTCTAGCTCACAAGGATATACCGAGTCTATGATTGATTGATTGTATACAAGCTGTTTAACGCCCCTCTCGAGAAATTTTTACTTATATGGAGACGACACCACTTGCCGGTGGAGAGCTGCAAATTTTGTCCAATACTCGGCACTCAGGTCAATTGAGCAGGGAGGGATCTTCTTCGTGTCAATACCTACCGCCGACACGGGACCTCGGTTTATACGGTCTCATCCGAAGGACCGGTCTCGAAAACCTTGACATGTACCGAATATTTGATTGACTCTGACGTAAAATTATTCGCAGTTATTATGATAAATAAACTATTTTATACACCCTAAATGCACTTTATCACTCTAGATTTGAAATCCTAACTTAAACAAGAAAAATCTATAAAGCCATTGTTTTTTTATTTTAATTTCAAAATGTTAATTCAAAGGGTTTTTTTTTTCAATACGTCATTCACAATAATTTCGGGAAAAATACGAGATTTGTTCGAAAAGTTTGCGGACTAATGCCGTGTCTTTTTTATTGGACTTCATATGTTATCCAAATTTGGTAGAAATATCACAAGAAACAATACTCAGGTGACTTTTGACGAAGACTGGAAACTCTAGAAAAGTCTGTTTATGTTCTTTTCTTTCAATCCCACTATCCCTTCTCTCTCTCTTTCTCTCATTCGGGCTCTCTTTCTCTCATAAAGTTTACAGAAAAATGTATATATATATAGTGTAAAACTAGGTATTAAAATCTGTGAATAAAAAAAATTGGTAGAAATAATTTGACAATAAATCCAAGAAGGATATGGAGATAACGAACAGTATTCAATATCAAATTCCATAAAACAATACAAAATATGAGCAGAGCAAACACGGACCTCCGAAACATCAGAGTTGGGATGAGGTGCAATGGAGGAGTGAAAATCTCCTGCTGACCGGTCCCACTCGCCGTGTGCTCCTTCTCATGATCGTGAAATAACGGACAAATCCGTCGTCAATTCCGTGTTTAAATAATGGACTAACAATTGGTACGAAAAACGTCAGTCAACATTTGACTCAATAATAAATTGTATTTGCTGACAAGGTCATTTTATCAACCATAGAACTTGCGAAATGACGACTTTAAACGAGACTGTTGATATTCTTGTTTTATCAACTTGCTAATCAATAATTTACCTTGTTTAAGAAATTGTTCATAAGTAATGCAAGCTCTTGCGTATCGAATCAACTGAGATATATTTACTCTGTATGCTGGTGATGAAGATATATTGCTGTAAGTAAGGAAAGTTGATGATAGAAAAAGTTAAAGTCGTCACGTTTATCATATAGCTTGGTTGATAGGTTACCATAAACGTCTTTTTCAAGTAAAATATCTAAGTATGCGACAGATGTGTCAGACTCTGTGGTATCTTTTATCTCAAGCTCTCCTGGATATATCTCGTCGACGCAGGAATGGAAATTACCATTGTTAATTGAAAATACGTCGTCGATATATCTGAAATCGAGTTGAAGACCACAGCAAGTGTGTTTTGCTTTTCAGGCATACGATTTTGCATATATTCTGCTTCATATTAATACAAAAATAGGTATCCTAGTAACCTAGAGCAATTGGTTCCCATGGGAATTCCAATAGATTGTTGGAAGACCTGAAAAACCACATACATGTAGATATTGTCAATCAGAATCTCAATCATCTTCTCGAAGTCAACTTCAGATTACTTGTCTGTGCAATCAGAATCTGTTTTAACAAAATAATTTTGCAAATGACCAGTGTCCAGGTAAGTAAATTTACAAATTCCATTTTTATTGAAGAAGCAGCTGTCAATAATATCAAAAAGCCTGGATTTTAATTTATCATGGGGAATGGTTGTGTATAAAGTTGAAAAGTCGTAAGTTTTTTAAGTTGTTGATTTTGCTAAAATCTTGTGATTTCAAATTGTCCAAAAGTTCTGTATAACTCTTTAGTATCCTTATCTGATTCACACCACTTCTTGAATATATAGTTGCACAGTACTCTTGAAGTTTTTCCTTCACTACTGTCAATATCTTAGTGAGGAGTAACGAAAGAGGCTTGGTTGTACATTTACTGTAACCCGCAATGTATCTTTGTTTGTAAGGATTCTTATGAAGTTTCGGAATCCAATACATATAATGTAGTTAAAGCAAAATGATCTGTATTATTAATTCTTAAAGGCCATGATTTTTTCAAAACTTATCAAGATTTTAAAAATCGCGGGGCAGTTTAAATAAATACACTCAATAATGCCTATAGTCATATTCTCTGTAAAATGATGTAAATTCTAAAAAAAACAATCGAGAGATTCAAATTTAGAATTGTTATATCGATTCGTATTCCAAATCATGACTTAATATTTTGCTTTGTAGTCCTTATTGAAAACAACAAAACGACGACGTTTTAGAACGTCATGGAGCAGCAGATAACGATGCAATTTTGTCTTTTACTGAGGAAAAATCCTGAATAAACTCAAATTTTTTTGAAGGAATGTCACAAGCGAGTTGTGCACGTGTGTACAAATGGTATCCACGGTTTTAGAGTGACAGATACTTTGTAGTAGATGAGGACAGTTTGTGAAGAAACTTTAATCTGTAAAACTCTTAATAAAAACTATAAAAACGTTTGAAGGTGAAGGAAAGACATAGGCACCTTAGAATTGCTGTGAAAGCAGAGTTAAGAAATAAAAGAAATTAAAATCCTAACAAATTGAATTATACAATGAGAGCAATTCTTAAAAGAAAATGAATTTCAAGTTATTTGAAAAATGATTTAATGATTGAACATTGGATTATACTTCGTGAAATAAATAAGAATATATTTTAAAAAATTCTTGGCACTATATTTTGACGTTACATTGCCGTAAAGGGTGCTCCGCGAGTACAAAACATGTTTATTTCTAAAATGAAGTAAATTTATTACAGTTAAATCGAATGGAATGAAACATCACACATCAGCAAAACAAATAATTTTACATATAATATTATACTGATCTTAAATTTCTAATGAGTATTATAACGACGATTGACATCATCCACGAACTTTTCGATCAACCCTCGTATACTGTTTAATTGGTTGCATTTAAAAGGATTATTTAAAATGTGCTAGCCGTTTTGAGGTCGTCTAATGTTAAAAAAAAACATGAATAGCACCCCATTTAAAGGTTTCAAATCAAGCTACAACACATTTTCAATAACCACTTATTGATTTACCAGCACTTTAAAGAAAAATATGGCGACTGAAAGCAAAATACCAAAGTTGTGTCTGGAGGAAGCGTGTGTATCAGAAGAATGTGTCACTGAACCGGAAGAAGATAAACCACAATTACATTTTATGCCTACCAATGTCATACTGGAGGTAGAGGGTCGGGATATACATCTCAACAAACAGGTGTTAACTGACCACTCACCTGTGTTTAAGGCCATGTTTGAATCGGATTTCACCGAAAAAGACAAAGAAAGGATATCACTGCCAGGGAAGAAATATGCTGACTTTTTGAATTTTTTATACACGTTTTATTACCCGGAACGTGAAGATGTCATAACAGGTAAAAATAAGAGGGGAGAGGGTCACGCTCGTTGGCCTAAAGAGGATGAGAAAATTAATTTCAACGATAATTATTATGAAGTGTTTGTTATATACCAATGAAACTGAATATAATCACATAAACTTATACAACTGTATCTAATCTAATCCATATTTTAAACACATTCTAAGGTCATGAATGTCCTAGATGATAACATCTTGAATATATAGTTTCTTCACAAACAAGAAATATGAGTTAGGAAAGAACAAGTGTTTTTGTTCGTTTAAATCCCTTTTGAGAATATTTCATTCTAATCGAGGCACGACAATTTGCCGGTGGAGGACTGCAAACTTGGCTTTAAATAGGGCCATTGAGCAGTAAGGGATCTTTTTTCCAGCCAGTATCTCCTGTGATATGGGACCTCAGTTTTATCCGATTTCCCCGAAGGATCAGTCTCTACGTCCCGCAGTAGATTCGAACCCGTGACGTATGGATTGACTCCTTACTTCACCTCTAGAGTTAATTATTCAAACACCACATCGAGCGAACTACGGGCTGTCTGGGTAAAAAAATACACTGAAAGAAAATATACCATAGAGTCTGACACATCTGTTTCATTTTTGGATATTTAACTTTAAAAAGGACATTAATGGTGATCTAACAACAAAGCTTTATGATAAACATATGATGACTTTAACTCTTCAATCGTCAACTACCCTTACTTATGCAGCAAAAAACTTTCATCACCTGTAATTGGGGTTATATCTCTCATTTGATTTGATTCACAAGAACATGCTCTGCGTATGAACAATTTTAAAACGAGGTAAGTTATTGACAAATAAATTGACGAAACAAGAATTTCAGCAGTTTCTTTTAAAGTCATCATTTCGAAAGTTTTATGGTCGATACATTGACCATGTCAGTAAACAAGGAATGTTTTAAGTTTTGTGCGAGTTGGTGATGTGTAAATCACACTAGCGTATGAAATATGCCTACGTTAATAGTTTGTGTGATTTACACAACAATAATTCACATTACACTTAAACTACGAAAGCCCAGAAGGCTCATTCGAAGATTCGAGATTCGAAATACGAGATTCGAGATTCGAAATTCGAGTTTCGAGATTCAAGATCCAAAATAACCAATTAAAAGGCGGTTTGAGATTCAATTACTCCCCTTTATTATTTTTTACTATCAAGAAATCGTTGAGTATTTTAATACCGAGGAGGTCGTTTGATTAAATTACAACGCAAGAAAAAGTGTTATATATTATCAAAACGAAATTAAAAGAAATATTAGATTTTGGTCTTCAAGATATGCTTAATTAATTTATAATAGCTTCTTAAATGTCATAAGAGATTTATATAAAGAATATATATATATATATATATATATATATATATATATATATATATATATATATATATATATATATATATATATATATATATATATATATATATATATATTTCACTTCAAATCCCATAATTGTGAAACATCGAATAAAAACTAAAAAAACTACTTTGGATACAGGGTTGTTGACATAATAGTAAACTTAAAATAGATTAACAGAACATACATTCCCCCCTTTTTTCCAAACATTATTTTTTGTACTATTGAAAATGTTCATCAAAAGGTCGGTTGCCAAGCCCCCCCCCACGTTTTGGTACAGTGGTGCAGTATAGTCAAAGAAGTTTAAGTAGTAGTGTATTAAAAGAAATTAGGTACTAAATGGAGTTCGACCCCCCC
>PRKT01000027.1:1516180-1546668 GCA_003671525.1 Saccostrea glomerata
ATTTACGCGTGGGGGAAATTTACACTACTTACGCGGTAAGCTAAAAACCGCGTAAAATACCCCCGCGCGTATGATCACAAAATTTCAATCTTCTGAAATATTTCTAGATTATTACTTATACTGTTAGACGGGTTGAACCAGTCGTATATTTATCGTGGTATTGAACGCACGTGAATAGACAAATATATCACAAACTGTGATGATTATCATGTTACTTGTGCGGTGAAAAATTCATCTTCATGTTAAATATTTTAAAGCAAATAACGTCACGCAATATAACATCGATACTCATTTTTATTTCCTTTATATATTCGTTTATAACTTTCTTAATTTCAATTGATTAGTCCAAAATTTTAAATAAACTCACTGTCACTACAATCATACCTATCAAATTAACTGTCAAAACTCGAGACGAAGATACAGGTAAGTAGATTTCACTTCGAAGTTTGAGCTTGCGTTAATAATTACAATAAAGCGCACACCATGGCCAGTTGTTCACACTTCACTGCATTTGACTGTACACATCGACGTTATATTTACCAAACAATGTAAACAGTATTTTTTAATGTTTGTTTTGTAATTATTTTTAATTTTTTTCTTATCATTTTCAAAGGGGAACAAACCGATGTTACATGTAGTTACGATATTGATGGCCGCGTAAATTTTTCTCGGTATCTCGAGCGACCGCGTATATTATACCCACGCGTAATGTTTGACAGTCACAAACGCGTACTTAACAAC
The DNA here is from genome assembly GCA_003671525.1 of Saccostrea glomerata. Taxonomy (NCBI): domain Eukaryota; kingdom Metazoa; phylum Mollusca; class Bivalvia; order Ostreida; family Ostreidae; genus Saccostrea; species Saccostrea glomerata. Next base: position 1,516,922 of record PRKT01000027.1, read on the forward strand.
CAGTGTAAATAACCACTTTTACAGTATACACGAAAATGGTATTCAAATCATTTTAACAGTTGACCTAGCATTTAAAAAACACAGCAATGTAAATATATGCAATCTATCATTAAGCCAACACAGCAAATGTAAATATATGCATTTTGTCATTAAGCCAAATACTCACTGACATTTTTCATACTTGTTACACCATTATATACACACTGTATTGTCGACGGATTTTTCTTGATCGTTACAAGAAGTGATATGCACACAGAGTCAAACCACACACCCCAACACACACACACACGAGGGCGTTACTACATGTATATCCCCTCGAACACCGTTGTGATGGGATAATAAATAAAAATGGTGTATATATATGTTTTCATATTTTCATGTATTCTTAATTTATAATTGAGAATACAATTAAAAAAACTGTTTGACTGATAGAAACAGACATGAAACAAGGGGGGTCCCCCTTTTTCCTAAACATAACTCTTTTCGATTACTATTGAAAAATGTTTATTGAAAGGCCCATGTTGCTCTTATCGCCACAATGTGTACGTTTTTAACGTGTGCATATTGATATGAATTTAATGTGACATATACCTTAGACAGGAATTTTGCATGACATCGATTATATTTTCACAGTCTCTTGTAGAAAAGTCTCCTGGAGATTTTTTTTTCATTTTTTTTAGTCCATAGATTTGAATTTGTGCTTTCACATATACAGACAGTACAATATACTAGTTTACATTTAATATATACTCATTTTCATTTTCATTTTGTGTACCAACCAATTTGAACTAGATGTACTGATTAAGTAGACGGAACATTCTTTAAAATCAAACTATGTATGAAAACAAACGCATGCAAATTGGCTTTAGACAAGTCAGCCAAAATACTACACAATGAGGGCAATGATATGTTTGTTGATATAGTCACTACAATAATCACATAATTTACGAAACGCTGAATTTTACTAAGGTTGTTAAAATCCCTTATAATATCAACTAATGTATGAGAAGCCTGACATAGTTTAAAAATTGATTGTACTCAGAGTATACTCTTGTGTATCGAATTAGTTGGGAGGCAAATATAAATAAGAAATAAGAAAATTTGACGGTAAAAATGCTAATTATTTCGATTGTCGTACATTTTAGTTGTTAATTGGCCTTTGTCGTCTAGAAATTGTTCGTGCATAGAACATTCAATCAGCAGAGATAAACCACGTACGCAGGCGATTAGGGTGTATTGCTGCATAAGTAAAGGAAGACAATTGAAAAATCATGTTTATCATAAAACTTTGTTGTTACGTTACCATGCTCTTTACAATTTTTATTCCATAAAATAAAAAGACTATAGATTATTTCAATGGCTGAAAAATACTAGATATCATTGGTTAGATTTAGATGTGAAATATTTTTAAAACATGTTTGTAGATTCATCGCTTGAAATGGTGAAAAAAAAAATTGCAGCCATACTCTTGTGGAATATGATACTTGTACTGAACTAAACAATTTCTGTTCCAGATAAGACAGTATTGAAAATTGCCCCACTGGCTGAGGAATATCAAATTTCAGTGGTCAAGAATAAATGTGAGAAATTTCTCGAGGAAGTTAGCAAAAGCACTGCCAGAGATGTAGACAAACACATTGGGATCTCTACTCTCGTGGAATATACTGCTTGTGCTGAACAATTTAACATGGAATCTGTACTTCCCTCTGTCATCCAGTTATGTGCAGAGTGCCCTACGGAGTCTTTAAAGCAAGCAGGAATGGAGACTAAGCTTACTGATGATTTACAAAAAAGTATTTCGGAATGTCGAAATTCTTTACTGGAAAAAGAATTGAAACCACACTTTGAATTAGGTAATATGACTTAAGAAATTAATTTTTTCCCGAAATAAAAATGCAGTGTGTGATATCAGATTCGTTATGCCTGGATATAGAGGGTATTCTATGTTTTGAAGTTGAATATGGAAGTTATTTTACGAGTGTGAATCCTGTCTCACTAGTGAATAAACTTATTTTATTTTCTTCGATTTTTTCTGTATATTTGTAATCAGTCAAAAGCTAAATGACCTCATACGTTTCTAGCGATTGAGACGTCATAGTTGGGTGAAGTGAAAACATTATAAACATGGATTTCAGCAACTTATTAGGGGTGACTTTGGCAGTTTTATTTTTCGTCAGAATGTTTTATTTTCTTCTAATTATCTAATATCAGAACAAGGAATATTTTAACAACATTCTCCGTTATGGGATAGAAAAATATCGAGAGTTTTCCCGCACTTCTGGTATTTTTCACTCTGTAAAAGGATATCAGTTTGATATCCTTTCACAGTTTGATAGAATATAGAGTATTTCACCGTTAAAAATGTAATAAGATATTTTCTTTTTAGATTCAAGACAAGATTTTTTAAACATTGCAGTTTTGATGTGGGAATTGCTCGACTCAACTGAGAAAAAAAGATACGAGGCCAATCTCGTTAGTTCTTGTAAGCATCAGTCGGGACCGAATTCATCACAGCCTTCTGCTATGTCCTTACACAATCTTACTGGATACATCATTGCTGCTGAAAGATTTCATCTAAAAGATCTCTTGATGACAGCGATTGACCTTGCATCTAGATGTAGTTATATGAAATTGAGAGAAGACAAAAGATACCAAAGAATAACAGAATCGTCTAGAACTAAAATACTAATAAAAAGAATGGAATTGTTTGAGGATAATTTTAATTGTTGGACAGCAAGAGGTCTATCAGTATCAAAATATGACGAAGAGTTTAACAAAATATAATTTTGAGTTTTTAAAAGATATTGTGCATGAGTACAAAAGACAAATAAATATATATAGATTCTGAAACTTCATAAGAATCCTTACAATCCAAAGATACACTGTGGATTCCAGTAAATGTTCAACCAAGCCTCTTTCTTTACTCTTCACTAAGATATTAACAGTAATGAAGGAGAAACTTCAAGAGTACTGTGCAAAAATATATTCAAGAAGTGGTGTGAATCAGATGTGTATACTCAAAAATTCCTAAGAAATTTTTTTTAAAATTTGAAATCACAAGATTTTACCAAAATCACAAGCCTAAAAACGTACGACTTTTAAACTTTATACACAACCATTCCCCCAGTATATTATGAATATAAATTACAGATAGATTAAAGTCCAGGTTTTTTAATATCATTGACAGCTGCTTCTATTTCAATAAACATAAAACTCGTAAATTTACTAACCTGGTCTTTGGTCATTTGCAAAATTATTTTGTAAAACCACATTCTGAATGCACACACAAGTACTCTGAAGTTGACATCAAAAAGATGTTTGAGTTTCTGATTGACAATATCTATGTCGTTTTCGGAGACTAGGTCTTCCAACTAACCATTGGAATCCCCACGGGTACCAATTTGCGCTCCGTTATTAGCAGACCCAGTTTTGTATTTATATGAAGCAGAATTTGTGCAAATCTCATGCATGAAAAGAAAACACTTGCTGTGGCCTTCAACTCGACATTTAGATATATCGACGACGTTTTTCCAATTAACAATGGTAATTTCCATTCCTATGTCGATACGATATATCCTTGGGAGCTTGAGATAAAACATACCACAGAGTCTGAAACATTTCTTTTATACTTGAATATTTTACTTGAAAAAGACATAACCAAGCTCCGGATAAACACGACAACTTTAACTTTTCTATTGTAAACTTCCCTTACATATGCATCACATGTACGGAGTTTAATAATCTCAGTAGATTTGATACGCAAGTGCATGATATACGTATGAACAATTTCGAAAATGAGGTAACGGATCGACAAACAAGGTCACCCCTACTAATGTGTTCGGAACCTTTTATTTTTCGTTGTTCTGCAAATTGTAAAACCCGATGAGTTCAGAGTAGCTCTGACAATGGCTCTGGCGAGAGTTAGCGAGACCTCAGCGAGATAGGGTAAGTTATTCACGGAAATGTGAATTACTTAGATTATTATTTCTGTGGTATTTCCGTAAGTATTGATATGTTCATAAAACGTATCATTTCATTCACCTAATAATATTGCAAGATTATTCAACAATGGCAGCTGCATATATAAAAACAAATGTGTCCCCAATCCTCAAGAAATAGAGGACGAAAATGGGATGAACACGTATTATGTGTTTCTCCAAATAATTGACCATTTACTTTTTTTATTTGCAACAAAATTCACAAAAGCGGTGTACTGCCAACAATTTTTATCTTTTTTGCCGCCACAATGGTTATTTTTGACTTTTTGACACCAAAACACAGAAGGATATGGAGATAACGAACAGTAATCAATACCGAAATCCAATAAACAATACAAAATAAGAGCAGAGCAAACACGGACCTCCGAAACATCAGAGGTGGGATTAGGTGCCATGGAAGAGTGAGCATCCCCTGCTGACAGGGTCACAACCGCCGTGTGCTCCTTGTCATGATCAGCAAATAGCAGAAAATTCCGCCGTAAATTCAGTGTATAAATAATGGACTTACAATTAGTATGAAATACTTCAGTCAGCATTTGACTCAATGATAAATTGTATTTGCTGACAAGGTCATTGTATCGACCATAGAACTTACAAAATGATGACTTTAAGGACAGATGATACAAACAAACTTTTGTTAAAGAATTTGAAAATAACAACTTGGGTCATGTTTAAAAGAATAAATGAATAACTTTCACCGCGTAGTTTTTAATTTTTTATTCAAATTTGCACAAAAATGGAAATAAATGCGAAAAATATTTGTATAGATTTATAACAGCTGTATAAGGATAGTTTCAGAAGGGCAGACTTCTGAACATCACAGAAGGTTTACATTTTTTTTATTCTAGAAATTTATTATTTGCATCATTTGCAATGATATTAGGCCAAAAAATATATACCAATCGAGACATTCATTTTTTGTTTGTATAATCTGTCCTTAAACGAGACGGCTGATATTCTTGTTTCAGCAACTTGCTTGTTTTAGCGCATAGAATGAACGTCTTTTCATCATTGTCTAGCAGACCTCTTGTTATAAATAATTAATAAAAATGTATTGTGTTTAAATCGCAGCACAACATCTAAGTTTCCAATACTAGTATCAGAAAGTATAACCATAAATAATCTGACAAAGACGGATCTGGTAAAAACCAAATGTACAAAAATAAAGTATCACTGTTAGTTTGGATAGAAAATTTCAAGTTAAAGTTTTAATATTGAAAGTTAGAGGTTATATGGTGTCAGGTCATTTCCCTCTAAAACTTTTTCTCTCCAAGGTTATTTCTCTCTACTACCGATATAAAGCTGAATTAACTTAATGGACAGTACCAGGTTTTATATTTAAACGATAGCTCTCTTGATTTCTGACTACTTCCCATGTAAAGCTTCATGAGTGAAGATGTCCTCATTGGATGGAGAAAATAATACACATTTCGCCCAAATACAGGAAAAATATAAGTTATTTCTCTTTATGAAAATAATTTTATCAAAAAAGTTGTGTAATCATTATAAGATATTTTCAAATGTTCAACCCATGAAGATAGATCATTGGAATGTAATGAATTTTCATCTAAAGCAGAAATATCTCATTTTTTAAATTTGTACAAGATTGTGTAAGAATATGTATTTCCTTATGTGATAAATATTGAAAGAGAACACACGTAACTGTTTCATGTGATTACATACGATACTCTTTTCATATGATTCTCATATGTAAAAAATGGCTTGAAACACACTTAATCCATTTTTATGCAAATTAGATGAAGTTATTTTCATATGATTCACATATGTGGATCATTTGTTAATCAAATTATTTGCTTCATATGATTCAAATATGATGTCCTTTTTTATTATTCTCATATGAAACCAATCATATGATTCACATATGGTACACATATGTGGATCATATGTGGCGAAGTTGCCTGTGTAGGGTATATTGCTATATGAATAAGTACGTAGACAATTGAAAAATTGAATTGATTTCGTATTGCATAATTATAGCATGTTTTTGTGTATTGAATCAACTGACAGACAAAACACTCATATGCAAGTGACAAGGGCAAAGAGTAAGGGAAGTTGGCGATTGAAACATTGAAGTCATCACGTTTATCATAAAGCCTTCTCGTTAGTTAACCAATAAAGTTAGGTAATCATTTCTATTAAGACATCCAAATATGAAACATATTTGTCATCCAACTGGTTTTGTTTTCTTAATAAATTTCCATGGAGTATCTCACGTATAACTACTATAGTTCATCAAAGCCAGAAATCGTCAAAACCTATGTTTTTCGATAGAAACATTTCAAGGCTCTATTTCTTAGTTATACAGTGTGATGTTTTAGCATTTTTTATCCATAAATATTTTTATATTACATTCGAGTTCCAACAAACAAGAATGATGCCTACCTGTCATTGGAGCCAGCAGGCCGGAATCGTAAAACGCGTTTTAAAAAAAAATTACATATTCAGTGTATTCCTTTCCTGGACGTGGCACTCTTTGTCTGCCTTTTTCGCTGAAGTCAGATTCAAACATGGCCTTAAACACAGGTGATTTATTCCTCCTGCAACTCCACAGCACAGGGAACCTCCGATTCAGTTGCCATGCTGTTTTTGCTGGCGAAAGCGGGGGGACATAAAATCTCTCTCGTCTGTCCGTCCGTCACAAAAACTTTATCCTTGCCCATAACTTTTGATGAAGTGAAGCTATGACTTTTATATTTCAAATGTGTATTCCTTGTGACAAGACCTTTCTTTGGGTACCACCAAATTTGAACTTGACTTTGGTGTTTGGCTCACTTTCAGACAAAAATTCCGAACTTTTACTTTGGCCATAACTTTTGAATGGGAGATACTAGGACTTTCATATTTCATAAATGTATTCTTTGTGACAAGGCCTTTCATTGGATACCAACAATCTTGACCTATCATTGACTTTGACCTTGGAGATTTCTGTACTTGTGAAAAAACTTGAACCTTGGCTATAACTTTTGAACGGTAAGGGATACTTCACATATGTAATCCTTGTGAGAAGACCTTTCATTGGATACAAAGAACTTTGAACCTTTGACCTTGGAGTTTAACTTACTTTTAAAAAGCAAACCTTGATCATAACTTTTAAAGGGTGAGGGCTAAGACTTTCATGTTTCACATATCTAATCCTTGTGATAGGACCTTTTATTGAAGATGAAGAATGACCTTGACCTTGGAGTTTAACCTACTTTTAATAAAAAATGTTAGGTAATTGTCATCTCTCACGAGAGATGACACATTAAGTTTGATTTCCGGATGTGAGGTCCCAGTGTAACCAGCCATTAATAAATCGGCAATCCTCGGATGATTACGCTCGTGCGGGGCACGAACTATCCGAGGAGCATCGAGTGGTCACTTTGATGATGATGCGGTTTTCCAAATATAGAGTGGTAAACAATGAGCGATCCAAACATTGAAAAAGAAAAAGGGCTGCACAGGAATCACAGAGGGTCAGACACACAGGATCGCCTGCTGGTTGTTTGCATGGTGTTCAAAATATATGTACTTATTCAATCATCTACATGTATTCATGTAGGCTACTGCGTAAATGATCGATGGTCTGCGCCAGATGGAATAATTCTATCTAAGTCAGCGCGTTAAGGTGTTTCCACCCTCACAATTTCATAGGTTCAAAGTACAAAAACTGCATTTATTTTCATTTAATATACTTTAAACTTTCCAATTATTGCAAAAAATGTATAGGTCACCATATTATTTAAGATGCAAAACATAAATGAACAGAAGTGTATGTCAACATAAAAAATCGCAATTTTTTTGTAAACAGTATTGTGAAAAATATGTAAAAACTGGTTAAAATGCATAATTCTGATACTGAGTGTTCCTAAATAATTCCTACTTAAAAGATACTTTTGAATTGTGAATATCAGGGAAACTATTTTACAATCAAGTAAATGCCTGAATGAAGAGACCTCAGAAGGAGTTATTGCCCTTGTAAACATTTTCTAAAGATTGAATAATTGATTAAATATAGAAAATATGCATTTTTAAAACTCTTTAACTAAACAATATTTATCATTACACCTATTGTAAAGCATTCTTCCAAGAGATATTGTTCTATATGGTATGGATTAAAATTAATTACAGTTTTTGCAAAAACCTATGACATCATACGAGGGTGGAATTACCTTAAATCAAAAATCACTAATGATCTGCCGAGGCGCGGATCCAAGAATTAACAGAAAAACAACATCAAAGGTAAAAAATTTACATTTAGTACTATAAACTGCCATGAATCGATGTCGAAATCTTTTTTATGGTAGTCATTCTATAATTTATTGCCATTTTTCCACAAAAATATACAGTAAAACACGTTTAGTACGAACACGGATATAGCGAATTCACGGATAATACGAAGTGTTTCTGGGTCCCCGGCAAAATTCTTAACAAATCTTTGTAAAATTTTACGGTTATAACGAACTCTGATATAACGAATTTACGGATATAGCGAACTGATTTTGAGTCCCGTTGAGGTTAAATATAATGAATTTTTTAAATCTTTTATAACGAACTTTCAAAGATTTCAAAATTTGAATAAATGAACTGACTTTATTTTCTCCCAGCATTTGTATATAAAATTCAATTCATAAAAAAACCCTTAGTTATCGAAGGTATGTTTTGTAATATTTGCTTCCCTAACATATTTGATAGTAACACTAAAAGGAAAACATGCATATTGCGAATTCGCTATATATGGTTATACGAATTCGTTATACGGATATAACGAATTACGGATATAGCGAATTAAATTAACAGGTCCCCAGGACTTCGCTATAAACGTGTTTTACTGTACATGTATGAGGATAAGCGGAGACAAGAATATATTATTTGAAAAACTACGAGCATTGGAAGAAAGCTCACAAAGATTATGATGAAATCGAGTATTTTCTTGAATGTCAACAGTTTTCTTTTTAATGATATATTATAAAAGAACTTGCAATCATTTTTTATGCAATTTTCAATTGTATAAGCCTTATGGAAAAAAAGTAATCAAATCACTTTTTCTATTGTATTGAAATGAAGCCAAAATTAAATATATTCCTTAAACAGTCGTAAATTCAGGGTTGGCAAATTGGGAATTTTTTTCAGATAATTCGTGAATGCTTAATTTTAGCTGATATCATTTTAAATTTTACAATTGAATTACCTCTATTAAAAGCGCTAAGTGGAACTTGGTCAGCTGTTGTTACTATCTGAGTGTGTTTTTAAATAAATTAACAAATACAAATGCATCTAAAATTCTTTTAGTTAAAATAATATTATGTGATTTTAAAATACATTCTCAGAAAATATGATATGCTTATGGATTCTATCTGAATAGTACGAAGGTATGAAATGAATAGCCAATTCATTCATTCATTTATGTTTAACATATTTAGACTTGATATCCAAATTTACTTGTCAAAATGTAATTATTCCAAAGTTCGATTCATGCCTATGTGAAGATTATAATCCTTTCACATACTAAAGTATGAGAAAACGTGTCAATCAAACGTGTCCCCAAATCAGTAGTTTTAGGATTTTCCAGATAAAAGAGGTTTCTAAACACGATTTTATATATAGTTCAGTGTGAAATGCTTAAGCATGAATCGTGATATCATTTAGAAAATTTCAGAAAAATATATTTTCTTCAAATCTGAGTCCCAGCCCGGCCTTTTAACCTTTTACTGTTGTAAATGCATGTTCACTGCAAGTCCTCTCCCTTATCCATACTTTTTTCTTTTAGTATAGTCATGTCTTCTCCAAATAAATGGTTTTTCAGAAATAATCAAAAAGTTTCAACCTTTCCTTCCCAACTACAACATACGATTTTGGAGTTTAAAAACTACCCTTTTTCCTGTTCAATATCTAATTACCATTCTCCTAAAAATAAAAAAAAACTTCTGTCTTTTATAGAAAAATGTTACATTCCACTGTTTATTCTTTGACACAAATGGAGCCAAAGAGATGACATTTCAGGCTTTCTGGAAAGCCAAACTTGTAATATAGTTAATTTGCATTTAAGAAAAGTTTAATCTTCGCTATGTTGTCATACGGTGTCATCAGTGTTTCACAAACACATCTTGTTCCTTATCTTGAGAAGAGATATGGTTTTCATATTTGACATGTGCATACCTGTGACAAGATATTTCCAAGCATGCTATGATTTGTGACCCATTGACCTTGACAATTGACATTATTTAAAAAAACATCCTAATTCAGAGATAATTTCTAAATGACATATGATAGGGCGTTCATATTTGAGACACCATGTCATAAAAATGACATATCACCAACAAACACACCAATAGCGGGGGCCACAATTCTTTGAATTGCTTTTTCTTCTTGATTTTTTTTAATTTGATGATAGGGTATGGTAATTTGAATTTCAACAGAAAAATCAATATAGTTATGTTTTGATGTGGCGCTCCTCAGGGTTACAGTCGTCATGCATTTTTTATTGTGAAGAAAAATAACTAACCACACAACTTGCTATTTGATTGACAATTTCCATTGTATTCTTAAAATTTACAAGTTTTACACTGAATTGCATTTTTGCAAATATATTTAATTTTTACCACTTAATCCCTTCAGTCTTGCAAAATTGATTGTAAAATCAACTCAATCTAGCTATAGGATAACCATAAGAGTCATTGATGTGTGCTTTCAAATTCATTTTAATGTGCCAGTTATTTGTCTTCAACGTGAAAGAAGTATGCTGCGCGTTTCCGAATTTTTTTTCGTGAATATCAATGTCTGCAATCAACAATAAATCCTCTATTTGGTACAAGGTGTTGAGATATACAGACTTAAATCGATATGCTTTGAATTGTTCAAATTTCTTAATTTTTATGCAATTTTAGAAGATTACAAAATAAGATCTAATTATAAACTAATCTGTCAGTAACTTACAAATTATCAATCCTAAATATAGCATTATATGAAATCGAAGAAATATTAAAAGCAACCAGAAATGCAGTCATGATAAACTAATAAAGGCTTAGACAAAAGCCTCTCTTTAAATATGGCATGTCAACGTTGCAATATTCCATCTTTTCCATTTGTATTTTGTAACTTTCCATTTGTATTGTATAAATGTTATTTGTATTGTACAATTTTGCATTGTAACATTGTTTATTTGTAGTGTATAAGTTTCCATTTGCACAGTGTATTATATAATTCTTATTTAGATTCTATAATTTTTCATTTGGATTCTATAATATTTATTTGTATACCGGTACTTTCCATTTGAATTATTTAGACACACCTGTTTCATACTTGGATATTTTACTTTCATGGTAATCTAACAACCAAGCTCTATGATAAAAGTGATGACTTTAACTTTTCCATTGTCAATTTTCACCTGAATACGGAGAATATATATCGCATCTTATTCGATACGCAAAAGCATGCTCTACCTATGAATAATTTCTAAAACGAGGTAAATTATTGACAAGCATGTTGATGAAACAAGAATATAAGTAGTCTCGGTTCTATGGTCGATATAATGATCTTGTCAGCAAAAACAATTTATCACTGAGTCAAATACTGACTGACGTTTTCATACTTACTGTTAGTCCATTATTTATACACTGAAATCATTTGTATTGAATTGCCATAATTTTTTATTTGCATTTTATTAGCTCACCTGAGCCGAAGGCTCAAGTGAGCTTCTCTGATCAAAATTTGTCCGTCGTCTGTCGTTGTTGTCGTCGTTGTTGTTATTGTCGTCGTAAACTTTTCACATTTTCATCTTCTTCTCAAGAACAACTGGGCCAATTTTAACCAAACTTGCCACAAAGTATTCTTGGGTGAAGGGAATTCAAGTTTGTTCAAATGAAGGGCCAAGCCCTCTTCCAAGGGGAGATAATTATGAATCAATGAAAGATTAATGATATCTTTTAAAAATCTTCTCAAGAACCACTGGGCCAGGAAAGATGAAACTCAAGTGAAAGCAACATCAGGTAGTATAGATTCAAGTTTTTTTCAAATCATGATCCCTTCTTGGGTGAAGGGAATTCAAGTTTGTTCAAATGAAGGGCCAAGCCCTCTTCCAAGGGGAGATAATAATGAATTAATGAAGGATTAATGATATATCTTAAAAATCTTCTCAAGAACCATTGGGCCAGGAAAGATGAAACTCAAGTGAAAACAACATCAGGTAGTATAGATTCAAGTTTTTTTTCAAACCCCGGGGGTAGGGCGGGACCACAATGGCTGATCAAAGATTGACATAGGAATAAATAGGAAAAAAATTAAAAATCTTCTCCAGAATCACTGGGCCAGGGAAGATTAAACTCATGTGGAATCATCCTCAGGTAATGTAGATTTATTTTGTTCAAATCATGACGCCCGGGGGACGGATGGGGCCACAATGGCTGATCAAAATTTTACATAGGAATATATAGGAAAAATCTTTAAAAATCTTCTACTCCAGAACCACTGGGCGAGTAAAGATGAAACTCATATGGAAGCATCCTCAGGTATTGTAGATTTATTTTGTTCAAATCATGACCCCCGGGGGATAGGGTGCGACCACAATGGCCAATCACAGGTTTACATAGGAATATATAGGAAAAGTCTTAAAAAATCTTCTCCAGAACTACTGGGCCAGAAAAAATAAAACTCATGTGGAAGCATAGTGTTATTTCAATTTTGTTCAAATCAGGACCCCCGGGGGTAGGGCGGGGCACAATGGCCAATCACAGGTTTACATAGGAATATATAGGAAAAGTCTTAAAAAATCTTCTTCTCAAGAACCACTGGGCTAGGAAAAATAAAACTCATGTGGAAGCATCCTCAGGTAGTGTAGATTTAATTTTGTTCAAATCATGACCCCTAGGGGTGTAGGGCGGGGTCGCAATGGCAAATCAAAGTTTCACATAGGAATATATAGGAAAAATCTTTTAAAATCATCTTCTCCAGAACCACATGGCCAGGAAAAATGAAACTCATTTGTAAGCATCCTCAGGTAGTTTTGATATAATTTTGTTCAAATCATGACCCCCTTGGGTAGGGCGGGGTCACAATGGCAGTTCATAATTTAACATAGGAATATATAGGATTTTTTTTTAATCTTCTTCTCCAGAACCACTGGGCGAGTAAAGATGAAACTCATGTGGAAGCATCCTCAGGTAAAGTAGATTTGATTTTGTTCAAATCATGACCCCCGGGTATAGGGCCAGGCCACAACTGACGATCAAAGATTTACACTGGAATATGTAAGAAAAATCTTTAAAAATCTTCTTCTCAAGAACCACTGAGCCAGGAAAAATAAAATTTATATGAAAACATCCTCAGGTAGTTTACCTGTAAATTCAATTTTGTTTAAATCATGACCCCCAGGGGGGTATAACGGGGCCACAATGGACGATTAAAGTTTTCCATATGAATTAATACATTGGAATTTTTTTTTAAACTCTTCTTTTTAAGAATCACAAAGCCATGATTGGTCATATCTTTATGTAAGCATCCTCACGTAGTGTTGATTCAAATTTGTTCAAGTCATGAACGGGCAGTAGGGGATAGGTAGGTTGGGTCACTATTGGGGATCAAAGTTTTGTCTAGATATATCGAGGAAATTTTTTTTTCCTAAGAACAGGAAAACCATGTTTAATCATATTAATATGAAGGCATTCTAAGGTACCGGTAGTACAAAGTCATACTGGTTCAAATGAAGGCTCCAATGGGTAGGGCTGGGCTACAATGGGAGGGGGGGTCAAATAAATAAATAATAGAAAAAAAAACTGCTCAGAAACAGCAAAAGCATTTGTTGTATGGGAGCATCATCAGGTAGTTGGTAGTTTAACATTCCATAACACCCCCCTGTAAACTTCTCAATACTGAAATGATTTTTGCTTTATTTCCCAAACAATGTGCTCAGGTGAGCGATGTGGCCCATGGTCCTCTTGTATTTTTATTTGCATTGTGTAATTTCTTATTTGTATGCGATAATTTCAATTGAATTCAATCCTAGATTTTTAATTTATTTCGTTACGATGGATTACTTTTGGTCAAGTTTTATTCAGTAAAGTGAATGAAAGAAGTGTAATGTTTCAGGTGTCAAACGCAGACATTGTTGTTTGTTCCCATCTCGCCTTAAGGGAGCTCTAAACACTAACAGAAACTGTTTTTTTGGACTCAGAGAAATATATATCATATAAAGATATGCAGATGGAGACTTTTTCATTCATTTAGAACATAGGGTACGTGCCTTATTTGTGCACGAAAAATGTTCAAAGTCAATGTACTATTTGTGAGCAGAAATCACTGTTGTTTACTTACATTGGGAAAATTAATGAATATAATTAACTTAATTTCTTACTCTTGGTCTTACCCAATAAATAGAGCTCTTTAGTGTGGAGTGTTTAGAGCGTCCTTAACTGTAAAATTTAGCATTCCCATTTCGCGTTGGTAATCTCTCTGGTGAATTAATGTGAAGATCTATTATATTTAGCATAAAGTATTTTGGGTGTTACATGTATTATTTCATTCATAGTATTCATAAATTCCCATTGATTGTTAAATTCAATCTAAAAAATGTTAACCTTTAAAATTTTTTACCAACATGATGATAATAATTATTTAGTTTATTTACAAAAACTAAAATTTCCATTTCTTTTTAACTTCAATACCACAATAGAGTAATGGCACACTCTCTACAAACTTGGCTTCTGAAGAAGTGCAAACGATAGCAATGTTCTCCCGCCTACTTCCAAGTCAATTTTCAAAAGTTAACATATTCGATGAATTTTTAATATTTTTTTTGATAATTATATGGATTTTCATGAAACATTACTTATTTGGGAAAACAAAGACAGATGAATCTAAAATTCTGATAAAACTTGTGTTTTTCACTATAGAAATCAACGGAAAATAATTCTAAAACATCCCCCGGTCATAAAAAATTCCTTTATACAAGTAATATGAAATGTTATTTAAAAATTCATACAAAAGCTTTTGGTGAGACACGGTAAGCATATGTTTATTGTTTATTAATTAAAAACGATAAAAATGCTTATGTTTTCCACCAATTTCAAAGCGATTTACACCTGAAACATTAAATTTTATAAATATATTTATGTTTTATTTATTTTACTTAAACATAAGAAAAGATATGAGGAACATTAAATCATATCCAAGACTATTTCAAAATAAGGTGATGCTTGAAACTCCGATTTCAATGGAAAATATCGTCTACCCCACTTTTTTCAAGAGCTGGAATAATGGATAATTTACTGTTTATCGCTGGTATTAAGACTATTACCATAGAACTGTTTCCAAAATGTAGGCGGAAATCGAGAGTTCGAGTGCGTATTTCTTAGGACCATTTGATTTTAGGAGGAGGGGGGGGGGGATATGTCGATTCCGATTGTTTCATTATATTCCTTATCAGGAGAGAGGAAAATATAGTTCTAATTTGATCAGAGACAATGAAAAGATAGACAATATGCCAAAACCAAAAAACTCAGTTTGCGTCTACAGAAATCTTCTTTGGAGAATGTTCAAATCATTGCTGGCAACTTCTCATTACCCTTCAAGATTGTCTGCATTATATGCGCCAAATGCCAGATTTCTTTAATATTTTATCATTGTCTTTAATTTTGATAACATTCTTTTATTATATAATTACTTTATAAAGTTCAGCAAAAATATACTCATCCTAGCTAGTTCAGTTGTCATTAGAATGACGCAAAAGGATGGTTATTTTTAACGTAGAGATGTGATCCCCAGTCATTTTCTGCGTTTTCATTATAATTTTACTTGAAATTGATAAAAATTGCTTAGTTTTGAAACAACAAATATGTTGCATCAGTAAATTTGGCATTTAGTCTGCAAGCCAAGAGAGCATTCAAATGACAAGCAAAGATTTATATTAAAAAAATTCAGAGCAATTCACTTCTCTGCAGTTTGTTAAAGCACTCTTAGAAAGAAATGCTAAATGAGATTGTTACAATTTCATTTTCGGAATATTCTATTTTCATAGAATATTTTAAGGTCTTTTTTAAAATTACATTACACCTTATATTTGAAGAAAAATGCTGTCCGAGTTTATTAGCAAAAGCAAAATGTGTTAACCTTGATAAAATAATAAAATGTTATATACATGAAGATGTCATGTTGTTTTACATATTCATTAAAGTTTAAGAGAGAAAAGAGCCGACAGGAACAGGATTGGTTCTGCCAAAACTTAAAGTGAAAAATAAGTTTTGGCTACTTTCTATTCTACATGAACCACTTCTTTCAAGGAGATCAAGTCGTAAAGTATCTATTTCGTATTTGGTTACACTCGATATTTTTTCATACTTTAAATCATTTTTCATTCCTCTTGAATTGCATTTAGATGCTAGTTCGATCGCAGATGACAGAAGATTTTTCAATTTGTATCTTTCAGCAGCGATTATGTAATCTAGAAGTCTTTCTCGGGTAAAATCGCCCATATTTTTGTCTATGGTTTCTTTGTTGACCTGCTTGCATTTAGCTACAAGGCGATTTTCACACATTCTCATCTTGTCATTATTTTGAGCTTCCCAAACCAGTTCCATTAATTGTAAGATATTTTGTTCTCCTGAAATTAATGAAAAAAAAAATCTCTGATTATCAAATATCTACACAATCAGAAGTCAGTTTGCTTTCAACAAATACATGTTTCATTAATTATACATGTAATTTACATTCTTTAAGAAATACTTACCTTTGTCTAAAGAAGACGCAATTTCTCGTTCCATATTAGTACATCGAAAATCCAGGATTTTTTGTTGTGTATTAGTTGTAAGTTTTGTCTCAAAGTTTGCTTGTTTTAATGACTCAATACTGCGTTTTGAGCAAAGTATTATTGTCATAGAAAGAAGCAAATCCATATCATGTTTCTCTGCGTAAACAGCATAATTAACCAGAGTATCTGTATCAATGTGAAAGCCTCCCTCTTCACATGCACGTTCGTAGTTATCAAAGATAAATGATTCACATTTCTCTTTGAGGTCCATGATCTCATATTCATCTGCCAGACATGCCACTTCCAATACGTTTTTCTCTGGAAGTTATTCAAAAGTAAAGATTAACATGATTAATGGAATACTTTCCTTGGTACAATGAATTTGTATAACTATAACAGTTATTCATTAAAACATAAGCCTGCGTTCAATATACTTTAATATTTTCAAAAATATGTAGTTAAGGGGTGTTAAGAATGTTCGTTCCATGATGAAATATTTGAGTTGCGTCAAACGAAAAGGGACCTTCGTGAATAAACGTAATTACGTTCCAATCATGACAATAGCTGACGTCGCGCCGGCGCGTTTGTCGATAAAAAAGTTTCATGCCATAAAGAAAAACAAAAATTTATTTGCGTAATACATATGTTAAAAAATAGACACGCTTGTAACTGTCCAAAAAAAATGTACAATGCCGTTGATTATAGATTTACTGGTTATTTTTCCCAAATAGTGTATTAACTAATTTAATTTTTGATAGTTCATGAATGGTCTTATTCATGAGAAGTGAAAAAATGTTCATGAACAAATCCCGTATGTGTTTACCTTAAGAAGCTCTGAAGAAAATCGCGTCATTGATATTTCCGGCTGAGCTCCTGGCTCTATAGATAAGTGGTCTCCTGCAATTATTTCAATCTTTTTTTTTCGGGGGGGGGGGGGCATATTACACATTCCAGTTTGTTCTACGTTAGTCAGAAAGGCCTGAGAATTGGCGACTCAATTCCCAAAGTTTGTTACCAGAGATTAAGTAATCGAATAAAGTTAACTGATGCTAGCATAGTTGCAATAGCATTTTGTCAATACATAGTAGGAAAATAACATGAATGCAGCAGCTGAAAACTGTCTGTAGCAATGTCATAAAGGATGAAGTGGTGAAGCCAAACGGACTTCTGTCTCTTCTCATCAAACCGTCACCTTTGGCGCAGCAATCTTAGGTTTGAAAACTGAGGTAATGAAATGTGAAGATAATCAACAGTTGTCATTTTCAAAACTAATTTCATGTCTTGTATTCATTGCCTAAATTTATTGACTCATTTTAGTAAGCATGGGTTAAGCTGATGATGTTAACTTCAAGTCGAAAATTAAGAGTGATGATTTAAAGTTAGACTAATGTACATTAGTCTTATTTTCTGATCTGAAGTTTCCTAATTATGTTTAAAGCAAACCCAGTAGTTCCAGACATTTTGAGCTTATAGTCTTGCATAATATTGTTTTATTCAATGTTTTTGGATGTGCTTATGTTCTTTGCTTTTTATTTTGACTATAGCCACTATGAAAATACAGTCACTGTGGTACTTGCACCACCACCACCCTTTCCTAAAAAAAACATTGCTCCTATATTTGACCAATTTATTAAGTACCAAATATTGCTTTGTAATCCACATCAGTCAAGTGGTTGTGAATTATTTTGTTTTTCAAACAGTATCTCAATGGTTCCTTTTCTTTCTCATACACTGTAGATGTCATCATTAAGTGATGATGAGAAGAAATGCTGGTCATTTTGAGTGAAAATATAGGATAATTTAGTAAATTTACTTTTTGCTTCTTCATAGCTTTTTTGCATCACACAAGCTGATGAGCATACTAGGTTTAAGAATATAAATCACTTTTCAAAAGAAAAGGTTTGTCATTTTGATTTTTTTCACTGACTAAATAATGTTTTCATAGTATTTGAAAAGGATGTTTTGACCTGTATGATGAACAGGTCACAAATATGCATCATCCCTAATTTTTCTGCACAAACATAATATGTGGTAAAACTTTTAATACCTGCCCTTCCTTTATTGATTCAACAAAAGACAGGTAAAACCTTTTTGGTAGCAAGGATGGATTCTGTAAACATGGAATATCATAAATTGTAAATCTTTTCTCATCAAAGAAGAAGGTACAGTTTCAATATAAATTAAGGGGAAGAAGGAGCTTTAGCTGAAATAATATCTGTCGTTCAATTTTTTTTCATATTTTGTATATCCCTTATTTAGTATGTCCCACATACATTAAAGCAGATATATCAATAGGTTTCTAGTCTTATTTTTGAGATATTGGGTGAAAAATACTATGCCAATCAGTGTCTGAGTGAACGTTTGATTCTCCATGGTTTTAGGCCCTTCACTCGGTCCATTACTGAATTTTTTCAATACAAATAAAAAAAATGTCAGCGAACATATGTCTTTTAAAATATTACAGAGTATGAATAGGTTAACAATAAAAAATTATTTGCAAAAAATCCTATCATTCAATATTTAAAAATTTACATTGAAATGCAAGTTCGTTATGGTATTGATTAATTGTAAAAATATCGATTGGTGAAGCTGAGCTCAATATTGCACAGGGCATAGTTAAACGAGACATGATCATGAGAAAAACGTGTCATGTTTACATTTCTCGAGTACTGGAAAACCCAACAATGACGTCACACATTTCTGAAAAAAGCGAAATAAGACATACCCACAGAACATTTCCGTCAACAACCATGTAAAAATATTTTTTGCGTTCTGTAATTCACAAAATACCCCACCATGTACAGATCAAGACCCGTTTTTATGATTTTATACTACCCGTTTTTATCCTGTATGATCTTATTGTACTGAGAGATCCACTATGACGTCAACGACGCGCTGGACGTGCAGTGTAGGGAAATAGAAGAGTTGATAAATCTATTCCGAAACTTGATATTTGCAAAGTTTTGAATATTTTCAGATATTTTTTATACTAGATGGTGAACGCAAACAAAGTCAAAAAATTATACAAGTACTGTGGTTTCAATCTTGTTTTGAACATATTTTATCAGAGATTACATGACGTAATTAAACTGAGTCATGTGACCATACATCCTTCGTCCCCTTAAGCCCTATATTTTCCATAATGTGAAAGTGATATAAAAAATAAAAATTGACTCTTTCTGAATCATAGGAATTCCCTGCAGTAAGAATACACAAACCGTTTTTCTCATATGATCTCCTAAATGCTAATTGTGACGTCATTAACTTGTGCATTTTCCCATATTTTCTTAAAAAGTTGCAGAAGACATCAGTTTTTAATGGAATTTTCTTTCAGAAAACATACTCTGCCACCATCGCCCAGAAAGATTTTGAGATATGTGAATTTCCATAGCATTTTACCTAATATATCCAAAAAATAATGCGGAAGACGATGGCAGACACTATTTTCTAAAGTAAATTAGCACAGATATGAGTCATTTTGGGGCTTTTCTGCATTAAACTTAGAAATGTGCCAAATTAATGACGTCATATTTCCAGAAAGGCCCTCCTTGATGTTATATTCTTTAATGATTTGTCATATTCATCTTCTCAACTATTGTTAAAGCCAATATCATAACTATTTAAGAACATTAAATTTTTAGGGCACAATAAAGCTCAAACTGTACCCTCTTCTTTCTTTTCGAAAATAAAAGAAAAATGTGGAATGAACTTTCTTAACACACTTTACATATAGGATTTTCTGTAAAGTTCGTGGACAAGTGCAAATGTAAATAAACATGGCGTCATTGATATTTAATATTAACTTGTTTATGTTCCTTTACTTTATGCGAATAACAAAATGTAAAATTTTATTATATGATTGAATAATTTCTATCTCTCTGATTGGCTGAGATCCAACTATGTTAGAAAAATACTACGTTGTATTGACCTGCACGTGACGTTCGAGGTCAATACAAGGATTTATTTTCTCTACATTGATCTAAAAATAGATTGGGAAATTCCAAATTGATACAAATTGTTTTGGAAAGCTATTTAAACAACTATGATTTTTTTATGTGAACAAAACATTAGCGAATATATATTCAAGCGTGAGGGTGGTAAGAGGGAATGCAGGGACCCCCCTCCAACACTTTTACTGAACAATATTTTTTTTTTACTTTTTGGCAGTCAGTTTTCCCTGATAATACTCCTTCCTTTCAATATCTATCCTATAAAAAAGACTGATATCATTTATTTTTTTCATGGCAACTAAAATTGATTTCAAATAAAGCATTTCAAATTGATACAACTGGTAAGGTTTATTCACATTTTAATTTTGCTTCTCTCTTGTATTTCGCAAACAAGTAATGAGCTGTTTTATTTTATCAGTGAATCATTTAATAAAACAATTAATGCTGTTTTTCGGTCAATACAATGATTTAGCCATCTTCGAAGTACAATATTCACCTCGCCCTTCGGTCTCGGTGAATATTGTACTCCTCAGATGGCTAAATCATTGTATTGACCTAAAAAACAGCAATAATTGTATAATATTCAATTTCAAATATATAATTATAATAATAGAGAGGTTAAACAAACCAACGTGCGTGTAGCACCAGAAATCTGTGCATTACGTCATCACTTTTGCTAATGACTAATTTCTACACGTACGAGGGGTGATCAAAAAGTTCGCAAACTAATTGAATAACTTCCATACAAGAAACAATATTTGGTTTTAATGTTGATTATATTTTA
The DNA here is from genome assembly GCA_003671525.1 of Saccostrea glomerata. Classification (NCBI taxonomy): domain Eukaryota; kingdom Metazoa; phylum Mollusca; class Bivalvia; order Ostreida; family Ostreidae; genus Saccostrea; species Saccostrea glomerata. The sequence continues at coordinate 1,538,393 of PRKT01000027.1, forward strand.
AATTCATCCTCCCCGATTTTAATGCACATCAACCACCGTTCTGCGCATGTGCGAATCACGTGATATTGGCGGTCACGTGACCCCCTCCGTAGCGTTCTGTAACAAAAGTTGAAAGATTTTTCCGAGCTTTATATTTCTTTCCATGTGAGTTAATTTTTATGACAAGAACAGTTCATTTGTCAGAAATGGTCATATCTCGGCAACAGAATGGGTGGATAATAACATCCTTTCCAAAAATAAGCATGGCGACCATTAAAACACAAATCTTCTGTCTCAGGAGAGACCTTTATTCAAGGTGGATAGAGAATGTGTGCATCCTTTTATCATATCTAATATGTTTAAAATCTAAAGTAAACGATATCTTAGATATTTAATACTTATATCATTGTTCAAATATTCAACTATTTTTCAAAGTGCTAATTGGAGGACTTTGATAGCAAATTGCTTAATTAAAAATACAAATCTTTTCAAACTTGCTTTCACTGCGCAAGATGACAAGTATCATTTTTAACCTTCAGCCTTCCTTCACTAAAACGATTAATCCAATCATTAATTGAATTTATAGGAACTCATTTATCTCTATAAACTGTGTACAAATTACTATATGATACTGCAGAGGGATTTCTAAGGTATTACAATAAATTGTACAGTCGTTTGTTGAACGAGTTCGACTGAGACAACCATTTTTCGTCACAAGTGACCTAAATAGTGACGTCATTTTCACATTGTGACGTCACAAACAAGGAGAGAAACTTTATTCAGCATATGCTATTTATAGACATTGTGTATGGCTATGTGTGTACCGAAATTCATTCTGATCTGAATTGCGGTTTTGTAGATATAGAGATAGTTTGCGAACTTTTTGATCACCCCTCGTATCCTCTTACGCAGGTTACGTGTAGTTTTCCAAGTACACGTAAGTCAAAACTTTTAGCTTATAATTCTTTAACTTCTGTTTATTTTTCAATAAGTGTGCGTTTTTATAAAACCTGAATATTTAATGTAAATACTGATAAAACAACTGAATGTCAGTAATTGAAAAATATTAATTTATAGGGAGTCAAAATCACAACATCTAGATTTTCGAAACAGGCTGTAACCGATTAAAAACATAAGAAATATGTACAATTTTTTTCTCATAAGTACATGCATATATTTATGTAAAACGGTGATATACGTATTAAAATCATTGCTTTTTCGGATGATTTTTAAAATTAATGTAAACCACTTTTACATTTAAAAACTTACAAGTACAAGTACAGGTTATACTTTGCTAAACAAGAAAAAAAATGTAAACGTGTACGTGTAATTCTAACTTGTAGTTTACACGTACATGTACACGTACAAGTGAGCTTGCTAAATCTTTCAAATGGCTTTATTATTAGTCTTGGGATGGTGACCCGGAGCACCGCAAAATCTTAATTTTTTTTATATAAATTTCATTTGTATTTTGTAAAATTCCGCGGAAATTCGGATTGTTTTTACATTAAGAGGTTGATAAAAGTTGCATGTATAACTTAAAACCTGCTAAATTTGAACGTTCAGAGTTTAGATTTACGGGTATGACTGAGAAATCGAGGTTAAACCCCAGTCACATTTCGAAAAACGACCGACGGCCGACGGGTTTTGGAGCAAAAATGGGCTTCTTCGGGTGACAGTCGGCAGTTCATCGGCCGTTGTCTTGTCCGATTTTGACCTCTTTTTTTGTCGGCCGACCATTTTTGTGTCCATCGGTCCAAGTTATAATTTTTTCTGCGTCGGTGGCCGATTCTTCAATTGAAGTTATCCGTCGACCAGCCTTCGATCATCGTCCGACCGTCGGGAGTTAGTTTATAAAGACGGTCGTCCGTCGTTCGACAATAACGGTGTTCATTATTTCGGCCGACGTTTAAAATCAAACTGTAGCTCAGACCTCGATGATCGGGCGACGATTGGCCGACTTGTGAATATCTAACCCGTTATGATACATAACACAAACAAAATTTTGATGCATGGATTGATATATATTTTTTGAACGGAAACAACTTAAATAATTATTCCATAAGATTTAAAGAAATCTTAAAAATTCTTTGCTGCTTTTATGCAATTCCATACAAAATTGTTCACACATTTTCAACATTGAGTCACAAATTTATAGTATTCTGCCACTTTGCCTTGCAAACATTACTTGCGTCACCAATCTGAATATAGATCTATGAAAAATATTGCTGATTTTCTAAAGAAAAAAGATCGTTTGTGTTATTTACCCAAATCATCGGTGTCCCTAGGAAATAATGTGACTGTTCCGTGTCGCCCGATAATGTGTCGGCCGATCATGTTCTTTCAGCCGACAGGACCAGAAAAATTTGGTCGCCCGACCATCGTCTTAAATGTGACCTAGGCATAAGAATCGATTAAGACAGGATCGGCATTGTTAGAAAAAGGGGCGTTACTGTAAAAGGTGGAGCAGAGAGCAGTGATAAAATTCTGCATAGACATCAGAAAAACACCAACAGAGACCCATAAATGCTGTAGCCAGTCGGGAAAATATAGAAAAGGAATTTGTTCTTCAGTATTTAAAAGTGGAATATAACATTTTCGGGCGGAAGGAACAGTTTACAGGATGAAATGCATGAAGGAAGACCATCATTCCGAGATTGCAGTCCTGTAAACATTGAATTTGCCGTATTTCCTTAAATAAAGTCATTTTTACGCGGACAAAGGTTTAAGGATTTGCAGGATCAGGTACAGGAAGTGTTAAATATCATTTTACTGAATAGTTATGCACATTTTTGATAACTGATTTAAGTAACATAAGAAATAAAGTTAAACAGAATACTCAAAATCGGGTATCATCCTTGAAATCGCGTATAATACCCGATATTAGGGTATCGTTGAATCCGCGAAATCGGGTATAAGTCCATGAGCCAGGCCATAAATGTTTCGGTATCGGCACCATCTCGGGTGAATATTTTTCATAGGTATTTTTTGAAGGACATGCATCTCTACCTTCAGAAAATGTATGATAGCATTCAACTGATTGTGGCTTTAATGGTGTATCAACCGTTTATATACACCCGCCCAAATTGTTCGTTCTCTCAGCTGTGTCTATGAGAAGAGAAGGTGGGTTATTTCAATACGCAATTTTTATCTTATTAATAATGACATTTTCTTGAAAATTCTTTTAGATGCAGACCATGCTATTACCCTTTTCAATGATAATCAATATTGGCTCTGTAATGAGCCCTTTAAATTATATATGAATAAATTATAAGTTTACCTTTTACAATAAAAGTGGAATATACAGTTTTGATATTTTAATCAGCTGAAAGAAATTACAACTGTGAAAATTTTTGCATAAAAACATGTTGCACGGTCATTTTATCTAAAGAATTTTATTCACTTATTTGCAGGAATCTGGGCGTAATTGAAAATTCAATCGACGTGTCAATTGAAATTTTAACATTTTTTTTATTTATCGGGTTCCTGTGCAACAGGAAAGGAAAATATTTTCCCGAAATTGAGCTTTGATTTGCTAAAAAATAACTTGAAAATCGGCCATATCAGACATTTGGTACAAAATGGTACATTTTTAAACACGTTTTTCTAAATTTTTCTATCTCTGGGTCTTCTCTCCATGATTTTGAAACGTTATTTGTGTGTATTTTAATAAAAAAAAAAACGATAACAAATTTTTATAAAATGGAGAGAAGACCCAGAGACCACGAAAAACAAACTTTTCCCCCAAAAATCCAAATATGTGAATGTGGTGCTTCTTTGTCCTTTTAAAATCATCCGTGCATGTGTAGCCGTGATAGCTCAGTAAGTAGGGCTACCTGTTCAGTGCACTGGAATCGAAAAGTTTTTGGTTCGAGCCTGGCATGGGGCGTTAATTATTTTTTTCATGCAAGCAACCATTTATTTCGTCAGTTTCGTTTTATGTACTGATTCATTAAAATTTTGAATTAGATAAATTTTGGTTCAGTTTGGTTCTCATGCGAATTCAATTCAAATCTTCTATTCTATATAATGTACATGTACACGTATCATGCATCTATATGCATTCAATACTTTAGGTGTCTATTTTTTGTGAAACATTACTATGTTATAGTACCCCCTAGGAAAAACGGGCAAAAATGTTACAATCTCACACTTTTAAACTAAATGAAAAAAAACCTATGGACGACGTGTATGTTGAATCTAACCAGCAATGTTCAGCCAACCAAATCATTGATATTTAAACCATAAATGTTTCGTACAGATGATTCCTGCAGATCACACGCCAAATGCGCCCCTCTTCTTAGAACCTGCATCTCTACGCTGTACTGTATGTAATCTTATCTCCTGGTGTTTCGAATATGATAAACTTATATGAATTTTAATCTGTCCCCATATTTTGCTCAGATGACAAATCTAAGAAAGTCATCATTGTGTGTATGAAGCCTTCCAAAGTGGACAATTTACAGTGCAAATTTCTGGTAATAAACCTTTTATACGAATTCCTGTGGATCAGACCACTGAGATAACCACACATAAAGACACACAGACACCTTGTGGAACAGCCAGCTTGCTTATGTTTGAAAGCAGCAGCTGTTAAACGCTACAATGTAACTGGAGAGTATCGAAGTTCCTTTCTGGGACTTTGACGGCACATGGATGGAGAAAAATTATTAGTTGTATCATATACAGCATTGCAACCTCCAAGAATTCAGAGTGAGGAACAGGCTGTGTTAGCAATTGTCGATAAAGGAATGGGTCAACCCTTTAGCAGGGAAGCAGGATCTTGTTAGCATATCAACTGCCAGGGTGCACTTAGAGAAATAACAACACACTTGTTGCATTGCTTATCAGATTGGTGAAGAAGCTTATATATAAATTTCAGAAATGAAAGACTGGAAGTAGATCCACCAGATATAATGTTCTATGACCCGATTTAGACTCAAAGACTTAAAACATTCATTGGAGTCAAAAGCGGGAGGTGGAATCAAGTGGATGCGTAGCAATCTTGAAAGCTGACAGAACCTTGTTTGGCCGGATAATTGTGATGACACAAGTTTGTAACCTACAAATGGAAGATATTCTTTCGTACCCATTAAGACCGTTGTCGTAAGCTCTATCAACACCAGATTGGATGTTACGAAAGACAAGCAAAGCTGCATTAGCAACAGCGTTACATAAGAATGTTTCTGAAGCTAAACAACTGTTACAAAATTCTGCGTTCTGATGGACGGGATGAGTTTAGATCAGAAGGTGAAAGGTGATCAAATTATATTTGGAGATATTGCACACACGGTGTTTTCAACGGTACTAAGGGCCGAGTGACAAGATAGATGTTGTTCTTGACACGTACATACAGAAATTATCAAGAACAGCGAGAGATGAGTTCGAATAAGAGAAGATGGCCATCAACTTCAGAACTTTACCTTCACTCAAATTGTCAGTAGTAGAAGTAGTAGTAGACTAGAGCAGTTTCTTGAACACGATTAACAACAAAAATAGCATCGTAAAGTTTTGTTTGTGAACAAATACATATGGATGAAGCCAAGTTTTAAAAAAAAAGCATCATGAAAAGATTCCCTATGCAAACTTGATAGAAAAATAATATAGAATAACATATCAAGACCACGAGAAGATAGCTGATCTCCAGAGCCTGCAAGAAGAGGTATATGAACGCCTACTTCTTCATGCAGCAAGGCAGGGCTATAGTATCATAATATTTGTAAGGACTCTGATGTTTTAATCATGGCATTGGCATTCAGGGACAAGGTTGAAGTTCCGATGTTCATGAAATGTGGGAGTAAAACTTACACTAGACTGGTTGGGATAAACAAAGTTGCCACCAGCATCAGAACTGAAGCATGTCTGGCACTAGTGGGGTTGCACTCCTACACTGGATGATACTGTAAATGCATTTGCTGGGAAAGGAAAAGCAAGTGCATTGAAACTGATGACTGGTAGCAAAGATATACAAGAAATGTTCTAAGAGCTAGAGAAGGGATGGGACGTCTCTGAAGATTTGATGACCAACTAAGAAGCATTTACTTGACATCTATATGCTCCAAAGGCATCAACCAGAAAGGTGAATGAACTAAGATTTTCATATTTTGTGCTAAAAAGGGATAGATAGAGAGCCTCCAGCTTCCACCTTGCTTAGACTGTTTGAAGAAGAACTGCCTGAGAGCAAATTAACAGGCATCAATATGGCAAAGGTGTCTTTGGAAGGATCCTGAAGTACCTTCTCAGTCCAGTTGGAAGAGGATGGAAGATGGAAAAGACAGGGGGTGTACAGCATTTAGTAGTGAATTGGATGGACCTTCAGCCAGCTCCTGAGGCAGTATTTGATTTGTAAGCCTGTAACTGTATAAAAATGTACATTGTGTGTGTATGATAAATGGACTTACGCACGTATAACTGCACTGATATGTTTAATCTTGCTTAATCGGTGAAAATCGAGAATCACCTCACAAATCAGACAATGAACTCAAAGAGAATGAATACAGAGGACATTGATAATGAAAAAGATTTTTAATTATGATAATGATATATTTTGAATACAGTATGTCAGGTCTCAAGTAGAGCCTTTATGTAAAGTGTTTATTCTCAAGCTAAACCTGGTGATAATGGACACTTGTATGCTCTTCTATAAGTAATGCTGTTAATTTGTATAGCATTTTTCACATCAAAACTTAAGCAACACATAAGCACAATCATTTGTCTTAGTATATATATGATTTGGTACTTATTTTGTTCGTTATACAGAATTATGAGGTAATTGTTGAATAAAAGTTGCAAAAATATGCAATTTTTGTAAGAATCACGGCCAGTAACTCAGTTAAAGCTCTTTTAACGTGGTCATCCTCATATCTCTGACTTATTGCAAATTCTAGAACTTTCTATCACGGTTGGTGACTGTGTGACAACTACTATGGAGGTTGCAATACATTCAGCTCAAGGTACTAAATTTGAACAAATTAAGGGCAATAATTCCAGCATTGGAGCCACAACGGATTTGATGCTATCATACATTTTCAAACTAGTTAGGGGTATACCTTACCAAATATCACTATAAAGTTTATTCACCCAAAATGGTACCGACCACCCCCAGTGGACTATATTCCGTGCAACTTTTTATAAAAACTAAAGAATAAAGCAACGGCGCATTATGCCAGTTACTGTTACTTGTACATCAGTATCTTGTGGATTTATTTTAATTAAAGCTAATTTATATAGTTGTCAAATAAGTTTAAAATCACACGACAAACACTGCTGGGGTAACAAAGAGGACACAATGGCGTTATTATTTGTCAATATAATTATAAAAACAAATAACTATATACACTTCGTTTGTCTTTATTTCCCATTAAAGTATTTCATATACTTAATTTTCTAATTTGTGCACGATTCACAAAATGTGAAACTTTAAAGAAATTAAACGACTAACGCCGTGTTATGTATTTTTACTGAAAAATGTATGGCGTCCCTTTCACGTGAAATATAAATTATTCCTAACAGTTAGAGAGTACAGTATAAGCGAGTTATAGTTGTATATCTCTGCCATAATAGAATACCAACGTTATTACAAAGAAGAAAATAAAATAAGATTAAACAAATTCCTACGGGAAAACAGGTTGGAAATAGCTAATTGAAGGTGAGTATCTTTTTTATGTCAATTTAGCATGGAAATTTTTTTTCAAAGACACCGTAAATTTTTTGGTTGCATTTTAATCGATACAAGATTTGCTATTTTATCTTTATTTCATGCATTTGTGTGAAAATTGAGAGCGAGAACTCATGTGAACAGGATATTCTTGTTTTTTTTTTATTTACTTTGATATTGAATACTGTTCGTTATCTCCATATCCTTCTGAGATCCAACTATGTGGAAGAAATACTACGTTATATATCTACGCGTGACGTTCCAGGTGAATACAAGGATTTTTTTCCTCAACATTGATCTAAAATAGATAGGGAAATTCCAAATTGATACATATTGTTTTGGAAAACTACTCAGTATTTAAATGACTATGACTTTTTGTCATGTGAACAAAACTTAAGCGAATATATATTTCCAGGTGAGTGTGGTTAGCGGGGATGCAGGGACCCCCTCCAACACTTTTACTGAACAACAATTTTTACTTTTTTCGACTGTCAGTTTTCCCTGATAATACTCCTTCCTTTCAAAATCTATCCTGTAAAACAGACTGTCATTTATTTTTTTTCATGGGAACCAAAATAGATAAAAAAAAAACATTTCAAATTGATACGTCTGGTTAGGTTTATTCTGCTCTCTCTCTTGT
>PRKT01000027.1:1549738-1565346 GCA_003671525.1 Saccostrea glomerata
ATAATAAGAAACAGAGTAAAAACAATATGTTCCCCAACTTCGTTTGGGGAACATAATAACTAGATGCGTTCTTGTTGCTAGGGCAACAAGCAGGTCTTCCGCCCGACTTTTCGTTAGAAATCTCTGCTCTGTCAGGCCATGAAATAGATTTCAGAATGTATTTTTATCGTTTATTTTCATTGACAGCAGTCTCTCAACAAAGATCGTGAATATTACAGTTATTCTACAAATGTCTCAAAATATAGCTTTTAAAAATCGACAAAATCTTCCATACATTATAAAAAAAAGAAAGAAAAGTCATATGCAAATGAAAAAAGACAGAAACAAAGAAATTTTTTTTGCAACGCCCCCAGCGGGATTCGTACCCCCGACAGCGAGACAAAGATTGGATCGGTCATATCTTTGCAACAAATGCAAGCATGAAAATGTTGAAAACATATTCAGAGTTCTTAAAAGATACTCTATCAACCCTGTGATTTCCAAAGAAAAATAGTGAATAACAAAAAAGTTCAAAAATTAGACTTTTAGAATTCACTTCCGTTTGCGACCGGAAGTCAGAAGGAGGAAAAATGAAGGTCGATCAACACATCTACATTCGATGTTCTATCACGTCCGTAAGTTTCAGTTTTATATCTGTTACTGTTCTCGAGAATTTTTTGCGACAAAATTCCATTGAAAAAATACAAATTTTCCCAAAAAATGCGAACGGAAGTAAATTTCGAAAAAGTGAGGGACACCCCTGGAGATATTAACAAGATGCACCATCCCTGAAAAAATCATTCAAAATGAACCACGCACAGCGGAGATATGACCTGTACTATGAAAAGTGGAATAATAATAATAATAATAATAACTAGATGCGTTCTTGTTGCTAAAGCAACAAGCAGGTCTTCCGACCAACTTTTTGATAGAGTTCTATGCTGCGCCATCACATAAAATAGATTTAAGAATGTATGTTTTGTTTACGTTTACTCACAGCAGTCTCTCAACATACATCAAGATTGTTACAGGTATTTCTCAAAATATCTTGAAAAAAGAGCTTTTAAAAATCGGCAAAAACTTCCATACAAGTTAGAAAAGAGAGAAAAGTCATTTGCAACTGAAAAAAGACAGAAACAAAGAAAAAATTTTTGAAACGCCCCCAGCGGGATTCGAACCTCCGACAGTGGAATAAAGTTTGGTTCGGTCATATCTTTTCAATGTATGCACGCATCAAAATATTGAACATATATTTAGAATTCTAATAAGACACTCTATAAACCCTGTTAATCCTAAAGAAAAACATTGAAAAACAAAAAAGTTGAAAAATTGGACTTTTTGAATTCACTTCCGTAAGCGACCGGAAGTGCCGACGACGAAAAATAAAGGTCGTTCCCCATAACGGAGTTCGATGTTCTATCACCTCAGTGAGTTTTACTTTCATATCTTTACCCGTTCTCAAGAAAACTGCTGGACAAAATGCCTTTTAAAAAATACAAAAATCCCCAAAAATCGCGAACGAAAGCGAATTTTCAAAAAATGAAAAACACGTCTGGAGATATTTTCATGATGCATCATCTGCGTAAAAATCTTTCAAATCCGTCCACGCACCGCTGAGATATCGGTTGTACTATGAAAAAAGAATAATAATAATAATAATAATAAAAAACAGAAGGAAAACAATAAGGTCTTCCGAAGGAAGTCGGAAGACCTTAATAATAATAGAAAACAGAAGGAAAACAATAAGGTCTTCCGAAGGAAGTCGGAAGACCTTAATAAGAAACAGTAGAATCACTAGAAGGTCTTCCGTGAAGACGGAAGACCTTAAAAAACAGGATCTGAAAATAAATTTTCTTATTTGCAATTAACATGATGTAACAACTCACTAATTGGGGGGAATGGAACTTTAATTGAAGAAAATAACCGTTTATTTGACTACATAAAATTATTTTAATAGTTCAGTTCGGACAACTTCAAAAAGACACTTTCTTTGCATGGTAATTTGATGAATAATTCCGATCCGTGTACGATGAAACCTCTCTTTTCATAGACAGAATTACACAAAGGAAAACATTTAAAGTTGTAATAAAAGTCGGAATTCACGGTGAAATAGAATGTGCAGGTTTTAGATTAAACAGTTTTCACTGTAGTAATGAATGCCAAGAGTAGACTTGTATTTTATTTCTGATGAGGACATATAGGTATGCCTTCGATGAAAAACGTGAACCTGTTAACTCATCTGGAAGATGTAGGTAAGATCCAGCATCTGAAGCAAGCCCGGTAGTGTACATCATAAGATGTGCCTTCCATGCAAGATTGGTCAACATATACTTAAGCTTATTGTTACTTGGAAATGAAACCTGCACCAAAAACTTTAACCTGTACACTCATGCGGAAAATGTAGGTCAGATCGAGCATATGAAGCAAGCATAGTTGTGCGAGTCCCTTAATGTATCATCCATGCAACAAAGGGTTCATATTTACTTGGAAATGAGACAAGCACCCAAAACCAAGGCATGCACCTACATCAAAATGTTAACCTATTCAGAAAACGTTCACCTGGTCATTCCTTTGCTGAATTTGCAGTGTTTGAAACTTTGATTGATACAATGCAAATTCAATAGAAGCATATTCCATACATGTCTTATCAATGCATTTAAGTACGGAAGAAGAAACCAAAAACTTTAACCTGAGACGCTGAGGGTATCACATACTACATGTAGTATTTAGGCCCTTGGCCTGCTGTTCAATGAGACGCTGAGGGTATCACATACTACATGTAGTATTTAGGCCCTTGGCCTGCTGTTCAATCCATATTCATATTGTATCCTTTTTGTGTATTATGAATAAATACTTCTTAAACATATGCTCTACCAGTTTCGTTGAGGTGGGCTAAAAAGCAAACAAACCTGACTATTACTTACCCGTTATTGGGGCCAGTAGTTCCGGGTTATAAAATGTGTATAAAAAGTTCACAAATTCTGCATACTTTTTTTCTGGAAGTGGTATCCTGTCTTTATGTTTTTCACTGAAGTCAGATTCAAACATTCTCTTAAAAACGGGTGATGCGTCCATTAAGACCTGCTTATTGAGATGTATATCCATCTCTTGTACCTCCAATATGACATCAGTGGGTGGGAAAGGTGTTACAGATCTCTCTTCTTGCCAAGCACTAGTGTCATCTGATTCAGAATCTGATCCCTCAGGGCAGAGTTTAGCTACCTTACTTGCAGTGGCCATGTTGATACTATTCCTTTGTAGATTTCTTTTAGTAAGCTGGAAAAATCAGTGTTAAGGTGAAAACATTGAAGCGTGTTGAAAATGCCAATTAAAACAATACCTGAACGAAACAGAGAGCATTGCACTCCTGTGCTAAACTATTCTGAGCAATGGTGTCAACTAGTGAAAGTTAACAAGAACATTGATAAGTTAGCTAATTTTGCTCTTGGAAAACAGTTGGTTAATAGTTCATACATGGATTTTCAGGTTTGGTTGAAACAAAAAGACAGAATCAGCTGTAGTCCGAAAAATCTGGCGTTTTCCAGGCTTTTTTTTTTTAACTATTTTCATATTTTACGTGCCAGGAACACGTCAGAACCGGCGTCATTACGTAAACTGGGAAATCGCCGCATCCAACCAAAGGCGGCATTCGACATTCTCGTGTTGATTTTTGATACTTACGAACCGAATTAATTGTCAAACTCACAAAAATTTCAATTATTACTCTACTTCTAGTTCTTAACATCAACGTTTTTATGCTTCATTCATGAAGTATACAATCCGATGAGAACATTTTATCAGACTTTCGAAATTTGTTTTCATTCCGGGCATTTTAAAATCTTTCAAGAAGATGCTCATAGAAACTGATGAGTACTAGAAGCATTGTGCAGAGATAATTCTGATTTCGGCATTTAGTTCGGTTCGCAAATATCGAAGATCGACTCCGGTTGGAGACGGCCAAATTCTTAGTTTTCGTAATGGTGCCAGTTTGGCCGACTTTTTCCTGGCACGTAAAATATCAAAATCGTGAAAAAGCCTGGAAAACCTCAGATATTTGGACTAAATTAGCAGAGGAAGAATTTGAACTTGCAGATGCTTATCACGGGTAATAATAGAATGTAAATTATAAGCACGTCAAAGGATAGAGGAGGTACAGTGTATTTATATAGTTAAGCAATACGGAAGTTTTATGTCTAAAGAGATTGGATATCTTATAAACCTCAATAACGTGAATCAACTGATACTGACTGAATATTTGGAAATCATTTGGTAGAGAAACCTAAGGCAGTGCAATATAACGAAGGCAAGAGCAAACATAGGTAATCAGATATTACAGAGCTCACCTCAACGAATGTTGTCTTTAAGTAAGGCAAAGTCACACAATTACCCACAAAAAGTGTATATATATCCAAAAATGTAAAATTTATGCAATTTTGATTTGATACATTGGAACAGACTTTTATGAAATCTTCAAACTAGTTCTTCATCATGAAAACGTTATTAAAATCCAGCACCTGAAGCAAGTTGAGACTTTTCATCCCTTGATGCATCATTTGTGCAAGTTTGGTTTAAACTAGAACTGTTCAAACGGGAAAAAAATACCCCCCGCTGGGTTTTTCAGAAGTAAGTTTTTCCATAATAAAGATATGTATCCAGGGTTCTTATTAAATTCTATAGTAGGTGGAGAAAACGAAAAAGTAGGGGGGCACTTCAGACTTGAGGGCCAACGGCCCGAGGGGGGTGAGTTCCCCCCTTTCGGCAACTGGGGGGTCCCGGGGGTCTTCCCTCGGAAAATTTTTAATACTGACATTGCAGGAGGTGGCCTCTGGGACCTATCTGGGCATATTTTGACTTGTTTCATTTGTTCTCAATATGACACTTTTTAGGAGCCCATTTTGCTAAAAAAAATCACAGGAGTAGCACACAGCCTATGATGAAATGATCTTCCTTGATTTTTGTAATACATTTATGCTGTGAATAAAGATTTTTTTTTAAAATGTGCTTTTTTGTAGCAGTTGTTTGTTTGAAAACATTTACATTGTTTAGATGTATGGGATACTAAAGAGTCTGTCTGCAGCTTATTTACTGGGCCTAGATATATGTACGCTGTATTGTCACAATTATGAAAAAAATAAGCAGGTATCATTGAAATCCATACAGAATCACCCTTACAATTCTTTGTTAGAAAATAGTGATGCGCCTGTATTTCTATCGGTAGTTAGAATAATCTTAATGTGTCTCGGGACAAGCCCTCACCACAGAATCGTTCTGAAACGAATTTTAAGTATACAAAGGGATTTGCACTGGAAATAACTTAAAAAATTAATGACAACAAATTTTTTTAAGGTTGCGTACGCCTTTAAACCTAAATTAGAATCCAAATAAAGACGATAATTCAACTAATGTTCTCAACGTTTTTTCTCTGACACCCATCATTGCTTTCGGAACTCACTGGAATCTTTGTGGTAGATGAACTGAGTTTGAGTTATCGCCCGTGTTTTGTTCGCGATTCCTGAATCATCAGCACGTTTTTAAAAATAGGGCGTCGTAATCTTACAAGGAAAGCGTCAAATAACAACGAATTTTATATGTTTACGTTTTTTATTCACTACGTTGAACAAGACAAACGGGATAACCAAAATTTTCTTCTGAAGCAGAGATTTTCTTTACTGATTTTTGAAAGTGAAATAACCGGTGCCAGTGTTATAAGTAGGCGGCGAAATCGCCGGTCGCCGGCACTTAATGAAAACCCTGTGTATCACACTTGAATTATGAAAATTTTCTTAGAGTTCTCCAAATAACCTTGGCTCAAGGTCATGACAAACCCTTGGGTCATGGGCAATCTTTGTGTGGAATAAGAATCTACCAAGTTTATTCTTAAGAAAGATATGGACTGGACGCAAATTATGAATTTTACTTCCAGTGATCTTGAACTTCCCCAAATGACCTTGGGTCAAGGTCATGACACACCCTAAGGTCATGGGCAATCTTTGTGTGAAATGAGAATCTACCAAGCTTATCCATAAGAAAGATATGGACCGGACACAAATTATGAAATTTTTCTTCCAGTTACCTTGAACTTCCCCAAATGACCTTGGGTCAAGGTCATGACATATCGTAAGATCATGGGCTATCTTTGTGTAGAAATGAGAACCTACCAAGTTTATCCATAAGAAAGATATGAACCGGACACGAATTATAAAATTTTTCTTCCAGTGTCCTTGACCTTCCCCAAATGACCTAAGGTCAAGGTCATGACACACCCTTGAGTCATGGGCAATCTTTGTGTGATATGAGAACCTACCAAGTTAATCCATAAGAAAGATATGAACCGGACACGAATTATGAAATTTTTCTTCCAGTGACCTTGAACTTCCCCAAATGACCTTGGTTCAAGGCCATGACACACCCTTGGGTCATGGGCTATCTTTGTGTGAAATGAGAACCTACCAAGTTTATCCTTAAGAAAGATATGGACCGGACACGAATTCTGAAATTTTTCTTCCAGTTACCTTGAACTTCCCTAAATGACCTTGGGTCAAGGTCATGATACACCCTTAGGTCATGGGCAATCTTTGTGTGGAGTAGTAGATTCTAATGTCCCACCGTAAGAAAGATATGGACCGGACACGTTTGCACAGACAGACGCACAGCTAGACAGACGGACAAGGAATTCCTATATACCCCCCCCCCCAAAAAAAAACTTCGTTTGCGGGGGGGGGGGGGTATAATAAGCCTTATAGTTTCTTGGTAATAGACCTGCACCCATAACGTTTACAAGGTCCATTATCTGGAAAATGTATGTTGAATTCAGGATCTGAAGTAAGTCTATTAGTGTGTATCCTATGATGTAGCTACAATAATGTAGCCCTCTCCGATTTTTTTTATTTGATGTTTTCTGGAGAGGGCTACAATTCCATCGCATCTCCGTAATGGTGCAAATATATTTTTTAAATATGGGCAATTGAAGGCAAAATGAATTATCTTTACATTCAACTTACTTCTTATAAGACGGAATTTTTATTCACTGTCAACAAAATAGCCCGTTAAACTAGAAAACCATGTAAAATATATCTGCATGTTTACCAGCAGCAGCCATGACAGTTCACGCGTGACGTACTGAGACTTTCTCTTGAAATTTAGAACAACTAAAAAAAGTAAATGTCGATGTTTATAAACGACTGTGCTGAAATATATCTCAAAAATATCGATAAATAAGACCATTTTAAGTGTTATTTTTACGAAAACAGCGATATGTATGCTTAAAATAAGGGAATTCCTAAAAGATCCGCTCCTATAGATTCTAAATTCTCATTGGCTGTCCCAAAATAAAATCTATCAAGGTCAGTAAACATGGCGGATATATTCAAGTTGTGATTTTGACATACACGAAAAATAACCGATATATGGGTCGTTGCGAATATTTTGGGATCGATTTATGTCTTGCATAATTACTTTTTTGGAGTCCATGCAGGTAAGAGATGTTAATAAAATAGCAGTTTACTGATGATTTGAGCCGAAATCCGTGCGGGAGTGATTCACTGCCGCATTTGCACCATTACGGAGATCCTAAGGAGTTGTAGCCCTCTCCCAAAGAAAAAAAATAAAATCGGAGAGGGCTACATTATTGCAGCTACCTAAGATATATCATCCATGCAAGTTTGCTCAACATAGAGCTCAAAGTTATTTGGAAATGAAACCTGTATAAAACATAGGTAATCAGAGATTACAGAGCTCACCTCAACGAATGTTGTCTTTAAGTAAGGCAAAGTCACACAATTAACCAACAAAAAGTGTACATCCAAAACCGCAAAATTTATGCAATTTTGATTTAATACTTTGGAATAGACCTAAATAAAAACTCCAAACTAGCTCTTCATCATGAAAACGTAATTAAAATCCAGCATCTGAACAAATTTTTAGAGTTTTCATCCCTTGATGCATCATTTGTGCAAGTTTGTCTTATATAAGCCTTATAGTTTCTTGGTTATCGACCTGCACCCATAACTTTTACTAGGTTCATTATCTGGAAAAAGTTTATCAAATTCAGCATCTGAAGCAAGTCCATTAGTGTGCATCCTAAGATGTATCATCCATGGATGTTTGCTTGACAAAGTTACTTGGAAATGGAACCTGTATAAAAAAAACTTAACGTGTTCTCTCGTCCAGAAAATGTAGGTCAGATTCAGCATCTGAAGCAAGTCTGGTAATAAGATGTATCATCCATGCAAGTTTAGTCAATATAGGGCTTATTGTACCTTGGAAATGAAACCTGCATCAAAAACTTTAACCTGTTCACTCAACTGGAAAATGTAGGTCAGAGTCAGCATCCAAAGCAAGTCTGGTAGTATGCATTCTTAGATGTACCATCCATGCAAGTTTGGTCATTAAATGGCTCATAGTAACTTGGAAATGAAACCTGCACCAAAAACTTTAACCTGTTCACTCAACCGGAAAATGTAGGTCAAATTCAGCATCCGAAGCAAGCCTAGTAGTGTTCATTCTACGATGTACCATCCATGCAAGTTTGGTTAACATAGGGCTCATAGTTACTTGGAAATGAAACCTGCACCAAAAACTTTAACCTGTTCACTCAAAAGGAAAATGTAGGTCAGATTCAGCATCCGAAGCAAATCTGGTAGTATGCATCCTTAGATGTACCATCCATGTAAGTTTGGTCATTATAGGGCTCATAGTAACTTGGAAATGAAACATGTATCAAAAACTTTAACCTGTTCACTCAACCGGAAAATGTAGGTCAAATTCAGCATCCGAAGCAAGTCTGGTATTGTGCATCCTAAGATCTACCATCCTTGCAAGTTTGGTCATTATATGGCTCAAAGTCACTTGGAAATGAAACCAACATCAAAAACTTTAACCTGTTCACTCAACCGGAAAATGTAGGTCAAATTCAGCATCCGAAGCAACCTTGGTAGTGTGCATCCTAAGATCTACCATCCATGCAAGTTTGGTTAACATAGGGCTTATAGTTACTCAGAAATGAGACCTACACCAAAAAAACACCAAAAATGTTAACCTGCTCCAAAAACATTAACCTGGTCATTCCTTTGATGAAATTTCAGCATCTGAAACTTTGACTGATACAATGAAACACACTAAAAACATCTTCCATGCATGTCTAATCAATATAGGACACAGAAGTACTTTAAAAGAAAACTGCTCCCAAAAACTTAACCTAACTCGGAACGCCGACGCCGACACCGACACCGTTGCCGAGGGTATCACATAAGCTCCTCCAACTTCGTTGAGGTGAGCTAAAAACTGACCATTTCACTAATCTGGAAAATGTAGGTCTGATTCAGCATCTGAAGCCTGCCTAGTAGAATGCATCCTTAGATGTACCATCCATGCAACTTTGGTCATTATAGGGCTCAAAGTTACTTGGAAATGAATCCTGCTGCTGCACAAAAAATTTTAACCTGTTCACTCGTCCAGAAAATGTAGGTCAGATTCAGCATCCGAAGCAAGTCTGGTAATATGCATCCTTAGATGTATCATCCAGGCAAGTTTGGTCATTATAGGGCTCATAGTTGCTTGGAAATGAGACCTGCACCAAAAACTTTATCCTGTTTACTCAACGGGAAAATGTAGGTCAGATTCAGCATCTGAAGCAAGTCTGGTAGTATGCATCCTAAGATCCATGGAAGTTTGGTCATTATAGGGCTCAGAGTACCTTGGAAATGAAACCTGCACCAAAAACTTTAACCTGTTCACTCAACTGGAAAATGTAGGTCAGATTCAGCATCCGAAACAAGTCTGGTAGTATGCATCCTTAGATGTACCATCCATGCAAGTTTGGTCATTATAGGGCTCATAGTAACTTGGAAATGAGACATGCACCAAAAACTTTAACCTGTTCGCTCAACCAGAAAATGTAGGTCAGATTCAGCATCTGAAGCAAGTCTGGTAGTATGCATCCTAAGATGTATCATCCATGCAAGTTTGGTCATTATAGGGCTCATTGTAACTTGGAAATGAAACCTGCACCAAAAATTTTATCCTTTATACTCAACCGGAAAATGTAGGTCAGATTCAGCATCCGAAGCAAGTCTGGTAGTATGCATCCTAAGATGTTCCATCCATGTAAGTTTGGTATTTATAGGGCTCACAGTATCTTTGAAATGAAACCTGCACCATAAAACTTTAACCTGTTCACTCAACCGGAAAATGTAGGTCAGATTCAGCATCCGAAGCAAGTCTGGTAGTATGCATCCTTAGATGTATCATCCATGCAAGTTTAGTCACTATAGTGCTCATAGTTACTTGGAAATGAAACCTGCACCAAAAATTTTATCCTGTTTACTCAACGGAAAATGTAGGACAGATTCAGCATTTGAAGCAAGTCTGGTAGTATGCATCCAAAGATGTACCATCCATGCAAGTTTGGTCATTATAGGGCTCATAGTAACTTGGAAATGAGACCAACACCAAAAACTGCACCAAAATGTTAACCTGCTCCAAAAACATTAACCTGGTCATTCCTTTGTTGAAATTGCAGCATCTGAAACTTTCAGTGGTACAATGAAACACACTAGCATGTCTAATCAATATAGGACATAGAAGAACTTAAAAATAAAACTGTTCCAAAAGACTTAAACTTAGCCCGGGACGCCGACGCCGAGGGTATTACATAAGCTCCCCCAACTTCGTTGAGGTGAGCTAAAAATGGGTTGTATCACTAGCCAACGACGACGGTTAGTGTTCTGTTTTACCCGTGGTTGATGAAGCAAAGACTGAGTTTTGGGAAAAGGGTATAGGACTGACAATTGAGATTGGATTGGTTAACAATACAGAGTTTTGTGTTTAATGACACTGGATGTACCTCAGTTCACTTGATGACGCGTGGAAACTATACAGGGAGTGTGAACCAAGCAACATTTTTTGCAAATGATTGTTAAGGTATATATTTACGAGTCTAGATTGAAATCGACGCATCTTATATCACATATAAAGTAGTATTTTTGCTATTAAATACTCCATTTGCAGATATTATTAAAGGAAACTATATTCATATGCCAGGAAAAAAACTGTGATTCAGATGAAATTGCCACCTCGGTTTTTAAGAAAAGATGTGTAGAACCGGCACTGCTGAAAAATCGAAAATTACTTTAATAAAGGTCTTCCAAAAAGAGGATGTTTCCCAGAAGACCCAGAAGAAGGTCCTACTCGAAAAGAAAGTGGTAGATGGGATTTCTGAGGGAAAAGGGTTACTTAAATCTAAATAAAAAGTTTTCCCTCTAGCTTTAATAGGTGATTATATTTTCAGTGCAAACTGAATTCTGATCTTAACTAGCTAGAAATTTGGTCGAAAAATGTCTTCTTAAATTCAATCCTTCTAAATCTAAAGCAATATTTTTTAGCCTGAGAAAAGGTGTTATTTATCCTAAACTCTTCTTCCAGCAAAGTCAGCTAGAATGTGTTTCTTCTCATAAACTTTTAGGTATTTTTTTCTCACAAGATCTCAGTTGGTCTACACATATTGATACTATTCTAGCTTATGCATAAAAAAATTGGGCTTGTTAAAAAAACTTAAATTTGTATTCAACCGAAAAACTCTTTCACTCATGTATACAACCTTTATTAGGCCACAGTTAGTAGGCCTTTCAACTGCCGCTAGGGGTCGGTTTTATGAACGATAACTCACTGCTGAGACATGTTTAGAGCAGGCTCGGGGTATCTAACTGTTTACACGCAAAGCAGTTTTTAGCATTTTCCAAGTGTTTCTTTGCTCTCTGTAGAATCCAGTGGTTTTAAAATTTAGCACCAATGTTAAACTGTATAGTGTTGCGGACACCATTTCACTACATATAATTAAAAGTTTTGATTAAAATAAAAAATGAAATCTACCCTCCTTCTTAGTTCTAACCTAATTAAATTTTTATACTCGGTCGTTTCCCTTCGTGCTTAGTAATACAAGTAAGATGATCAATTGCTGCATTTACTTATAAAATATATATTTTTATATAGGAAGCGAAAAAGCGCGCACACAAAAAACATGACATTAAATTTTCTTCTTCATAATAATCGTCAAAGAGAGTTAAAAATAATGAATATAGTCTGTTCCCCATTCATTTGACCCTGTTATTTCAGGTAGAGTGAAGGCATTCTCTTTCTCATGGTCAACACGTTTGTGTAATATCTTTATTGCCCAAGACATACATCTTATAGCATGATAAGAAAATGAAAATGTAACAAACATCAAATAATTGGTTACGTAACATGGTAATATAAACAAATGTAGTATATAATGGTATATAATGGTAGATAGTAACAACCTTAAACAATATAGAGTTTATGCATATACTTTAGACAGAAAATGTTTTTGTGACACTTTCACGTATTTCAAAAGCATGGTGGAGGTAAATACCTAAATTGCACAGTTCCTTAAAGTTTTTTACACTTAACAGTTGTATTAATTTGAAAACTGAAGGTTTTTTCCAGTAATATTTCTTAATGTATCGACATCTATATCACTAAATTGAGGACATTTTAAAATAAAATGAAATTCATCCTCAATATCTAAATGGCACATTTCACAATATCTATCATTTGCTGGTATATTATTGTGACGACCGCTTTCAATAGCTAGGTTATGGGACGACATACGTATTTTACTTAATTGCTTCTTATATTTAGTAGGAATGGCTTTTGTTAAGTAATATTGGAGAGAGAAATTGTCAATGATGTACTTATAAATTTTGCATCTCGATGAGCAATTTATTTGCTCAAAACTTGTTTGAATAAAAATATCTACAATCCGCTGCTTGATGATAGGGAAATGTGTTTTCATTTGAATACTTTCCTGACTATACCAAACATCACCTAGTCCAATTTCAAACAATTTTTCTTTTATATTTGTTACCCAATTATTTATATTTTTCTTACTCTTTTCACATTCCTCTAGTAGCATATTGTAACAGGCTAAAAGAATACAATTTTCACTTTTTAACACCTTGAACCAAAATTTGATAATTCTAAGTAACCTTACCACCTTCAATGGGAGTCTCCCAGTTTCACAATAAATCATTACAGAGTTTGTATTTTTTCTTACACCTAGAACATATTTTAAGTATTGCAAATGTACACTTTCTATATCTTTTGCATTATGAAAACCCCAAATTTCACATCCGTAATTTAAAACACTAGCAACATAAGTGTCAAACAAAGACAGCATTGTCTCTGTATTCAAATACATTTCACTTGTTTTAGCTTTTAAAGAGAACATAGCCTTTCTACCTTGTGTAGATAATTGCTTCTGTGTAATATTAAATTTTCCATTATAATTTAAAAGCATTCCCAAGTAAATAAATTTGTCAACAATCTCAATAGGTTCTCCGTTCAAATTCCATATTTCATTATCACAAATTTTCCCCCCATTTCTAAATATAACAATTTTAGTCTTTTCTATATTGATTGTAAGGTCCCATTTTGTAGTATAATTATACAATGAATTTAACATAGACTGTAATTCATCTACACTTTCTGCAAAAATTACCATATCATCAGCGTACATGAGTGCAAAAAGATTTAGTTCTAATATTTGTAATGGTACATTACCCTTTGTTAAAAACTCCATTTCAAAATCATTTACATACAATGAGAACAATATCGGAGATAATACTTCTCCTTGTAAAAGACCCGTTTTACATTTAAAAAATTCTGACAAAGTTTCTGTAGACCGCACACATGACTTCATACCCTGATACATACTACGAATGATTTTAAGTAATTTACCTCTTATACCGATTACACTTAGTTTTTCCCATAATTTCAACCTATCTACTGAATCAAACGCTTTTTTAAAATCAATAAAACAACAATACAAGCGTTTTTTCTTACGTAAGGTGATATCAATTATAGAGGAGAGACAAAATATGGCATCTGTAGTTCCCCTTTTTGGTTGAAACCCAAACTGAGCATCTGTAATAATGTTATTATCATTTGACCATGCAAGTAAACGCTGATTTAGAATTGACGTGAATAATTTACAAAAACACCTAATTAAGCTAATGCCTCTGTAGTTATTTGGATCTGACATATCTCCCTTTTTAAATATAGGAACTATTATGCTCTCTGACCACATTCGTGGGAAAAAACCAGACAATAATATTCTGTTGAACAATTTACATAAATAAGGCATAAATATTTCTTTAAATTCTATAAAATATTCGTTAATTATTAGGGTGTATATTCACTTCATCAATGTTTTTCTTCCTAAATTTTCTGAAAAACGCTTTTGGATTTTTTTTTCGGATATAATCAAGAACGTTTCCCTCCTTACGTTTGAATTGTCTTTTTAGTCTAGCCTCCATTACCTTGTATTCCTTTTTTGACTGCATTAGATTCTGGTGCGCGATCCGAGACTTGTCTTTGTTGAACAGGTGAAGGTCACGTTTGTATAAACCGAGCTTCCTTTTTAATTCTTCTGTAAACCACAGTTTGTCCTCTTGTGTCGTTCTGGATGAGTAACGATTTTTACGCATTGGTTTTCATTGTATTTCGAAATAGGGTCCCATGGTCTGTGATATATTAGTAGTAAAGCGATCTATAGATGTGTCAATCGTGTCTTGAGATTCATCCTCTGGAGCTTCCAGTAAAGAATGTAATGTTGCCAGTGCCTTTAATATTTCGGTTTTTGCTTTCTCTACATAATCAGGATTCCATTTAAATTTTCTTACCTGCCTCAAATTCTGTGTACACTCAGTGTTAATATTAGTATAAGATTTTTTCTGCTTTTCCGTTTCACTATAAATTGATTTAAATTGGAGATGTAATGGGGCATGATCGGAGAAAATTGTAAAATTTGACACAATAAATTTTTCAATTAATTCGAACACATCAGGCGTTGAGATACAGTAGTCAACGACGCTCAAGCCTCTTGTTCCCATAAAAGTAAAATCCCTGTCCATTGCCTGCTTATGACGTCCGTTAAGTATCCTCAATCCACTAGATCTACACAGAGACAGTAGTTTTGCTCCATAGTCGTTAACTCCTTGGTCTGGGTTTACACGTATAGGCAATGCTTTGTCCATTTCATAAGTCATAATTTCGGCCACGTTCCTGAGAATATCATTTTGGAGTACATCATCTGCGATAAAATCATCTTTATTGGAAGTTCTTGCATTCATGTCTCCCAAAATGATCACTTTACCCTTTGACAAAAAATTGCTTATTTGTGTCTCTAGTTCCATAAAAATATCACAATCATACTGACGATAAAATGTGGAATTATTAGGGGGAATGTACACACAGCCCAAATAAATGTCTTCTTCTACATTATATAATAAACCCTGGATTTTCAACCAAAAAATTGAGTCATATTGGTTTTTAACAAAGACAACGTTTTTATGGAATTTTTTCTTAACCAGAATCACTGACCCTCCTCCTTGTATACTTCTACTCTTTTGTCTTGGAAAGTAATAGCAATCAAAACCTTCAATCGAATCATGATAATCTTTTTCTAGCCAACATTCTGTCAAAAGAACAATGTCATAAGTGAGAATGAAGCTTTCAAAACCCTTATCCTTTATCTTTATTCTGCCTGTATATTGCAGATAGTTAACCACACACAACAATCAGTGCATCGATTTTATTGTGATAACGGTAAA
>PRKT01000027.1:1566563-1588116 GCA_003671525.1 Saccostrea glomerata
TTCTTGTATGCTAAATCTGGTACCTGCCAATTTTGGGGCATTTTCACGCACCTTTTCTCTTATTCTATATGAGCTAAATTTAACCACAATAGGCCGTGGCTTCTCTCTCTCCTGGTCCACCTTTCCTATTCTGTGCGCCCTCTCGATGTTTTCTCCAATGTGAGGTAGATCTAGTTGTGTCTCACAAAAATCGCTTATTAACGCAGCACATTTCTCCCGTCTGTCACCTCTATATTCGGCCAACCCGAAGAACAATAGATTGTCTCGCATGCTTCTACACTGTAGGTCAGTTATCGTATCTTCCATTGTTTTCTGCGCCTTCTCTAGTTCAGATATTTGACCTTTGACCTCGTCTGACGTTTTTCTCAATGAACCTATTGCGTTTCCTATATTCCCCGATGTTTTCTTTAGATTATCCATCTCAGCTTCAACTGTGTGAACTTTCTGCGTAACTTTCTCAAGTTTTACGTTTATTTCATTTATCTTTGAGAGTTTTTTATCGATAATTGATAGCTTTGAGAATATTTCACCAACCCAAGTAGGTCGCCCCTGTATATCATAAGGACGCGTGTTCGAGTGGGCGGGTGGTGGATCTAAATTATAACCCAGCTGAATCAATGAATCATCACACATGCACTCACCATTGTTCGCTTCTATATCCAACCTAAGATGTATTTCCTCCTCTGTGCTCTCTGCGTTCTTTGCGTCTCCTCCTGAGTTAACTACCTCTTCTTCCACACTCATATCCGCCATGTTCGGTAAAAACTGCTCGTCCCCTGGACTTAGGTACAGTTTATGTCTTACGTTTTTGTTTGGATTACTGTTTTTTCTTTTTCTTTTTCGCACCATTAGTCTTACATTGAGCTAGCTAAATTTTTACACTTTCTCACTCCCGTAAATCTTCTAAAACTTGCATATATACCACTGAGTTTACTGTGAACTCACCATGCCACGTAACCGGAATGTGTACAAAATAATGTAAGGAACCCTTTTGTGTACATAACAATACCAATGCTGAAGCAGCCTATATGTCATTCCTATGAACGATAACTCATAAATCGGCACGAAGTTGGTCATTTTTCACACCTTTTCATTAACCTATTACCCAGTTACCTATCCTTAAAACACAACATCGGAAAGGTCAATTATAAATAATTAAATCTTTTAATGATGTAATTAAATGTACGCATAAGTTATTATCTTTTTTGATAATTTCATGTACCTATAAATCTATCTATGCAATGTTTTTTACCATATGTGCAACTTGAAAAATTTGTTGAAAGGCCTACAGTTAGAATACGCTTCCTTGGTATGGGGTGGATGTAATGTACAATGAAGCGCATTGAAGGGGTAAAATTTCCCATTTGGACGAAACGTTGTGAGTCATGTTTTGAACGTCAATTATAACATAACGACACGCCCATTTCTTTAGAAACAAGAAAGGAATATTAGGACACTACACTTTCCGCGACAAGCAACGTGAGTTACACTGAAATGAAGATATTTAAATAAGAAAGAGCTATGTATAGAGTTCCCGCTTATGTAAAACACGCATCGCAACGATTTTGTACATAATTATGATTTTATCATGTTATTTGGAGTTAGCATAACACATGTATCAGTCGAACACGTGCTTACTTGGTGTTTATTTAGACCGTCAATTTCACTGGCTATCATATTTATGAAATACCTGTTCTACAGGTATTTTATTGAATCATTTGACCGATTTTTCTTTTCTAAAGAAATGGGCGTGTCTAAAGATGGCTCAAAACGTTCCAAGCAGAAAATTTTACCAGTTCGATGCGCTTCATTGTAGGTGACAGCGAAAAATTAGAAAAATTACAACTACAATGAAGCGCATTGAAGTGGTAAAATTTTCCGTTCGAATGGAACGTTTTGAGCTATCTTTAGAACGTTTATTGTCATCTTATGACTCGCCCATTTTTTTAAAAATAGATAAAACGGTCAATTTGTTTATTCGAATACCTGTAGAACAGGTTTTCCATAAATATAATAGCCAATAAAATTGACGGTCTGAATAAATACGATAAGTTCAAAAATACGTACAAATTCGTTGCAATTTGTGTTTTACCGAAGCGGAGAGTCTCTAACTCTCTCTTCTAACTTTTGAAAGCTCCATTTTAGTGTAACTCATATTGCTTGTCGCGAAGAATGGGGTGTCCCTAATATTTCTTTCTCGTTTCTAAAAATATGGGCGTGTCATTATGTTGTAATTGACGTTCAAAACATGATTCAGAACGTTTCATCCAAACGGAAAATTTTATCACTTCAATACGCTTCATTGTATGTGCTGCTAGAATTGTCACAGGCTTAACTCTGTTGGCTTCTAAAGATGCACTTTACTTTGAAACTAGATGGGAACCATTACATGAAAGAAAGAAAAAGACAAGACTTACTACAATGTATAAAATTGATAAATATCAAGTTCCTAAATATCTAACTGATATAATCCCAAACTTACGATGTAATTCATCAAGTTACAGTACGAGAAACTCGCAGAATTATAATATACCCAAATGAAGATTGCAAGCTTACAAGTCAACTTTCGTTCCCCTTGTTATTGAAGAATGGAACTCATTACCTCTTAATGTAAGAAATTCTTCCTCGTTATCCATTTAAAAAAAAATATTTCTTACAATAAACAAATGCCACCTTCTTACTTTAGTTATGGAACTCGGCGCTTAAATATAATTCATACGAGGCTTAGACATAACTGTGTGCTTAATATCGATCTTTTTCGATGTAATGTAATCTTCAATTCAATTCAATTCACTTTATTACGTAAGACATGCATCTTAATGTA
The DNA here is from genome assembly GCA_003671525.1 of Saccostrea glomerata. NCBI lineage: Eukaryota > Metazoa > Mollusca > Bivalvia > Ostreida > Ostreidae > Saccostrea > Saccostrea glomerata. The sequence continues at coordinate 1,569,388 of PRKT01000027.1, forward strand.
TACAATATATGTAAATATGTTTAGTATAATGTATATGTATAGGGAGAGGGCGTAATAAGTTTTTAGAACTTTTGCCCAATCCAAGTTGTAAAATATACAATAAAATATGTTCAAATAAAAAAAAATAGTGCAGATGGACTGAATAAGATTTAAGGACCTTGTGTGAAAAGGCGAAAGCAAAAATAGGTTAAAACACAATCATGGTGCACACAACACAGGGGCCGGTAACATTTTATTTTTTTAAAGACGTTACGTCAGGAATTGCTTCTGATAGGAAATAATACGCTTTATCCGTTTTCAGCTTACATTTGTAGTACAGCCTTGTTAATAAACATGGTAGTATTTTATATGAAACTAAAGGGTTTTTTCTCACCAATAATGTTGTAACAAAAAGAAGTATTATTACAAGGTATGTACACATTGACATACTACTATATTCCGGAATAACGTCAATTTTTGTCTTGTCCCGATGTAACGGGAAAATACCTTCAGCAGAGTTTATTCTAGAAAAAAGTTGAAAAATCTTCTCTCTTCTCTTTGATATTTTACAGGATAGTTCTCTTATGTCATATTTAGACATAATATGTTTGTTGACAACCTTTGTTAAGAGAATAGATACCCACATCCTTTGAAATAAAAGTCCTTTCAGATGTCCCATTCAATGAAAATTTAGTGTAGAACGCATTTTACGTGGTGAAAAAAGAAAATTTTGTCGGTAATATTTACAAATTTGAATTGACATACAATCAGTACTTTTAAACAACAACGTGTTCCTAAAAGATAATGAAAATTTTCCAGGCGCTAAGGTATTTTATCAAACATAATCCGTGTCTTGCAAATATGTCCCGCTGCGTAAATTACGCCATGTCAAATATATATTAGTTAATAGCTTCTTAATTTAATCCGAATTCAAGAGGCAATATTTATTAAAATTTTTATCAGCGAAAAGTACTGAGAATTTACTTTTGATACATATAGGTTTCATCAGATCTTACAGGTTAATTAGAAAATTACTAAAGAATCAAAATGTCTTGCGGAAATGTCCCAAGCTGCTTAAAATGACGTCTGACGTTCTATTAGAATGCACGATTTGGGACATACGTCAATGTGTACTTCCTATTAATTTGTTTACGTATTGTTGTACCCTTCATACTTAACATATTAATGTTTGATTATCACCTCTCTGTATCCTTAAGTTGCTTTTTCTGTTGATTTTTTAAAATGATCCCCATAAAACGATTATTGCATACAAATGTAGAACTTTATAATTTTAAATCCATGCAAGTGCAGAGAATTTTATTTTCATACACAAGAGAGAAAACAATGATAAAAAATTAAAAATACAGCGTTATTTGTTTCGATGACTTGCTTTATCCAAAGAAGTATATTTACCCAACGTTCTGTCCACAAATGACCATTAATAATTAATTCAATGCGATTACATGTAATACTTTAAAACATATTTAAACACTGCACGTAAACAATTCATATTGACGTCGTTTTGACGTTACAACGTTGAGCAGCAATACCTATAATGAAGCGCATTGAAGTGGTAAAATTTTCCATTTGGACAAAACGTTCTGAGTCATGTTTTGAACGTCAATTATAACATAACGACACGCCCATTTCTTTAGAAACGAGAAAGGAATATTCGTCGTAATGTTTAAGGACACTACACTTTCCGCGACAAGCAACATGAGTTACACTGGAATGAAGATTTTTATAGATTTCCCGCTTATGTAAACACGCATTGCAACGGATTTGTACATTATTATGAATATATCATGTTGATTAGAGTTACTTTAACACGGTCGAACACGTGCTTACCCGGTGTTTATGTAGACCGTCAATTTCATTGGCTATTATATTTATTAAATACCTGTTCTACAGGTATGCGATTGAATCATTTGACCGAATTTTCCTTTCTAAAGAAATGGGCGTGTCTAAAGATAGCTCAAAACGTTCCATTCAAACAGAAAATTTTACCACTTCAGTATGCTTCATTGTACTATCATTCCAATAACAGCGTGTCACTTTGCTTGATCGACCGTGGTAAAAATTTCACAAGTTGATTACCATATCATTCATCGATTGGATGTTTGATTTAAATGAAATCAATACTACTTTGCATATAAAAAACAGAATCCAACAATACCCCGATAACACTGACCAATCGCATTGAATGATTGTTTTCCAGCGTAGCATTTGTAGTCACCGGCAACACGTGGTCACTCAAATCCCGTTTACTGTCTAGCAAAAAGCACGTGTCATATTTCTTGTCACTTGACCGAATGGTGTTAACTTTGATACGAATGAGAATATTTAAAGCTTGAAATAAGTAAGGCTATACTTTGAAACTATTATAATATACAATTATATTGTATATAGCGATCAAGTCCGTCATTATAAGGATTAAAACTTGCTTTGCCTGTCCACATGTGATTATTGTTTACTGCATTCTCCTGAACAATCATTCAATACGATTGGTCAGTATTGTAAATGCTATTGCTGGGTTCTGTATTTCATATGCAAAGTAGTATTGCTTTCATTGAAATCAAACATCCAATCGATGAGTAATATGGTAATCAACATGTGAAACTTTACCACGCTTGGTTAAGCAAAGTGACACGCTGTTATTGGAATGATAGTAATGGACCCTCCTTGTTACAGTGGGTGCTGGTGCGATTAACTCATTAAGAACCGTTTCTGGCAATACTGGTGTAAAATTGAAGCCCTTCATCGGACCGTAACATGACTAACGTCCCGTTTATTGATTTGATATTGCTAATAGTGATGTAACGAGGGCGACAAAAATGTAAACAATCATGCGTTGTTCACAATTTTACTTATTTATTTCTAAATTGATTAATATTGTTCGATATTTCACATAAGTTTCTTTTTATTATTGTATTATTATGCATACCGGATATAGTCATTAATCATAGATGTTTGCATAATAAAATTATTATTGTTCAAATATTCGGGGCTTTTAACCTCTTTTCGTGAGTGACATCAGAGCGTTCACGATTAAGTAATTTTTAATATCCATTTTACAAGTTCAAGTTTATTTATTCACTCAAAACCATTTAAAATATATCGTACATGTATATGGCACATGAGAACAATGAAAATACTTACAGCATATACTAGTAAATTTATTTAGATGTACGGGTATAAAAAAAAAAGTATAAAAATGAACGCGATAAAGGGAAAAAGAAAATACATACAATACACGCAATGATGGCATAAATGGAGGGAAAATCATGGAGGACAGACTATTTTTAATATACACTTAGTTTTTTTCGCTGTATTTTTAGTTCGGTCTGAGGTTTTACAGTCATTGATAGTTTCGGTCTGACGTTTTGATTCTAGTCGTGACGGCCTACTTTAAGTAACAATGAATATGACTCTAAAAGTCTAGTAATGTCATACAAGCATGTGTACATAGAGACTATTAAATCAGTACAACAATCAAAGACAGGATTATTTGGTTGCTATGAAAAATAAATTAATGTTTCCTTACCTTCTTCCTCGTTGTGGTTACTTTGTTTACTTCTGTCGATCCTATTTAAATGGGTAAACCAAGCAATATCTATTAGAAGTGAATTTTCTGCAAGAATGCCCACTGTATAAGAAGAATACAAGAGATTTCTATGCGCCCGGATCGATAGATCTTGGGGTAAATTTTTGTCTTGTCTGTTTGTTGTCAACTTCAACCTTTGCCAAAACTTTTGAACCATGAGATATAGAGACTGCACAAGTTACAGTATATGAATTAAAGTAGTGCGAATTAAACTGCGTTCAAACGACAGTTAAAAAAAAGTTAACTAATGCGAATCAAAATTTTATTTCCACAAAAAGGTTATTCGGTGGAGCTTTTGTGAAGTCATTTGTAAACCATGCCATGTATGCACAATCTAATTAAAATTAGATGTTCCGAATCCGCAATCGCTTCTGAAGCTAATTTTAATTTAATAGACTGATGTATGCAGAGCCATCCATTTGATATTGTGATAAAACTCAGTATTTTATCCCTATTATCATTACATTTCTGCATTAAATAAGGCCTCCCATTGTTATTATTAAGTCTAAGGATATTTAACTTATTTGACACTTAGTCTAGGGACAGTATTTTTGTTAAAGTCAATTATTTACTTACCTCATGTTTTTAGACATCTTTGTTTACTATAGACGTCCATATTGCCCTTAAATCCATAACTCTATATCTTAAACGTAATCTGATAGGTTTAAAGTCTATTATCTTGTCCAGTTATATGGGTTTTAACAGTTCACGGTTGGGTGACCATTTCTTTTGTGTACTCACCATATATAAGGCCGTGTTTCGAGTAGATCGGCGGACTGCTCTCCTAGCGTCCACTGCTCTGCAGCCTTACTACGGGTAAGCTAACCTTCCCGTATTCTGAGCACTTTGTACCGTTTTCGGTACTTAGTTATTTGAGCACAATTCAAAATTATCCCAAAAGTTCAGTTCCCAATTCTAACATTCACATTCGGTGCCATTGTGGTCTACTAAATATTTGCATTTCGATCCCGATCAAAATTCTCACTATCAAAATTACCTAAGGCTAAAACTTCTAAATAAATAAAGTTACAATACCTATTGAATTTCAAGATAATTTAAAGGGTTATTTTCATTAATTCATCTCATTTTTCATAATTATTTTTCATTGTTTTGTAGAACTGGAAGAACCAGTCAATGTCATTTCATTGTAAATAAATAAACATCATATTTTCATCATTATTATCTTTGTCTTATATTATGATCATCAGGTAGAATTCTCAGGTAGATACTCCCTCAAACCCGACTGTCCCAAGAGCAGAATAATTAAGTATTCCCTTCTTGGGGTTGCAGTTTTATTACATTTTTGGTCGCCAATATGGGGGGAGTACACAAAGCAGTGATACTCACAGCTTACAATCACTTTTTGATTATATCAGATGACTCATAAATAAATAGATTTTTTTTTCTTTCTTTCAAAATTAGATCAAAACCAGAGAAACAATCATGGCAAAGAAAGATTTCAATTTCAAGGAAAAAGTAACTTTTCAAGATAATGAAAAAGAGGAAGATACTTCCTCCCCGTCAGAGAGAAATCATCTTTTTTCAGACTTGCAGACCAATGGCTCTTCCCTGAATTTATCACCTAACAATGCTGGTGGAAGTGTGCATGTCAATGATACTAATAATATAAATTCACCAAGAGCAATTTTAAAACACAATACCCCAAAGTCTGGTAATCCAGATTTCAGACAAAATAGAGATGACTTCCTTTGGGAAAACAATCCTCTTTATCAAGAAGTGACCTCTCCCATTAGACGAGTACATCATCAAGGGTAGACAGAGACTTCACAGGCTTTGGTTCATACAGTGACAATTATTTTTATGACCAACAGTACTATCAAACTGTCCCTGATACATATCAGACAAATTACAATTCCCGTCCCCAGAGAGATAATGACTATTGGGAAAGGCAAAATTCTACTTCAGTTTCAGGTTAGCATAACCAGAGTGCAAGAAATCTTGTATATTCCACCGAACAGCCAATTTCATCCTCCCTTTATTACAATCAGTATTCAAATCCTGAGACCCAAGCATCTGCCCCTGCCTATTCATCAGTGCATACAACACAACATCAATTTCATTCTCATGCTCAACCCCAGTATGCATCTCCCTACTCACCACAAAGTGCAAGTAATCTTGCAGGTCATCAAATCATGCAAAGTTCACATATGTCCCATACCAACACCTCACCATTGTGTATGTGTGCAGGAGAAAGAGAGAGGGTGCAAGTTGAGAAGTATGATGATCAAAAGTGGGACTTGGATGACTATATGACTCATTTTGAGATGGTTGGGAGTTTCAATAATTGGAGCAATAGTGAGAAAGCTCAGAGATTAGTGATAAATTTAAGAGGTTCAGCTAAAAAACTTTTTGGGGGTCTAACATTAGGCCTGTTAAATGACTACAATGCCCTTAAACAAGAACTCTATCAAAGATTAAAGATTCTCCCCTAAGGAAAGAGAAGATGTGTATAAGTGTGAATTCCGAGAATACAAGAGAAAAACTGGAGAGAGTGTAACAGATTTTGGGTACACATTACGTAGAATTGCCCAGAGAGATTACCCACATATTCCATACAGCAATCTAGAGATTTCTGGTTGACAGATATATTCATGGGTTAGGAAACTCAGAACTAAAGAAACACGTGCAATTTAGACACCCCAAATCTTTAGCACAGGCAATTGCATATGCCGCTGAATATGAAGCAGTAGAAGGCCCCATTGACATGATTAAAAAACCAATAGATGATAGGGTTTTTGCAGTTGTTCAGGAATCTGTGACCAATCCTAGCAAAACTTTAGAGGGTGGTCAGTCAAATGTGATGCATGACGGAATAGAGAGATTGGAGAAAAAGCTAGATCAATTGTTAAGAGTGAGTGAGTCAAATGAGAGAGTACAGCACAGACCAAGAAGCTCTAGCCCTGGATCATACAATTCTGTTCATCAGAATAATTCCAATTTCCCCTCCCAAAGATCATTCTCCCCAAGACGCAACGATTCATTCTTCAACAGACAAAATCAAAGTAATCGAAATGTCAAAGAAATTGTTTGTTCATTTTGTCAGGGTGTGGATCATATTGAAAGCAAATGTCTAAAGAAAACACAAAATTCGGGAAACTAGAACGGACTGACTTTGAGGTCGAAAGTTCAGTCCATGCTGAGACAAAGCCTGTTAAACAAGTTCGGTTTTTAGGCCAAAAAGAAAAAGATAACAAAAATAAACAAAGCATTGGTATTCAGGTTTCTGAAACAACAACAAATTGCCCTGAAAATGAAAAACTGAACTCAGTTTTACTTACAAATGTGACCTCGTCAAAAAACTATTTAAGCGTGCATGCTAAGATAGGAAATGCTATGGCCTTGACAATGCTAGACACAGGAGCATCTGTTTCAATTCTGTCATCAAAATTTTTCCAAAGCTTAAGAATAGGGTCTGAAAATTTGCAACCAGTTTCTCTTGTATTAAAATCTGTCAAGGGAGATAACCTGGAAATACATGGAAAATTAGAGTTAGATTTTCAAATAGGTGACAGAAAATTCAAAAATGAATTCATTGTGGCAAATATTCAGTTCTCAGATCAAATGTACCATGCCCTCCTAGGCCTAAACTTCATGACCAAATATGATGTTTGTCTGGAAATTAAAAGAAAAATCATGAAAACCAGTTTAGGGAAGATTAAGTTATTTACTCCCAAACCAAGATATGATCAAGCTAGGGTGACCTTGAACAAAACTGTGACCATTCCACCTCAATCAGAAATGTTTCTTGTAGGGACTATTGATAGACCAATGGATGGAGAAGATTGCCTTCTAGAACCCTCAACATATGTGAAACACAGGGGTTTATTAGTTGCTAGATCAGTTATTAAACCAGAAAATCAAACAATCTGTCTATCAGTACTGAATTTAAATAAAAAGGGTATCAAGCTTACAGCAAATTCTATCGTAGGTCTAGTTCAAGTTGTTTCATCAGTGGTAGCCGAAGCACACTGTGACAAAGATTTGCAAAATACTGAACTGCCTGATCATTTGAAACCTATGCTGGATGGTATTCCATCTGATCTCCCACCTGAAAAGAAACAAAAACTGTCAAATTTCATTTCAGAATTTCAAGACATATTTTCTACCCCTAATGGTCCCTTGGGTCATACTCAATTGGTAGAACACGAAATTAACACAGGGAATCATAAGCCAGTTAAGATACCACCCGTAGGGTTCCATGGTCTCAGAAAGACTCTAACAAAGAAATTGATACTATGTTAGAGCAGAATATAATAGAACCCAGTGATGGCCCTTGCATGGTCTTCTCCAATTTTGCTGGCAGTTAAGAAAGACGGAAGTCCAAGGTTTTGTATTGATTTCAGGAAGTTGAATAGTTTGGTGGAAAAGGATGCTTATCCTCTTCCTCGCATCGATGAGACCATCGATACTTTGGCTGGTCAGCAGTGGTTTTGTACCCTTGATCTCGCGAGTGGTTATTGGCAGATACCTGTTTCTGAAAAAGACAAAGTCAAAACAGCATTCAGTAGTCATAGAGGCCTTTATCATTTTAATGTAATGCCTTTCGGACTTTCAAATGCCCCCGCAACTTTTGAGAGGTTAATGGAGTCTGTTTTGAAGAACTTGCAGTGGAAAAAATGTCTCCGTTATCTAGACGACGTCATTGTTTTTGGTTCTGATTTTGAAACTACCCTTTCTAATTTGCGAGAAGTGTTCACAAGATTTAGAGAGGCAAATTTGACCTTAAAACCTTCCAAATGCAAATTGTTTCAAAAAGAAGTTCCCTATTTAGGTCATATTGTCTCTTCACAGGGTGTCAAAACAGATCCTTCCAAAACTCAAAGTGTAAAAGATTGGCCAGTACCTAGTACCCGCAAAGAAGTCAGAAGTTTTCTAGGTTTTGTAGGTTACTATAGACGGTTTATTCAAGATTTTTCAGAAATTGCTCATGCCTTAGTAAATTTGACACGTAAAAAGGTTCCTCTTGTTTGGGATGAAAATTGTGAAAAATCTTTTGAAACTCTCAAAAATGCAATGTTAAAAGCCCCCATTTTGGCATATCCAAAACAAGAAGGAAAATTTATCTTAGATACAGATGCCAGTGGTTTTGGAATAGGTGCTGTTCTGTCCCAGATACAAGACGGTGAAGAAAAAGTTATAGCTTACGCGAGTCGTACATTAAACAAAGCCCAGAGACAATACTGTACAACCAAAAGAGAACTTTTGGCAGTTGTAACCTTTTTAAGGCATTTCAGACATTATTTGCTAGGTAGAAATTTTCTTTTGAGATCAGACCATGCCCCTTTGCTGTGGTTAAAAAAGTTCAAAGAACCAGAGGGTATGATGGCTAGGTGGCTCAGCATCATTGATACATATGACTTTGAAATGCAATATCGCCCTGGGAATAAGCATTTGAATGCAGATGGGTTGTCAAGGGTATCACACAGAAATTGTAAAAATGATCAATGTCCTGATTGTACAAAGGAGAGTTTTGAGTCTAAAGAGTCAGAGGTTGAAGAGTTACCATGGGATTTGAATGAGGTTTTTCATCAGGGGCCAGACTGTAATCAGTCTGATGATTTTCACGAGGTTTCAGTTGTTGGTCCTGTTCAGGTTGATGAGGAAAGTAGTCCAATTGTTCCTAATTGGCTTGACTCTTGGTCTAGGGAAGAACTTCAGAGTTTTCAAGAGGGTGACGTTGTCATTCAGCCTATTATGGAGTTATTGAAAAATTCATCAGAAAAACCATCAAAGACCCAAATTCAAGGTTTTCATCCAGATTCTAGAGTTCTTTGGTGTCAGTGGGATTCTCTTGTTATTGATGAAGGGTTGCTCTACAGAAAACTGAAAAATCCAGTCAGATTTAGTGGTGAACAAAAACAGCTAGTGGTGCCCCAAATTTTACAAGGCAAAATCTTTGATCAATTTCACAAACAAAGAATTTCAGGTCATTTTGGTATAGAACAAACCACAGATTTAATTAAACGAAGATTTTACTGGCCTGGTGTAGACAAATGTATGAAAAGATGGTGTGCACAATGTGATCTTTGTGCAAGGTGTAAACCTGGTCCTGGGTTGGGTAAAAGTCCTTTCCAACAGTTCACTGCCTCCGCCCCATTGTTGCAACACTATTGAAATAACGACCACTATTGAAATAATTATATCAATAGTGGTTGAGAGTGCATTTCAATAGCAAACATAGTTAGTAACCACTATTGAAATACGACCACTATTGAAATAATTATATCAATAGTGGTTGAAAGTGCATATCAATAGCAAACGTAGTTTGTAACCACTATTGAAATACGACCACTATTGAAATAATTATTTCAATAGTGGGTGAGAGTGCATTTCAATATGATAACCATAGGTTTCAACCCCTATTGAAATATGAGCACTATTGAAATAATTATTTAATAGTGGGGAAGAGTGCTTTTCAATATGATTACCATAGGTTTCAACCACTATTGAAATACGGTCAGTATAGAAAGTAAAGTTTCACCGCGTAATTTTTAATTTTTTATCCAAAATTTCACAAAAATTGGATTTGGGGTGATAAATATATAGATTAATAATTAAAGTGCATAAATTAATAAGGATTGTTTTAGTGAGACAAAATTTCTTTATATTCTAGAAACTTATTATTTGCATCATTTTCAATGAAATCAGACCAAAAAATATATACCAATCCAGGCATCCATATTTTGTTTGTATCATCTGTCCTTAAATGAAGATTTAGATAGTTATTTAAATAATGATTTCAAAAGTGATTATTTTGATAGTTGCTGATAATGCTTCAAAACTTAAATAATAATTTAATCCATATTGAAATCTTTATTTCAAAAGTGAACATTATTTCAATAGTGGTTGCAACCTATGTTTGTTATTGAAATGAATGTCACCCACTATTGAAATAATTATTTCAATAGTGGTCATGTTTCAATAGTGGTTAAAACCTATGTTTGTTATTGAAATACACTCTCAACCACTATTGAAATAATTATTTCAATAGTAGTTGTATTTCAATAGTGGTTACAAACTACGTTTGCTATTGAAATGCACTCTCAACCACTATTGATATAATTATTTCAATAGTGGTTGCAACACCCCATTACAATGTGTCGCCATCGACATACTTGGTCCTTTGCCTGTGACTGAAAAGAATAATGAATATATCATCGTATTCGGTGATTATTTTACAAAGTGGAAAGAGGCATTCGCTGTCCCAAATCATACAGCCCAAACAGTTGCGGATAAGTTAGTCACAGAAGTTTTCACCAAGTTAGGTTGTCCAGAACAAATACATACAGATCAAGGTCCAGAATTTCAGTCAAATCTATTCAAATTAGTCTGTGAAAAATTTGATGTTGTAAAAACTAGAACAAATCCGTATCATCCACAATCCGACGGATTAGTGAAACGCTTCAATAGAACATTAATTCAAATGCTTTCGATCTTTGCTCAAGAAAATCAAAAGAACTGGGATGATCATCTTCCCTACCTTCTCATGGCTTACAGGGCAACAGAACACAAAAGTACTCATTGTACCCCAAACTTATTAATGTTAGGAAGAGAGATTAAGTGTCCCATTGACTTAATGGTTGGAAATCCTCCTAACGACATTGAACATCAATGTCCTGTGCAGTACATAGAGTGGTTGAAATATGCTATGAGAAATGCTTTTCAGTTTGCATTTGAAAATTTAGGTATTTCGGCACAGAGACAAAAAGAAAATTATGACAAAAAATTAAATGTTAAGGAGTATCAAGTTGGGCCAAGAGTATGGCGTTGGTATCCACCAACAGCGTCACAAAAACTAGGCTTGGGTTGGACAGGTCCCTTCACAATAACTGAAAAAATAAATGATGTTACTTACACACTTTCTAAAGAGGGGGGAAGGTCTTTTAATGCACATGTAGATCACCTTAAGCCATATCAAGGTGTTGATCTCGATACAGAAGTAATAATCCAGAGAACACAGGCCCCAGACATGGAGGAAAACGACCAGAGCAGTGAGCAGCAGACAGAGGCAGAGGATCCTGTGGTTGACAAGGCAGCATCACCAGTTATCACAAGGACAGGAAGAATCGTGAAACCACGAGATATTTTAGACTTATAAATATGACTATTAAAAAAGAAAAAGAAAATTAAGATTTCGTGAAATCACGAATCTATAAATTGCTGCCCCATTGACTTGTAGATGATGTATATATATTGAGATAATAATGACGTTATTAACATGCATACTAGGAGCATGCAGACATGCACCAGTTATTACTTATAATTACTAATGTTAACTCATTTGTATAAATGATGCCAATGATTTTTTTTAAATCTTACAGATATTTAATATATCTATTTATAATCAGTAGTCAATATAAAATCAAGAATAAATTTTAAATGAAAATATATGTTTTGTTTCTATAATGAATAAAAAGAACACGTAATTAATAAAATTGTTAGAGATTCTGAGGTTATGCAATACTATTGGAATTTTAGTTTACCGTGGAGTTCCAGTTCGACTTTAGTGAATACCAGGAAGAGTTAAAAGAGTTTGAGGAGGGTCAGAGACCGCCATTCCCGTTTTCGGGAATGTCCTGTCCAGTAGAAGCATGCACTGGGGGAAAATTCTATTCGAGGTATGGACAACTACTAGACCATTGGATAGATATCCACAAAGAGTCAAGACGTCTCTTCAAATGCAAGTCCTGTAAACGATGTTTTAAAATGAAGGCCCAAGCAAGAAGGCATGTTACTGCGATGCATCGGACAGAAAACCTTGACGGACTACTAGTGGAGATAGATGTTTGTAACAGAAAGTTCATGGATCCAGGGGAGGCACTTCTTCGGAGAAGAATGACCACCAGTGAGGAGAGGGATTGCCAGAGAGAGGAGGAAAGGAGGAAGAGGCAAACTATTCGAGAGGAGAGCGAGAGGAATCCCTTGTTCGATCCAGAAAGGCTAATTCGAACCAATGCCACAGTTAATAGAGACGAGGTGATGTCATTCGACGAGGAAGGGAACGCCACCCGCTTGCGCCTCTCTTTAAAGAGAGAGAATAGTGAATAGACATAGAATTAAAAAACAAAAGATGGACAGTAATTGTTAAAACCTTTCTCTAATAATTATTTGTTAATTGATAGTTTTGTATATCATTATTATTATTATTATCATTGATATTGTTATTATTTTTGTTTTGAATGAGTTTTATGCCATGTTGATTCATGTGACAAAATAAAAGTAATTTTGTCTTAAGGGGGGAGGAATGTGATAAAACTCATTATTTTATCCCTATTATCATTACATTTCTGCATTAAATAAGGCCTCCCATTGTTATTATTAAGTCTAAGGATATTTAACTTATTTGACACTTAGTCTAGGGACAGTATTTTTGTTAAAGTCAATTGTTTACTTACCTCATGTTTTTAGACATCTTTGTTTACTATAGACGTCCATATTGCCCTTAAATCCATAACTCTATATCTTAAACGTAATCTGATAGGTTTAAAGTCTATTATCTTGTCCAGTTATATGCGTTTTAACAGTTCACGGTTGGGTGACCATTTCTTTTGTGTACTCACCATATATAAGGCCGTGTTTCGAGTAGATCGGCGGACTGCTCTCCTAGCGTCCACTGCTCTGCAGCCTTACTACGGGTAAGCTAACCTTCCCGTATTCTGAGCACTTTGTACCGTTTTCAGTACTTAGTTATTTGAGCACAATTCAAAATTATCCCAAAAGTTAAGTTCCCAATATTCTAACATTCACATTCGGCGCCATTGTGGTCTACTAAATATTTGCATTTCGATCCCGATCTAAATTCTCATTATCAAAATTACCTAAGGCTAAAACTTCTAAATAAATAAAGTTACAATATTTATTGATTTTCAAGATTATTTATAGGGTCATTTTCATTAATTCATCTCATTTTTCATTATTATTTTTCATTGTTTTGTAGAACTGGAAGAACCAGTCCATGTCATTTCATTATAAATAAATAAACATCATATTTTCATCATTATTATCTTTGTTTTATTTTATGATCATCAGGTAGAAATTCTCAGGTGGATACTCCCTCGAACCCGACTGTCCCAAGAGCAGAATAATTTATTATTCCCCTCTTGGGGTTGCAGTCTTATTACAGATATAATAATCAAAGTTGCTACCAGTATACATTTCTTTTCTTGATTTTTAACCAAATATAGCACAAATACCTATATTTAAACACCAACATGTGTTTACATCTGTGACTTAATTCTGGCCTTACGCATGCGTCCAGATATAGTCGGTTTAAGAGCTCTACAGAGCTCATGTTTCTTGTTATGTAATGTATACAATGCCGACTTTAAATAAAATTTACTTACTTACTTATTTAATTCGAATTAGCTTCACTTGAGGTTCACACGGAGCTATTTAGAAGTAATTTAATGCGCAGTATATTAATTCGAATTAAACTAATTTGCATAAAATTCTCCGTGTGAACATAATTAAAATTTAATTCGCAGTTACTTATACCGGTACTTAATTCAAATTAAACTGTCGGTGTGAACAGAGCATAATAAAATGGGTCAAGTAATGATCTGAACAAAAACTGAAATATTATTCTTTAATATAAAAGATACCTGAGTGATATTTACAACTTATTTTGCTACAAGCTACAACACTACAAATTCTTTAACTCTTATAAAAATAAAGCTTTTTCTCCTTTTTCTATTTGAAAAGAATGTTCTACAACCTAAGAAATCTACAGTACCAGACTATGTAAACAAATATCAATTCATCAAAATCATGCTTCCACATATTTTTGTGATTTCTGGAAAAAAGAAAAGTGTTTTAACTTCATTCTCTCTTTCTGTATTCCAATATCTTTGGAGATACAACTCTCCATTTCACACTGCTTCAGAGGAAAGGTTTCTATTGTAAAACACAAAAGGATTTCTGTAAACATGTTGCAAACAGAATGACCCTTTGACATAAATTGCTGCTTGCTAACAAATGATTGGTTAGAAATGTTATCTTTTCATAACTTGTTGTTTTCTTTTTCTGGTTAACATTTACTTTCAAGTCGTTGCAGCCTTCTGGATTCTATTTTAGATTTTGTTGGACTTGAAATTTTTGTGTATTTATATTCCTTTTCTAACATCGAAGTTGGACATTTAGAGGCTAGCTCAATAGCTAGGAATAACAGAGTTTTCAATTTAAATCGTTCTGCAGCAATGATGTAATCTATCAGTGTGCCTGTGCTAATAGTCCCATTCAGACAGTCCACAGTTTCTATGTTAATCTGTCTGCAAGTGGACGCAAGGCTGTCTTCGTATTTTTTCACTTGTGGCCTCATTTTGAGTTGTCCAGGCTAGTTCCAGTGATTTTAAAATATCTCCATTACCTGAAAAAAGCAAAAGAATTTCTAGTGAGGCTCTTAATGTTAATGTCACGTCATTTTAATCAAGAAATGTAATTGTATCCAGTCACACATAACATGCTTAATTTGAAACATTAAAACTTGTATCTGAATGAATTATTTACCTTTTTCTAAAGTAGATGCCAATTCTTTTTCCAGGAAAGTGCATCGAACTTCAAGAATTTTTCGTTGTGTATCAGCCGAAACTTTGGTCTCAATTTTGGCCTGTTTCAAGGTTTCTGCCCCATACTTTGAACAAAGTTTTATAATCAAAGGAAGACCCACTGTCATGTTATGTTTCTCTGCATACGAAGCATACTCCACTAACGTTTCTGTTTTCATGCGATAGTCTACCTCCACACATGCACGTTTGCAGTTTTCTAGGATAAATGATTCACATTTCTCTTTGAGGTCAATGATTTGGTATTCATCTGCCAGACATGTTATCCTCGGTAAATTTTGTTCTGTTAATGAATTAAAAGGAAGTACAGGTTGAATAAATATTGTCCACTCTATTTGAGGCTAAGCTAGTTGTCCTACATCATCATAAATCTTACATAGGACCTAAAATAAAAAATTTGTTTGTTTGCAGTTGCCTACCGACCAACTGAAAATGCACCCGACCCAAACTTTTTTTAGCCATTTTGTAAATTAATTTTTTTTCTCATTCTTTCAGGATATTGAAACTGTTTCATTTTCAAATTTTGACTTTTCTTTTAGTGGTTTATAACAATAGTGGAGCTTATTCGTGTTTAGTAGACTAATGAAAAGCTTTATTATTTATTATCGAACAAAAAATCTGAAATATTTTTATCTATTTTTCCAAAAAAAAGAAAGCCTACTTACCAACCCAGTCTATAAATTATAGGTAGGCAATTACAAACTTGGACTAAGTATTCCATGTAGAACATTGAAATTTCTCATATGACGTTTTAACTTAGGCCAGCTGAAATTAATTTCTACTTAAGTTAAAGTTTAATTCAAAACTAACGACTATGAATGAAGGAGAAAAAAATAAGTAAACAAAAAGGTCAAACAAATGACTATTTCCTCATTTCCATGAATCAAAACATTTTGTAAAACATTTAATTACATATAGATTTATCAAAATAGCACATTTTAACAACAACAAAATAAATTCTCAAAAAATGCAGCTCATATTGCTTTAATATTTGTATATTTATTAATCTGTTTAATGATAATTTTCAGTAAAACTGTCAATTTAAATGGTAGACTCATTCCCAATAAATCTCAAAAGGGTCCAAATTCGTTTAATCCTATGTAATGCATTCTTCATTTGCTAGTTTAAAATCAAAGCCAGTAAAGGAATTAAACCAGAATGGGAAGATAAAAAATTACTGATTTGTTTGTTTTTTAAAATGGCAATTTCTCTGAACGCTTAGTCCCCAAAAGACTAAAAGACTATTTCACTTATTATATCAGGCGAGTATAGTAGTCAGGATGTCTGTCTGTCCATCTGTCTGTTACGCTTGGGAGTACCTATCTCTTATCCCAACTCCTCCTATATCACTGAATTTAATGAAACTTTCACAGATTCTTTATTACATCTGTACATTAATATGCAGTTCTCCACCTCCTATTTTAATTTTTGAAGGTTAAAAAGTAGGTGAGTATATAGTAATCAGGGGCCTGTTCTACATAAGAACTTACGACTACCGATATGACCAAAAACTTCAGATGATTGTCAAATTTTTGCAAAACTAAGAATTCTTCTCAAAAATTGAATTATTTGTATAAAAATATCTTACCACATTTCTTTTGATAAGATGAAAATAATTTTTCGATCTGACGTTTATAAAAAAGACTTTTTAAAAGTTATACCAAGAATTAGATTTGGTCTTAAGTCTTAAGTCCCTTTGCAAAACGGGCCCCAGGATGTCTGTCTGTCCATCTGTTTGTTATGCTTTGGAGTACCCATCTCTTATCCCAACTCCTCCTATACCACTGAATTTAATGATACTTTCACAGATTCTTTATTACATCTGTACATTAATACGCGGTTCTCTACCTCCTATTTTAATTTTTGATCTGACAGTTAATTCAGGTCTCCCAGAGCAAATGCCAAAACATGGACTGTGCCATTATAACCTTTTGGGAGGTGGGGTATCATTTATTCATTTGGTGAGCTCATTGCTCAAAGCACCTCTAGTTTTACCCTTTAATCAATGTACAAACATTTAGAAATATGAACAGACAGACAGATAATACAAACAGAGAAGTAATCAATCCAGCAGTGTAGCTCTAAGTGACAGGTAATGCTGTCAACATGGTCAAGTCATGGATATCAAACAAACTTTAATAAAACTTAACAGTAATAGGGGTTAGGAAGCCAGGGTAATAGAATGTGTGTAAAAAAGTCACAAAATCTCCATACTTCTTTTCAGGTAAAGATATCCTATCTTTGTTTTTTTCGCTGAATTCAGATTCAAACATGGCCTTAAACACGGGTGAGTGATCTGCCAATGCCTGTTTATTGAGATGTATATCCATTCCTTCTACCTCCAGTATGACATCAGTTGGAGGGAAGGCTGTTTTAGGTTCATCTTTTTGGGTTTCATCTTCCCCAGCACATGAATCCTTTGATTCAGAATTGGATTTCTCCTGGCAGAGTTTAGGTACCTTACAAGCAGTGGCCATGTTTGTCTTCTATCTTGAAGTAAACTGTAAAAAGGTATGCTGAGGTGAAAAGATTTTCTAACATTGGAACTTGTTGAAAATGGCAATAAAATAAAATATACTGTACAGCCTGAAAATTAGCTTAACCTTAAACCACTTTCAATTCTGTAGAGCAGTATGAAGAATAAAGTAATTTACTAATTTTCTTGTTTCTTTTGAAAATGATTTTTAAAAATTATACATGTATATTTTAAAATACTTTTGAAGCTTAGCCCAAAATATTGTTTCAAGGAGATTTGCTTTCTTGGTTGAGGAAGAACAGCATAATTTCACATTTGAAATATTACAAATAAGAATTTGTGGGACTTGTCGTGCCAGGAAAAAGAATTTTTAAAGGAACCTGGACACACCAGCATTGTTTACAGTTTAAATGTGTATTTTATTTTTTTAAAAATAGCTTCAGTTAAATAAATTAAACTCACTGGAATATTCTTACACATCCAGTCTGAATCACCACAATAATCTCAAATATTTTCAATGACATCATGTTAAATTTAAACTACTGTGTGTGTAAAGAGGGCAACATGAGCATGATATATTATAAGTGTCATGTTAACAGGTCTGGTACAATCACTAGATTTAGCTACGTTAAGCTTATTTTTTAGCTTTATTTACCTACCTGAGGTAGCTTTAATCAGCTACCAAATCAATTAATTTCTATAAAAAATCATTTTTTTAAACCTCCCTAGTATAATTAATAATAGTTTTTTAATTGCGATTTTTTGTCTCTTTTTCATAAAAAGAAAATTTTTGAAAAGTTAGATTGAAATAGCAAAATAAAGCTATCTGAGGTAGGTAAATAACGCTATGTAGGCAATTCTACCTACGTAGCAAAATCTAGTGATTGTACTGGACCTGGTTAAATGTCTGACCATGCTGACAGTGATTGTAAAAAAAAATTGACAAGTCTGCATCAACTGACAATTTAAAGATTCAATTGGACAAAACAATAATAAGAATTCTTGCAATGACTGAACAGGTGTGAATTTTTCCTTGAAAGAATGTAATTCAAAATTGGCTTAGTGCCCCCCCCCCCCCCCCCCCCCCC
>PRKT01000027.1:1588631-1664777 GCA_003671525.1 Saccostrea glomerata
GTAACGGTACCCCAAAGTTTCTTTGAGACTTTGACTTTTTTAATTGAACAAAATATATATTTCTTCTATTACATATTCACAGTCTAATATTACAACTGAAAATTCCCAAATTTAAGCTAAAATAGCCTTTTATAAAATATTGGCTTGCATAACCGTGATAACGTTACTCCTCTCGGACACTTGTCAGCTTACAGTGTTTTACATGCAAGTATTTCCGGAACGCTCGGCGAATTATATGATTATTACAATCATAAGCAATTTTTTGGATGCAAATGATACGATCCCTTACCTGTTACTACTTTTCTGTGAAGTTTTCAGGCGTTAGATTCTGTTTCTTAGGCTGGAGGTGCAATTTGATACCCATTTCCGGCCTAATCTTGTTGGACATGTCAAGCAATATTTATTCGGGATTGGCATTCGGATTGACATAGTTCTAAGAAAATTAAGTGGGAGTCGAGTAAAATTCTACGCTTCTTTTGTTTTTATTCAATATTTATAATTAAGTTAGCTTTTTTTACTTAATTCTTAGGAAGAAAGAAATAAGATTCATCCTTTGATTTTGAAATCCTAAAACAATAAATATAACAGTAAAAATTAATTATCAAAAAATTATCAAAATCCCTAGGGCATGCAGAAATAATTAGACTCGGCCTCGTTAATTTCAGTCAAAGTGACATATATATTGTGCAAAAATTGATGTATCAATTTATCATGGAGTCAAATGCTGACAATCCTTTTGTTGTAACATCTTAACAATAAAATATGTTCAAACCAAATGCTGACTGGTGTTCCACTGGAAATTGTTGATAATGTGACAGACTCATGTTTTATATATTATGCACATGTGCATAGCAATGCATATTGCATGTGCATCTATTCATTTATTTAATTATATATGTTTTTACTTGCAGCACACTTCTACAGCTGAATTATGTAATTATTCATTTAACCTGTAGTTAAGTGTATTGATTTTTAAATGATTCTTTTCCAGAGAGGTCCAGAGTTAGCCTCAGGGTGCTAATTATATTCTGGCCATGGTCATTTTGTATCTTTTAGTTTCATTGGTTTTTTAGTATTGTCTTATGGTTTTCTATTGGTTTTTGTGTTTCCCTCCAAGTTTTCTTTGTGTTTTTGGGTAATTCTTGCTTGGTCTTGGAAGGTGATGAAAGTATATAGTTTAGCCATTGAGTTTACTACTTGTTTATAATCAGACATTTGACATAGAGACCAATACTTCCTCTTGCATGATATTATCCTAGTACATATACAGTTTTGTGTATGCAGCTTATATGCTGTTGTACAGCATTTGACCCATTCCCATTGAATTTTTACGCATGTTCATTGTTTTTATGCTAAACAATAATTGATAATGTACATATACATTGGAATAATAATTATTGTAAAGATTTTATTCTAAATATTCATTAATTAAAGCAATGGGAGATTTTATTATGTAATTTTCATGTAACTGAATTATCTCTCTTGATTCGGATAAAGCTATATGATATATTGATTTGTACATATATATTGATGAATAGCTTTATAGTTTTTATGCTTAGAATTTATAATTTGTTATTTCATTATAGGGTTTTG
Organism: Saccostrea glomerata; assembly: GCA_003671525.1. Classification (NCBI taxonomy): domain Eukaryota; kingdom Metazoa; phylum Mollusca; class Bivalvia; order Ostreida; family Ostreidae; genus Saccostrea; species Saccostrea glomerata. Next base: position 1,590,225 of record PRKT01000027.1, read on the forward strand.
ATGATGATTGATGATTATCGATCCATCGAATAAAGAGTTACTGTCTTGTTCAACTCGAACCAACAGCCTTGTTGTTCATTCTTAACGACCACACAATTACCTCAACACAAGTCTGTTACATTTTGGCGCCCACGTTGGGACAAGACGAAATTCAACTCTACGATGGATTAGACGTACGCTCAGGACGTCCAGGATACAACGGAAAGCCTGCAGACTGAGGTTCCGTTATTCTGGTGAGCTTAGACTGTTAAGTTTCTCATAAACATAAACACTTTGAGCCTAGACGATATCGTGAAGTAGTGATTGTGTATTCCATAGACTTATCTACGATTCCTTCTGGATTCTGGACCGTTCCGTCCATGGACCATTCTTGTGCAGTGTATTAGTATATTGTATATATGTACATGTAAATATCATAAGTATGTAATCATAAGATCAGCTGATTGGTGAGTGAAGGTAATTTGTGTTAGAAGCCGGCATAGACATTGTCTGTCTGTCTTATTTATTTTTTGTTCTTTATTTTTTTTTTTTACTTTTGGGTACCCTATTTCATATTTCAGTGGAATTAATTATTTTATAAATTTGTAAACACTTGAGTACTCTTAAAATTATTTAGAATTTAGTTTATTTGACAGCTTATTTGAATTTGCAATTATTTATTAAATTTCATTTCAAATTTTCCTAATTTGGTAAGAAAGTGTAGTGTAAAAGTATCCTCTCTATTTCTATATAGCACATTACCTACCCTTAAGCCCTTTGTTTCCAGGTATTACTACTTGAATAACAGATATGTAGTTGATTAATTCATCTGTCTTACTTTTGACAAACAAGACTGTAGACTGACAATACACAGATATTTTACAGGTGTTGAGTTTTACAGTGGTAGTTGAAGTGGAAGTGTTGCATTGGTTTGAGTAAAACAGGTGTCAGTTGATTGAAGTTGGGTTAAAGTGTGTCATTTTACTTCAGTTTTCAGAAACCATGCCGTTTTGTTGACATTTTTTTTCAGATCGGGTTCGTTTTTTCGTTTGACTACTTCCGTTTTCACAGTTAACTGTTCGGGTTCGGTTTCTTTTCGTTTATTGATCGAGCTCGATATTCCGATTATACCGCACCGGAAATTACAAATGTAAACACGCGTTTTTGACAAAGTTTATCGAAAATTGTTGTTCTTGTGTTTATTTCTTTAGAATATTTGAATATTTCACTTGAAATTTGTATTTACTGAAACATCATTGAATGCCCTTTTGCCCTGATTTATTTTACAGCGGAGTAAACAGGTAAACTTTGGTATTTATTTGACTTTGTAATTTTGTTTGTTGAACAGCTGATTTCACAACTTTACAACTTTAGTGCATTATTTATCATTACCGGAAGTGCAAGGTACTACCGGATGTGCATTTTTACTTTTGTTTTCCCTTGTTTATAAGTTCTATTTAGAGCTTACCCCCCTAAGCAATTCTGATTCATTTATTTTTCAGCACTGAATTTTTAAATTGATTTGATAGCCCACATTTTGACACGTTCACATTGAACTACCCTCCTTATTATTAGATTATAAAGAATAAGTTTATTTCCCCAACATTTGTCCTGTGTTTTTCTTAGTCTTCAGAGAGACTACCCACCTGCTACCTTGAATTTTGTACATGAATTATTGTCTTTTGTACATTTTTATTTCATTGTGGTTCAACACATCAAACATGTCTACTGACAAAAAGTCAACAGCAGAAGAGACAGAAGGAGCAACTGCAGGAACGTTTATGTCGAAGGAAGAGAAAGAGCAGTTGATGAAAACCCTGGAAGCTATGAACCTGAAACCAAAAGCTGATACTCCTGCGGATCTGCTTGGTTGGATGTCCGAGGTAGTCGCCGTTGGTAAAGAATCAGGAGCTATACCAAAGACACCCAAAACACCAGTTAAGCCAGAACCTTTTTAACCATTCTCCAACACAACGATGGACTTTACGACTCCATTCAAGCATCCCGCGCGGATTGCTATGTTTTCTGAAGGAAAGAGTGATTCTTCCTATGAACTCTGGCGTTATAAGGTTACTTGTTTGAGTAAAGAAGATTTTCCAAGGATACCATCATAAACGCTATTAGAAGATCATAAAAGGGTTAACCAGCAAATGTGTTGATGAGGTTAGGCCCAGCTAGCACCACTGAGGAAATTCTTCAGAAGTTTGACAGCATATATGGGGATGTGCTTGGCACTGAAGACATTTTTGCTGAATTTTATAGCGCCAAACAAAAATCTGATGAGGATTGTGCAGCATGGAGTGTTCGACTTGAGGAACTTCTAAACCAGGCTGTTAAGAAAGGAAATATTTCCTCAGCAAATGCTAATGACATGTTGAGGACTATGTTTTATAAAGGTCTGCGCCAGCAATTGAAAGACATTTCAGGACATATCTTTCAGATTACACCAGACTTTGATAAGCTTAGAGTAGCTATCAGGAAGATTGAGATGGATCATCAACCTGGTATTACAGTGAAACCTAAGCAGGTTACAGCTAAATCGGCAAAGTCCACCACAGACGAGAGGTTGAGATACAAGCTCAAATTCAGCAGCTGTCTACACAGATACAGCAGATGGCTAAACCTCAGCACTAAAATCAACCTCCTCAGTATTATCAGTATCAACCCAGACTATCATTTCGGAAAGGAAGAAGAAACTTCCATGATTACAACAGAAGGCCGCAGTATGATGAGATGCCTACTCCTCCTGAGGCAATGAGTGATCCAGCCCTACCAACGAGAGATCAACAAAAAGGTAAGATTGTTTGTTTCAGATGCCATCAAGAAGGTCATCTAGCAATCGGATGCAGAGTCAAGCTGGATCATCAGAGGAAACAAGGTCATTTAAACTCCAACAGGCCAAATCCTGGGGTCGAGGATCAGGCCAGATCAAAGGGAGGCCCAGCGACAAAGAAGCAATAGTTGGTATATCGAACGCGGTGAACATTGAGATTGAGCAGGTCCCTTGCCCAGCGCTCATTGACACAGGTGCTACAGTGTCTACCATAAGTGCAGATTTTTATGACAAATATTTATCTCATATTGAGGTTCATCCTCTTGATGAAATACTGCATATTGAATGTGCAGATGGACAACATATGCCCTACTCAGGCTATATATCTGCTAGCATTAAGCCTTATGGTACACCTCATGATGTCTTAGATGACTGCTTGTTTTTAATTGTACCTAACAGCAATTATAATGCTAGAGTACCCATTCTCATTGGTACCAACATTATTAGTCGTCTCATAGATATTACCCGAGATGAGTTCGGATCGAGATATCTTCAAGATGCTCAACTACAGACTTCATGGTATTTAGCTTTCAAGTGTATGACCTTGAGGCAGAGAGACTTGCAGCTACACAGCAATAGACTTTGTCTAATTAAGTCTGCATCTACAGAACGAGTGATTATCCCACCCAATGGAAGAGTGACGATCGAAGGATACATGGATAAGAAGCTACCGTATCACAGAGTCCTTGCTATGCTTCAAGCCACAAGGAAATCCATTATCCATACAGATCTTGATATCACTTCATCACTCCATCTGTATGACCATGAGTCCAGCACTACTATACCTGTGGATATATGTAATGTAACCACAAGGACCGTTGCAGTTCCACCACGAGCAGTTTTGTGTGAACTTCAGCCTGTCCAGATATTGAACACCATAGTGCCTGAGACTACTATCAGTCCTGATTTACAGAACATCTATGACAAGATAAAGATTTCACCATCAGTGTCTACAGAAGAACAACATCATTGCAAGGAACTGATTTCAGAATTTTCGGACATATTTTCCACCAGTTCAACAGATATTGGAACAACAGATAAGGTTAAACATCAGATCAACCTGTATGATACAACACCATTCAAACAGAAATATAGTAGGATTCCACCATCCATGATTGAGGAAGTTAGAACACATATCCAAGAATTATTGGCTAGCGGAGTGATTCGTCCATCACACTCTCCTTTTTCATCCAACGTCGTATTGGTTAGAAAACAGGATGGAACATTGAGACTTTGAATATATTGACCACTGCAGTAGATGTCTGAAGTTCAAGACACCTGATAACCAACGAGCTTCATTGGTCAGTATATCCACGTCTCAGCCCCTAGAGCTTGTATGTATGGACTTTTTGACCCTTGAACCATCTAAGGGCGGAATTCAGAATATTCTAGTCATAACGGACCATTTTACCAAATTTGCAGTAGCTGTCCCTACCAAAAACCAAACCGCGAAAACCACAGCTGACGCTCTGCTTAACCATTTTATCATCCCTTATGGACTTCCACGACAGATTCATTCAGATCAAGGTACAAATTTTTCGAGTAAATTAATTCAGGAATTATGTTTTATTACAGGTATTTCAAAGTCTCGAACCACCCCTTACCATCCTATGGGTAATGGTATCACCGAAAGATTTAACCGGACTTTGATATCCATGCTTGGTACCCTTGCACCTGAACTGAGGTCAAACTGGAAAGCCCACATAGGTCCATTAATCCATGCATACAACGCCACCAAACATGAAACAACGGGATATTCCCCATTCTACCTTATGTTTGGAAGGGAACCGAATCTACCAGTTGATTTAGTATTTGGATAGGACAATGGAGAGAAGACCAAGAGTTTTTCTACTTATGTCCAGAACTTACAAGACCGCTTGAAGAAAGCTTACGAAATAGCAAACACAGCTGCGAAGAACAGCCAATTCAGACACAAGGCCTTATACGACTCGAAGACCAGGGGAGGTACACTGAGTACTGGAGATAGAGTGCTGGTCAAAGTGGCTGCTTATGATGGGAAGCACAAGATTGCTGACCGATGGGAAGATCACCCCTACATCATCATAGATCAACCAAGCACCAGTATTCCTGTTTTTAGGGTGAGAAGAGAAGATGGGGAAGGCAGATGTAAGACCTTACATAGGAATTTGCTGCTACCCATTGGAACCAAACTCTCCTCCCCAGCACCAGCACCAAGAAAGAGCACAAAGCATAAAGATTCACATCCTAAACCGTCCATTCCACCTAAGTCGAAGGATGATGACGATGATGATGATGATGAATCAGAGTATTATTTCATGCCCGGTACCGGCACTAAGACTAATGACCAAAGTATGGAGGACGCTCCAGTGTCCATTAGTGATGTAACTAATGAAGAAGACGACGGTCAAGAGTCAGCTGCAATAGATGAAGACATGCTCAAGGAACTTCTTCCTGAAGATGCTCCATCAGAAGATCATCCTGCTGAAGTGACAGTAGAAGATAACTCTACTGAGGGAATAGCAGCAGAGGAGGATCTTTCTGGTGAGGAGCAGGAAACAGATGATGATAACATGGAAGAAGACCCATCTCCCCCACCGCTAAGGTCAGCTAGAGTTAGTTCAGACATTAGTTTCTAGTGGAGAACTTGCTAGAATGGATAAAGATTCCACTAAAGTGCTCATATCCATAATCACAGGTAAGTGATATTTTATTCTTATTTTATGACGATACTTTCTTTCCAGCATTTTTGTTACATTCTCTGGTTTGGTCAATGGCGCGGACGCCATTCTTGCACCAGGGGGAGAATGTGACAGAATCAAGTTTTATATATTATGCACATGTGCATAGCAATGCATATTGCATGTGCATCTATTCATTTATTTAATTATATATGTTTTGACTTGCAGCACACTTCTACAGCTGAATTATTTAATTATTCATTTAACCTGTAGTTAAGTGTATTGATTTTTAAATGATTATTTTCAGAGAGGTCCAGAGTTAGCCTCAGGTTGCTAATTATATTCTGGCCATGGTCATTTTGTATCTTTTAGTTTCATTGGTTTTTTAGTATTGTCTTATGGTTTTCTATTGGTTTTTGTGTTTCCCTCCAAGTTTTCTTTGTGTTTTGGGGTAATTCTTGCTTGGTTGCCATATGTGTTGGAAGTGTTTTTGTCTCTGATTTTCCATAGTTGTTTTACAATTCAGACATTGACCTTGAGACCATCATTTCCTATTGCATGGTAAGTAATTCTTTAATACTAATGAGTAATATAATTCTAATTCTATTAAATGTGAAATCTGTAATTTTTGCACTTAATTCCTTTAATCACTTTTTCTGGAGTAAATGTATAGTGAGAGTGAGACCTTAGATATAGAGTTATGTGTTAATAGTAAATACATTGCTGTCTCACTTTTTCATATTTTTAAAGTAAACTTTATTTTATGATTAGCATAGATATCTACAAAGGTGTTTATTGTTGATTTGTAGATATTATCCTAGTACATATACAGTTTTGTGTATGCACCTTATATGCTGTTGTACAGCATTTGACCAATTCCCATTGAATGGTACGCATGTTCATTGTTTTTATGCTAAACAATAATTGATAATGTACATATACATTGGAATAATAATTATTGTAAAGATTTTATTCTAAATATTCATTAATTAAAGCAATGGGAGATTTTTTTATGTAATTTTCATGTAATTGAATTATCTCTCTTGATTCGGATAAAGCTATATGATATATTGATTTGTACATATATATTGATGAATAGCTTTATAGTTTTTATGCTTAGAATTTATAATTTGTTATTTCATTATAGGGTTTTGATGATGATTGATGATTATCTATCCATCGAATAAAGAGTTACTGTCTTGTTCAACTCGAACCAACAGCCTTGTTGTTCATTCTTAACGACCACACAATTACCTCAACACAAGTCTGTTACAATAATTTTAAATACTTAGGAGTAACATTTAGTGGATCTTTTAAGTATTATTTAGAGTACGAGTTTCCTACTGTATCAGAGATACAGGGCGGGGCTTGAGGAGAGAGCGATAGCTCGAGCCTGGCCCCGCCCTGTATCTCCGATACAGTAGGAAACGAGTATTCTAAATGACTTGTGACATGACCTTTCTTATGACCTCACTAATTTACATGCGTAGTTGGGTACATTTCACTCAACCAATCAGATGATTTTGCAGAAAGCTGATTTAGTGCCCCATTTTAAGCATTCCCAACTGAAATGCAGAGTGAGGTGGACGTGCAGGTATTTATCATTTTAAAATATTTATTTAGGGGATGCATAATATAATTTGTTTTCCAAAAAAATTTAATTTAGATTTCATTACGTAGTGCTTTTTTCTCTATTCAGCTCTTGCTGACATTTATTTTATTTAAGGCTCGACTTAATTAATGCAAAACATTTTGATGTATAAGAATCGTGCAGGAATATTTTTGAAACAAAAATGCTTTGGGGAGAACGTACTAGTAATCTGAGAAAAATGTCCGACCGTCATATACAAAATTGAAATATACAGATGAAAGGAAGGGGGCCCACCCATATTTAACTTTATGTTTTTAATCAAATGTAGTGTAATCAAAGGGGATCCGAGCAATCACTGAGCCCCCCCCCCCTCCCACCCTCCTTGATTTTTTTCTTTTTCGCTTTCCTAAAAGATTTTTGGTAAACTTGTATATATATTCTTTTTAATTTATCAACAAGTAACGTACGATATCACGCACATAGTGTCTTGGCTGGATATAAATCTAACCCCACGAAATACGATTTTACACTGATATTTTTTTTTGAGGGGAGGGGGGGGGTGTTCAAAGTAGTCATTTGTGAACTGCCCCACTCCCTCTTTTCTTAAATTTTTGAATCCGACACTAATAAGTTTACGTTGTAAAATTTTATTCTTAATTAATTTACCTCAAGTTTTGAGTAAATACTAACAGTGCTACATGTATCATGCTAATTGAACGATTTTGTGACTGTATAGATACAGATACAGCTTTCCGTCATTGCTAAAAATAAACCGTACTGTATCGTTGATATTTTGCAGATACAGTACAGTTTCTGCTCATTTGCATAAGAAACGCCCACAAAAAGTGTTCTGTATCGCAGTTACAGTATGCTTGACTTCAAAGGAAAACTCGCCGGGTATGTCACAATTTGAATATTAAGGATATGTATAAAAAAAAGCCACAAAAGCAATGTATGGTGTTCTTGGAAAATGTAGAAAACATAATCTTTCAATTGACTGTAAACTAGATATGTTTGACAAAATAGTGAAACCAATTTTGTTATATGGTTGTGAAATATGGGGATTTTGTAATATCGCTCTTATAGAGAGACTTCATCTAAAATTTTGTAAGCATATATTAAATCTTAGGTCTTCGACGGCTTATTTTATGGTGTATGGAGAACTTGGTAGATATCCTCTATCTATTAATGTCAAAACTCGTATGATTTCTTTCTGGGCAAAACTTGTGGTATCACAAGGTACTAAAATATCATCAAAACTATTATTTGTGTCAAAAAATTATAATATACCATGGTGTAATGCTGTTAAAACTATTTTGAATGAGTGTGGATTGGCTTATGTATGGCAACACAACTCTATTAATATTACATGGTTAAAGAATAAGGTGCAAAATATTCTTGTAGATCAATTTAAACAATTGTGGTATAGTGATTTGTATAATTCACCAAAAAGTCTTAATTATAGATTGTTTAAAAAGTCATTAACCTTTGAGAAATACTTGTTGAATTTACCTCCTAAACTTTCTATGAAATATTGTATTTTTAGAACTGGAAATGCTAAGCAGGTAGATGGTATAATATTGCAAGAGAAAACAGAATTTGTCACTTTTGTATATGCAAGGAAATAGGAGATGAATTTTATTTTTTATTTAAATGCACTGACCCATACATTATTTTCCCGTTATTTACCAATCATGACAAGGAGCACACGGTGGGTGTGACCGGTCAGCAGGGGGTACTCACTAGTCCATGGCACCTGATCCCACCTCTGATGTTTTAGAGGTCCGTGTTTGCTCTGCTTCTATTTTGTATTGTTTTATGGACTTTTGATCTTGAATACTGTTAGTTATATCCATGCGTTTCATCTAATAAATTTGGTTGTTAACAATAAATCTGTAATAATAATAAAAGGTTAAACATTCTGAAACAGGGACGTATCATCGTTTTTGAAAGGGGAGAGGGGCAGCAAGAGAGAAAAATTCAACCTTCCTATAAGAAAAAACTACACTAATACATTCCCCTATTTGACTTGACTTTACTCCATTAAAAAAATGGGGGAGGGGGGGGGGGGGGGGGGGGTGGCTGCCTGACTGTGAAACTAATACTCAAGGTATCCGATCCATGATAGCCTCATGATCAGATTCAATGTATCTGAATGCATAAGAGATATATTATTGTATTGTCTAAATACTCATTATTTATAGACATTATCTTCATGTTTTAGTCTCAATAAATAAATGCGGAACGTGTCCTAATTTTTTTTACCTTGACCCGTCCTTAAAGAATTATCCCCCCCCCCTCTTCACTTTTAATTTTAAGAATTCATTTTTAAAGATCTCCCCTGTCAAAAACTATTTTTAATCGTTTTTCTATTATTAATAATTATATACAGCTTTCCACCATAGCATATTTTTATATTTATAGTATTTGCTTTTTTTGTTTTCAAAAAAATGTTTGTTCCAGTAGACCTCGAAGCATTCTTAATTAATTAAGTATACTGCTCGGTTATTCATAATTTTTTTAAAAATTTCTGGTAAATCCTTTTAACTCCAAACTGCTTTGAATTAGTTTCAGAGAATTTTTAAAATACAGGGTGGATATTTAAGGGTAGAAAATTGTGTTCTTTTATGGATCGGATACCTTATTAAACTAGCGTTTGAAATATGATCACACTAATTCATCATATAATATATACATGTAGAACTGCGGCTCTCTGTGACCCTTTTTTCACAAAAACTCTTACGACGAAGACTAAAATTTCCACACTCTGTAATCTTTACGATATTTTCTCCAAATAATTTTAAAAATTCAATATAATTATAAAACTAAAGTGTATCAATAAAATAAATAGATGTAATTTAGACAAGATTTTCGTAGCTTAGATATTTGTTGTAGCATGGGGGGGGGGGGATTTAATATAGAATAGAATAGAATTTATTTCCAATTATGGTCCCACTGGGGGGGCATGGCTGCATTTCATTTCCGGAATTTTTGGTAATTATCAACTTTTCATTTCCGTCATTTTTTAGTTTTCATTTCCGACATTTTTTTGTTTTCATTTCCGACATTTTTCAAATGCATATGTAGTACCTATATTTACAGATTTGATTACTTTACTTATGAAAAATTTAAAGGATTAAATCATAAATAAATCATTGAAATTCAATTTTGTAAATCTATCAGTGACTTAGACATAAGTATGGTGCTGTCACTGAACTTTAATTTAGTGCACATTAAATGTGGTGAAAAAGTTTATGCTCATTGAACACTTTTACCTAGACATTTGTAACGAGTAAAGTCAAGTTCTTTTTTACGGTTCTTTTATTTTAATTAAATTTTCAAATTGGCAATGAGCTACAAACAAACAAAAATATATACACACATTACCAATAGAACACACAAACAAAAATAAAATAATTAATCAGCATATCAAGTTAAATTCAAACAAACACATACCATGCACCAAAATATGGCGATGCCACACTCAGTCACTCATACATGAAATGTTTTACACTGCGTATGTGGTGTCTACATCGAAATAAACAATATACCGGTATTTATTATATAAACGATAAAAGGATATAATATTTAGTATAATTCAAGTTTAATAAAACACAAGACTAACAACTTTCTTACCGTAACACGCATCACAACTCGAACACATTCCGTTCATAAACAGGGGCGTCAGCACAGTGAGTATAAATAAATTACTTGATAAACCAGTTTAAATCTTAGAGATTTACTCAACAAAATAATAATTTTATAAATTCAAATCACTGCACTGAAAATTAATAAACACTTTTACTACAGGTATGCATATATGTATAGATTGGTTTTTTTATTAATATTTTGGTATAAATACTTTTAAAAATTCCATTTTCTTTTACTTCGAAAACATTGAATTGCCGCACAGGTAAATTCCGGAAATGAAAAGAAAATTATGTCGGAAATGAAAACAAAAAATGTCGGGAATGAAATAAAAAAAATGTCGGAAATGCTATGCATATTTCCGGAAATGAAATGCAGCGGGGGGCATAACACAAATACAAGTACATTAGGTGTCTTCCCACTTAGCCAAAATTCTGAAAAAAGAACAGGTGACTGGTTTTGGCTAGGTGGGAATGGGGAACAGGTAAGGGGAGGGAGAGAACAAAAGAAATTAATTACAGGTGATCTATAGTCTGTTTTAAATGAACCCTCGAAAAGGCTTAAAATATTTAAGTTAATTCTTATAAAATGATGAATGGTAATAGAAATAGATATTCAAAAATAAATTAATTCAGATTTAAAATAATTTAAATTAATTATTATGAATATTTAATTTTTTTCCATTTTCATTAATTTAATTTGTAAATTCATTGCAAATGATTTGACTTCTTTTTAATTTAAAAAAAATATTTATTCGTTTTTAATCTCTGTGATTTGATATTATCACTTATTTGAAATGTTCAAGTGTCAATTCTATTATACTGTGTATCACAGATTAAAAAATATTACTACAGTCATGTAAAAGTAAGGTACTGGTAATGCTTTTGAAATCTGGAATCTGTACTGTAAATCGTGTGTTTAAATGGAAATCATTATAATTCTGATTCATATGATTAAAACAATTAAGATATCACGTTATCTAAAGGAAAAAAACCAACAATTTATCAAAATGACTTGATGATAAATTGAATTGAATTGAATTGTTTATTTGTTTATGCACATATTGTTCATTTTCAAATAAACTTACTATGCTCAAACATGTATCAGATTTTTAAAAAAAAATTATCATTCAAATTTCATTATAAATGTGCATCTGATACTATGAGAGAAATCAATGCATTGTTTTTTTTAACATTACACACCACTTTTTGTAAATGAATATGGACATTTTTCTAAAAACTCTACTTCTTAATTGAAAATTTATTTTGAACATTAAGAATTTAAAATCAGTTTTGGACACTTTTAAATTATTTATAAATTTTCAGTATAGGCTAAATAAAAAAAAATATATTATGATCATTTAAACAAATGTTACAAAAAGAGAAGATTATATCTTAGTTGTGTTTATAATATTTAGATTTTTTTTGTCAACAAAATACTTCTCATTTAATCAGATATATGAGTGCAAATATATGAGTTCTTATAATTAGTACTTATATTTCTGGAAAATAAATTAAACTCAATTCCTTGTCTTCATTCTGTCTATCAATCTCCTTAGATAAGTAATAATCCAAATGAATTAATTGTTAGGAGGTGGTGGTTTATATCTTAGTTAATAAATGAATTTATTAATTCATTTTTAATTCATTTATTTAAAAAAAGAATCATACTTAACAATCAATATTATCTTTTCATAATTTAATTGTGTTTTGAAATTTTAAGATTTGATATACATGTAGTTTTTTTCCTTGTTAAAAATTGATATTAAGTATGAATTATAAAATAATTAATAAGTAGAAACTCATTAATTAGCCTAATATCTAAAACCAATAATTATGATATATATCTTTATAATGAACTAGTACATCACAGGTAAATAATACAGGTAATAAGCCTAAAACAGACTTTACACAGGTGACAACCCAGGTGTGAAAATCCCAATTTTGGCTAAATGGGAATAAGAAATTCAGAATTTTGGCTAAGTCGGAAACATTAAACCAATTTACCCATGGTGGTATGCAAATATTGTAAATAGAACATAGTAATATTCAAAAATCATATACAATATTTTGATATGAATTGACTTAATAATCTTAAGATTTACTCATTTTCATTTGTAAAAAGCCATATTAACTTTTCATAAATGAACATAATAAAAAGAATAAACCAATATTAACATGTATAAGTTGTAAGATTCTTTGTAAAAAGGGACGAGAATAGCATAGTTTGTATAGACAACCTAAACAGTGTCAGTGAATTCATATTAGTTGGCGTTTTAGTATTGACTACACTATATGACAAACAAGTTTGTACTTGAAGAGTGTGGTATTTAAACCAAACAGAGTTAGGTAAACGTTTTAGACGATCGCCATTTTTCCACAGAAGGTAGGTAGAATTCTATGTTTCATATTGATCTCTACCAATAACTCCTAAAACCACATCTTATTCAATATTAAGATTTGTCTCCATGCAGCTAGTTAATAACATATCAAATAAATACTCTGAAAATTTCATGTAGATGAACACATTTGATCATTGGAAATTAAAAAAAATTGATTTATCAAACAAAATGTGTTCAGTTTAGAGTCAATAATCGGAGGAAATTTGTGTTGCACAAACATACGTAATATTTTCTGGCAACGAGCGTTCGTATAATTATCTAGTACATAATGTATTATCTTTTATATTTAAAAAGCAAATCACTATTGAACTTATTAAAACATGTACAAAACAATAGAAACAGACAACGGCCAGTTCATATAGGTAAATAACAATAATCTGGTGACGGTAAGACTGGATGTTTAGTATGTTACGGTATCTTACAGTGGGCGAAAAAGATGAGTGACTCCAGTGACGACGAGGAATGGGAGCTCAGTGTGGCGTCAGAAGACGTGGAGTGTGACGTATGTGATTTTGAGGACGTGGCCATGCAGTGCGAGACCTGCCTCGTCAACCTGTGTAAGGGGTGTGTCCAGAAACACCTTGAGTCAAAGGAAGACGAAAAACACAGCATCTCTAGATTTCCCGGCTTCATCCACCAATTCCCAGCATGCTCCTCTCACGACAACAGACGATGTGAACTGTATTGTAAAGATTGTGACGATCCCATTTGCGTCACGTGTATTACGTCAGAGAAACACCGCGGTCATGATTTACAAGACGTCCTGAAAACGTTTCGGGAAAGAGAAAGGTCATTTTAAAGTGATAAATTTTCACATGGAAATGGCATACCAATGACAGCTTTAGTAAATTGCATACTAGTACAGACGTTTTAGCAACCAGTGTATCGAAGACTAATATTTTTTTCCTTTTGTGTACATGTATTATTGAGCTTAAAAGCTTTGTAGATATGCTTTCCAGAAATGAGCAAAAACCTTAATAAAGAATTAAATTGTAGCCATTGTGAATCAGTTTCTTTGTGCAAGAATTGAGGAACATAATAAATGTGGTTCTTAACCGTAAATCTGTAATGATAAAATGTAGGGATGAGCATTCTGAAACTGTTACTTTACTGGTGTTTGAAATGTTACTCTTTATAAGCTACGGAACCGTCACAGTGACTTCAGTGCAAATAAGAGCTCAAGTACAATATAAGACGAAAATAGTTCCAATTTTTATTCTCGTAAGAATATATATTTTTTGAATTTACATTTGATACATATGCAAAATTAGCATATTTTGCATATGTATCAAATGTAAATATTAATGAATATTTGGGGCCATTATTAGAAAATTAGGTATACAAACCAATTGCATTCTATATTGTCAACCAATTAATATATAAAATGGATTATAAATGTACAAAACAAGATATGTATATTGAATATGATTTTATTTAAATTATCATTGAATGTAATGTGCACTTAGTATAGGTCGACAGGTTGACAGGTCAATATTATATCAACTTTCAAAGATATTTTTTAAGTGCATTTTCATATTATATCAGTGAATTTAAGCTTCTTGTTATACCCCCCGCTTGAAAAGTGGGAGGGTATATAGTAATCGGTATTTCCGTCCGTCCGTATGTTACACTTTTGGGTACCCATCTCTTATCCGCAACTCCTCTCATATCAGTGAAGGAAATTTAATGAAACTTTCACAGAATCTTCATTACATATTGCCATTGTGCACCTCCTATTTTACTTTTTGATCTGACATATATTTCGGATTTTCCAGAGCAAAACATGGACATTGCCATTATATTCATATGGGAGGCGGGGGTATCATTTAGTGAGCTCATTGCTCACAGTACCTCTAGTTTTTCTGGTTATAGGCGGATAGAAACTATATATTTGATAAAAAAAAAAGATACAATATAAAAGTGCAAGCATCTCGAATGAAGTTTGTCTCCATTTTGTTCAGAATGTATCACACTTGAATTAAATAGGACATGCATGTACAATTAACAAATTTTGATGATAATTTCAATACACATTATATACAAGTTTATTCAAGTCGTGCACCTATTTCAATGAATATTCATGTTATGGAAAGTAAAATGAGTCTCGGGTAGGTGTTGAACAACTCCATCATATGTTAAAAAAGTAAAATAAAATTAATTTTAAAAAATTGCTTCAGTTTTCTTTGTCTGTGAATTACTACAGTACAATTTAGTACAAGTATATGTGGACATAATCTCGAAGTGTTGTACCGTTGTATAAAGGTATAACCCCAAGAGACCTTTAACATTATTTTGTTCAAATAAACTTCTCGGAATAACATAAAAGTCTGCTGTAAAGGTTGTCCAAATATCAGGTCTTACATTCAGTTGAAATAAACATTCAAAACTGAATTCGTTCTTTAAACCGGAACAAAATTTTAAAATCAATATGTTTGTAAATCAGCTCAATAAAATTGACATTCAAAAAGACCATTATGATTGGCAGGTAGAAAAATAGTATTCAAGGGATTAAAAGGAGAGCTAGTACACGGAAGTTTAAAAAAGCTACCCCATTCATTTAGTTGAAAGTCAATGTAAGCTAGAAATATGTGTTCAGATCTTCTTCTATCGGTTTTCTGTGTAATACTTGTTTTCAATCAGGTATTCTCGGATTGTGATAAAACTAAAGGTCCCTCAGGAAATACAGGATGTGTTTATTCCTCTAAATACTCCAAATTCCAGGCAGCTGTTTGTATGCCTAAAGAGAAGATCGAGCACTCCACGGGTAGACATTTAACATGCTGGGGGTCTAGAACAAAATATTGCTGGTATCAATGTTCAGCAACAGCAAGCCATGGCGGTCTGTCTCCTTGTCAGTGTGATGAAAATTCTGCAAGTGTGGACAACACTGATACGCTTGATATCAACTGTTATTTTCCATCTGGAGACTGCTCTTGGTTTTCTGAATGTTTGGCAAAGAGGAAGTCTTGTCCAGCAGTAACGGAGGCCGGTAATACATGCCAAAAACTGGAGAACATTAGCAAAGAAATCTCGGAAAACGGCAAGGCGTGGGTTAAAGGTGTCATGAAATGCATGCAAAATGATTTAGTTCATTTACTTTATCAACAGGTTAAAGCTAAATGTGAAAAAGTGAAATCCACTGTAGAGTCCTCAACAAAATACTGCTACACAGACCCTTTGGTGGACAATCTTTTCTGCGAGTTATCTTGGGATGACATCTTTCAAATAGACGGTTTCATTGGAGGTGTTTTCTCCAAACTTAAAAGATGCTTGAAGACAACGTACGCTCCTAGTTGGGCAAAGCAGCTCTTGTTTTATGTGGAAAACAATAATACAAATGACTGGGATACGGTGGCTGAGAAACTTGCCGAGACACTCTCCCAATCATTTCAGTGGTCAGATTTCGGTGTAAAATATAAAACAGTAGGCCCAGCAATACTTCCATCGAACGGGGACTCGGTTTCAATACGGATCTATCTACTCTGAATCAAAAAACGAAATGCTGGTTTCAAAAAAGATAGACGATCTAAAGGAGAGAATTGTTCAGGGAGACGTAGCCACGCTGACATTCAAGGAAGGAAAGACCGTAAAAGTAACCCATGTCATTGGCTGCAATGATCCACCGTGTCTCTCATACTCATTTTCTATGCAAACAGGTAACATTGTGTTATACACTGGCTGTAATAAAGAATCAAGCATGCAATGCTTTCCATATTCGGAAGAAAACGTTTCCCCTTTGTACTTTAGAACAATATCTTGAAGATGCAACCAAGTTAAAACCTTTTCCTTTAAATCTGACTATTTCATTAAACTACGGACTTTCATACAGTACTAAACAAGACAAGCTATCAATATTTTATTAAATAAAGTACAAAATGATACAAGTTTCTTTAATTATGCTCCCGTGATTGCGTGGTATATAGTTAATTGTCTGTCCATTACTGTGTGTATATTTATTTTTCATACCTTTGATTCAGAATGCAATGGAAATGCCAAGACTTTGTCCTGCCAAATCCTTGAAGCTCACAACTCGAATAAACTAATACTACTTGACAAACATGTAAGAAAAAAACCACCGGAAGATGGCGCTAACGCTCTGCAGAATATACAGGACGCTTGTCAAGGGAGACCAGCCAGAAGATCATCGTATTTAGATTATTCTGCACATTATGCAATACTAGCAGCAAATACTTTTGAAAAATAAATTAGTCACAAGATCCCTTTATATTTATCTATTTACCTAAATATTTATTTATTTTTTTTTTTTATTGTTTTAGTTATTCCTGTGAAATCTTGCCACACTAGTACGTCATTACACTACAGTGGAATGGCAGTCGATTTACAATTGAACAGAGTAGCAGGAACAGACTCAAGGGACAAAAACCAAGAGGAAGCCTACACTAAGGCCTATACTACAGCTAAGGGGTGGAGCCATGGAGGGACACACGTTCACTGCCAGATAAGTCAGTGTTGTAAAGGACAAAAAATTAATTCACCTCTTTATTTTAAATAATCCTCACTAGAATGTAAGTCAGTAAACATTGAATTCTTCTTTGTCGTCATCACAAAAGGAAATTTTGATTGGAAACAAGAGCCATAAAGTATCGGGTACTTTTTTTTATTCTCTAAAATTATAATCAAAAGGTTAGTTCTGCATAGAGAACAAAATGTTTTTGAAACACTGATGCCCCC
Source organism: Saccostrea glomerata (assembly GCA_003671525.1). Classification (NCBI taxonomy): domain Eukaryota; kingdom Metazoa; phylum Mollusca; class Bivalvia; order Ostreida; family Ostreidae; genus Saccostrea; species Saccostrea glomerata. The sequence goes on from PRKT01000027.1 coordinate 1,608,029, forward strand.
GTATGACAGCTTATGGCAAGGGTTGACTTTCTCATAGTCAAGTTTAACTCCAAGATCAAGGTCAAAATTGTTAGCACCTAAAGGAAGGTCTTGTCATAAGGAATAAATCTATGAAACACGAAAGCCTTAGTTCTAATTGTTCAAAACTTGTATCCAAGGTTAACGTTTTTTAAAACTGGGTCAAACTATAAGGTCAAGGTCAAAAGGTAAATGAAATAGTCGTATTCATTGAAAGGTCTCATTACAATAAATACACATGTGAAGTATGAAAGCTCTAGCACCAAAGCAAAAAAGTTATGACTGAGGTCAAATGTTGGTAATTTTTGTGTAAAGGTGGTCAAGCTCCATGGTCAAGAAGTCAAATTTGGTGGTATTCAAAGAAAAGTCCCGACACAAGGAATACACATGTGAAATATGAAAGCCATAGCCCCACCCACTCAAAAGTTACATGCATGGCCAAAGTTTTTGCGGACAGACAGACAAACACACGGACAGGGCAAAAACTATACATTCTTTTCTTTTGATGCCCCTTTAATCTTCGATTAGAGGGGCATCAAAAGAAAAGAAATGCTGTCGTCATTTTTTAATTCTATTATTATGGGGTTGATCATCTATTAAAGCATTACTTTAGTTTGTTAGAGTTAACATTCATCTATGACTATATAAGCCTGCCGGCTCAAGTACATTATAAGACGAAAATAGTTCCATTTTTTTCCTCGTAAGAATATATATTTTTGCATATTTATTTATATTCATAAATGTAAATTAGCATATTTTGTATATGAATTAAATGTATGCTATTTTAATTAATATTTAGAGCCATTGTTGGTGAATTATACCAACCGATTGCATTCTTTATTGCATTCTATATCGTCAACCAATTATTATATCAAATGGATTATAAATGTACAAAACAAGATATTTAATCTTGCATATAAATTAATTTAAAAGATTATCCGTACAAACAAATGTTACTATATTTGCTTAACAGGTTGACAGGTCGACAGGTTGACGGGTCGACAGGTTGACGGGTCGACGGGTTGACAGGTCGACAGGTAGACAGGTCGACAGGTTGACAGGTCGACGGGTTGACAGGTCGACAGGTCGAAGGGTTGACAGGTCGACAGGTTGACGGGTCGACAGGTTGACAGGTCGACAGGTTGACAGGTCGACGGGTTGACAGGTCGTCAGGTAGACAGGTCAACAGGTCGACTGGTTGACAGGTAGACAGGTCGACGGGTTGACAGGTCGACAGGTAGACATGTTTATTTAAATATGTAATTCAACATGTCAACATGTCGTCATAGGTTTGGATTGTCAAATGGAGATGCATACATCTTACTGTTATCAAACATTGCGCATATGAAAACAGAATGGAAATTACACTTTTAGGCATTCAATGTACATGTACATGTATCTTATGATATGAGTGACCCCCCACCCACCCTTAAGATGATACTTGCAGTGATATAACTAAATAAATATACATTGAATTATAAAAAAAACTGTCTACCTGTCGACCTGTCGACCTGTCAACTTTTAGACCTGTCGACTTGTCAACCTGTCGACCTGTCAACCTGTCGACCTGTCAAATTGTAAAAAAAAAAATAAAGTTTGTGTTGTTAGTTTAGATCTATTCTTGGTTTTTATTATACTAAATTATTTCAATCAAAGTGCTTGTAAATATTCATTAAAAGGTAATTTGCATTTATTGTGTTGTACATATATTTATATAAGAATACAATTGATATAATCATACATGAATATTTTTGATCTTTCAAAAATATTATAATAACAAAACCGATTTACTGCAGATTATGTGGATGGGACTATTTTCGTCTTATTTTGTACTTGACCCAGCCTGCCGTAATATATAACTTTCACTTTTTGTGAACTTCTACAGTTAAACCGATATATAAGGAATGTATATCAAAATGCAACAGGATATTTATCATGTTTTCTCAGTGAATTTAAAACAAACTACGAAGACAGTGAAAGGTGATTCAAAATGCACAGATCTAGGAGGGCAATGCAAGGAAACTTCAGTCGGCTGCGATAATGGACGATTTGAGAGAATGTTGTGTCCTGGAAGATCAACCCGTCAATGTTGTCTTCCGAATTCCGGTAAGAGATATATCAATTTTACATAAAGCACAGTAATGAGAAAGCTATATGTTTTATTTTGTCGCCTCAGAGAATGTCTAATTTGCTACAATCAGATGACCTTGAAAATGTTGGCCTTCAATTAATGTCATGACAGATCAGTTTTACATGTTCAAATAATCAAGAGGGGTATAATATTTTAGCATGTTTTATATGGTGGAAGTAAAGGAGATGTTTGCCTCAATATTCTATTTAGTTCGACAAGTACCATTTTTGGTCACCTTCTTCTTGAAATTACATAGGACTTTTTAAGGAAAGCTACATATGTTTAATTTTCAAGTTTTTCGTGACTAACAATGCGTGAATCTTGAGGGTTCGAAGGTCTGTCCACCTGGAATATGCAGAGTCAATAAAAGTATATACTGAAGCAAACAAAAATGACTTTTGACCCCCTAGAAAATGTGGATACCACCAACAACGAAATACTCTTTTAATTTTAAATTTTCTAGTGTTTGAAACGTTTGGAAAAGAAATTAAGTGACTCGGCTGGACCCCCTAGGAAAAAAATTTCTGGACCGACGCCTGCTTACTCTTTTTTATACAATATATATTTTTTTTTTTTTTGATATAGGAAATTATGACTGTTTTGGTAATGTAACAAAATTGGCACCAACAGGAAGGAAAAATGGAGGTAAGTGTAAAATAGAACAATACAGTGTATTAACCCTTTTATGGTGAATGAGATATCTCGAGCAATTTTGGAGAAGAGAATCATTACGAGGATTAGTATTTCCATAAATATTTTTATACAGTTTATATTTATGTATTACAAGGGTCCTTTATTGAGGAAAAAATGATTTGCTATACAGGGAAGTTAAAGATTGCTTCTTATATAAATCTATGCACAAAAAGTGAAACCTTTCACACGTTTTACTGAGCGATCAAAAAAAATATATGTAAGGTTGTTCAGTAAAACACGAGAAATGTTCCACTTTTTGGGATATATACATGTATAATTTTTCTAATTTTTCTAGTAACAGAAGTCATTATGCTGTTATATACTTGTTTGTTTGAGCCAATCATAGAGCTTAGAATTATAAAGAAGATTTTGTTTACCTTTTTAATTTTTATGTTTTATTAATTAGAATTATTGTGGATTGAACAGGTACAGCTGCTTCCGTAAACGAAATAACACCAGACCTAAAGAAACTAGCAGAGAAGAAAAGCTGCTACGTGGCGGCCGGAGAAAATAACTGTAAGTATATAGTCTCAGTGCCTAACAATAAAAGTTGAGTATCGACTTTGTAACCTTGCTTCAAATAAATCCATTCGAGAACCTCAAAGAATATTCCAAAGAAAGTAACACACTCAGATCTCATTCTTATTGAAATAGTATCCTTTTATCCGCTCTCATAGCAGATTCCAAATAATTTCATTTTCTGCCAAAAGAATTAAATTTATATTAATACCCCCGCAAACGAAGTTTAGGGGGTATATATAGGAATCACCTCGTCCGTCTGTCTGACCTAAGGGTGTGTCATGACCTTGACCCAAGGTCATTTGGGGAAGTTCAAGGTCACTGGAAAAAAAAGTTCACAATTTGTGTCCGGTCCATATCTTTCTTATGGATAAACTTGGTAGGTTTTAATTTCACACAAAGAGCGTGTCTGGTTCGTATATTTAGTCTATTTTTTTTTATCAGGCTGTGCCTTCGTTTCATTTATTAAAAATATAATGAGCAATTAGATTTGCACTAAAAAAGTTTTAACATTTCTCTCTTCTCTTAGATCCATAAAATATTCATGATTTAGCACTTCTGAAAAACCCAGCGGGGGTATTTTGTCCTGTTTGGACAGTTCTAGTTTCCTTGAACATGAATTCTTCAAACAGAAAATTGCCTCATATCTAAATATAGAGTGCTTTTTAAATCTCGTTATTATTTAAGCATATCGGTTCATCTTTTAAACTTAAATACTATGAATTGAGAGGTGATTTATTTCAAATTCCATTCCGTTTTGTTCAAGGTGTTCACCCTTCAGTAATAGCGGCCATTGCCAGCAGAGAGTCACATGCTGGTAGACTATTAATAACCACCAATGGCTGGGGAGATAACAACAATGCTTACGGAACTATGCAGGTACATGGCAAAATATCATATTCCTATGACAATCTTGATTATTTTGATAAATCAGTAATTTGAAATCATAATTTGTAAACATTAAGACGGTAAAAGTTTCATGACAATTCTTTTTTGAAAGTGTGACGTGCGGCATTGTCCTGTTTGCGATAAAACAATAGGCCGGAATTGTACAACGTACCACTGGGACAGCTGTGAACACATAGAAGTGATGACGGAACACACATTGGTCAAGTTTATAAAACAAGTTAAGAAGAAACATTCCGACTGGACCCTAGAGCAGCAGTTACAGGGTATAAACAATTTACACAAATATACATGAATATATTGTTAATGTCACTGCCGCAATATATTTCTTACTCCATGTACAGAATATACAACAACACGGCTGGTGGGTTATTTTGTATTTCTCTATTTCAATTACTTTTGATGATGAACATAACAAGAATAATAATTAAGCAAGGAAACCGATTAGACAGGTATAAAGTTGTCTTTATTATTAAATAAAAGACTATATGGACAAGGAGATTGACTTTTCCCTCCTGAATCCTCCTGACTGTCTTAGGGTGGAGTGAGTTAATAAGGGTGTTTGGCGCCAAGCATGCGTATTTGGTACCAAACTAGTAAAACCACTCACACACTTTTCACACTAAAATATCAACCAATCACACACCTTCAAGCCGCACCCATTCTGACACAAACACCTTTGACCTTTCACACTCCCAAACCAACCACATTCAACCCCATGAATATGAATGAGCGACTTCATGAATGAAATTCACACATAGTAAATTCCAGAGGACTGTAATCTACTATGCTGTGTAGGTGAAAATGATGATGATGGTAATGAAATGATTAGTATATTAGGTCGCAAATTATTAATAAAAAAAATTATATAGTATTTATTATAATATTAATTTATTCACCCTGTGACATTAACATAATGTTACACTCAACTACATGCAATCTTTGATAATTATATTTTACAAAATGTTTGATACAAATACATTTAATAGTAAACCCTGTGCGCATAAATTCAGCACAGTCAACATTTTTTTAAAATATCACCGCCGTCGACTGTTGTTACGCTGGAGGACGTGGCTTCATTAATCAGCGGGTATTATTGCTTGTCGACAAATCAGATTCAACCAATTTACATGACAGTATAATAATTTATACAGAAATATTGACGGAATATGAAATATATACATGCGAATTTAAACTACACAAAAAAAATTCTGCACATTTTACAATTTTTTTTTCTGAGAAAGATACATGTACATATAAATTGATCCCTTCTCTCATTTTAATCTTAATGGGGTTATTTCTCTACACTTATTTATTGAAGAAAGGTCTATATTCAAATTCAAGTATCTCGATTCAGTCATCAATCTTCACGATAAATAAAAAAGAAACAATTGATTTCGTTAGGTGGTGAAGCTGCCTACAATTTTGGAGTTGGAAATGTTCAGTCGTGGGAAAACTTAGATATTGGTTCCACTGGTGACGATTACAGCAATGACGTCATTGCTAGGGCCCAGTACCTTATCAAACATGAAGGATGGTAGGCGGTCACCTAAGGATAATGAATTATAATAACCATGGTCGAGCTTCCGATTTGATATTGAATATGAATTTATGACAATTATATAGTATTCCGTCCAAAAAAAGTATTTTTGTAAATTGTTTTGTCATATACCCGTCTTAAAATTAATGCTATCCAGTCAATAAAACTGGAATTTATTCATTGGTCGTTCAGGGTTTTTTTTTAATCATTATAGGATTAAGGTTTTTTTTTTTAAAAAATTATCGATGTGTAAACTCTTGACATTTTTCTCACAAACTTAATAAAAGTGCACAGCAATCATCCTGGTCATGTGATTGCTGTGATTGGGGGCTAGACAAAACAGCTCTCAAATGTATAGGTTGTGATGAAATTGCTGGAGTGTGTTGTATGTCGCCATGATACATCCTCCATAACTCAGTGACCGTTCCATGACAACACTTCCGCTTTCATTATTTTGGACCAGCTTTAAAAACGAAATTACATCTTCTCCCAAGGTCGAAGAAAATCGTTCATATTTAATGCAGAAATGTAATGATAATAGGGATAAAATACTGAGTTTTATCACAATATCAAATGGATGGCTCTGCATACATCAGTCTATTAAATTAAAATTAGCTTCAGAAGCGATTGCGGATTCGGAACATCTAATTTTAATTAGATTGTGCATACATGGCATGGTTTACAAATGACTTCACAAAAGCTCCACCGAATAACCTTTTTGTGGAAATAAAATTTTGATTCGCATTAGTTAACTTTTTTTTAACTGTCGTTTGAACGCAGTTTAATTCGCACTACTTTAATTCATATACTGTAACTTGTGCAGTCTCTATATCTCATGGTTCAAAAGTTTTGGCAAAGGTTGAAGTTGACAACAAACAGACAAGACAAAAATTTACCCCAAGATCTATCGATCCGGGCGCATAGAAATCTCTTGTATTCTTCTTATACAGTGGGCATTCTTGCAGAAAATTCACTTCTAATAGATATTGCTTGGTTTACCCATTTAAATAGGATCGACAGAAGTAAACAAAGTAACCACAACGAGGAAGAAGGTAAGGAAACATTAATTTATTTTTCATAGCAACCAAATAATCCTGTCTTTGATTGTTGTACTGATTTAATAGTCTCTATGTACACATGCTTGTATGACATTACTAGACTTTTAGAGTCATATTCATTGTTACTTAAAGTAGGCCGTCACGACTAGAATCAAAACGTCAGACCGAAACTATCAATGACTGTAAAACCTCAGACCGAACTAAAAATACAGCGAAAAAAACTAAGTGTATATTAAAAATAGTCTGTCCTCCATGATTTTCCCTCCATTTATGCCATCATTGCGTGTATTGTATGTATTTTCTTTTTCCCTTTATCGCGTTCATTTTTATACTTTTTTTTTTATACCCGTACATCTAAATAAATTTACTAGTATATGCTGTAAGTATTTTCATTGTTCTCATGTGCCATATACATGTACGATATATTTTAAATGGTTTTGAGTGAATAAATAAACTTGAACTTGTAAAATGGATATTAAAAATTACTTAATCGTGAACGCTCTGATGTCACTCACGAAAAGAGGTTAAAAGCCCCGAATATTTGAACAATAATAATTTTATTATGCAAACATCTATGATTAATGACTATATCCGGTATGCATAATAATACAATAATAAAAAGAAACTTATGTGAAATATCGAACAATATTAATCAATTTAGAAATAAATAAGTAAAATTGTGAACAACGCATGATTGTTTACATTTTTGTCGCCCTCGTTACATCACTATTAGCAATATCAAATCAATAAACGGGACGTTAGTCATGTTACGGTCCGATGAAGGGCTTCAATTTTACACCAGTATTGCCAGAAACGGTTCTTAATGAGTTAATCGCACCAGCACCCACTGTAACAAGGAGGGTCCATTACTATCATTCCAATAACAGCGTGTCACTTTGCTTAACCAAGCGTGGTAAAGTTTCACATGTTGATTACCATATTACTCATCGATTGGATGTTTGATTTCAATGAAAGCAATACTACTTTGCATATGAAATACAGAACCCAGCAATAGCATTTACATCCGGTTTAAAGAACGAATTCAGTTTTAACCTAATATCTGGTCAGAGCAGTTTAACAACCTTTGCGACAGACTTTTATGTTATTCCAAGAAGTCTATTGCACAAAATAAAGTAAAAGGTCTTTTGGGGTGACAACTTTATACAACAGTACAACACTTCGAGATTGTGTCCACATATACTTGTACTAAACTGTAGTAGCAATTCATAGACAAAGAAAACTGAAGAAATTTTTTTTAGAATTAATTTATTTGTACTTTTTTAACATATGATGAAGTTGTTCAACGTCTACCCGAGACTCATTTCACTTTCCATAGCATGGATATTCATTGAAATAGGTGCACGACTAGAATAAACTTGTATATAATGTATATTGATTTTATCATCAAAGTTAATTGTACATGTCCTATTTAATCCAAATGTGATACATTCTGAACAAAATGAAAACGAACTTCATTCGAGATGTTTGCACTTTTATATTGTATCTTTATTTAATAAAGGATAAATAAAGTTTCAACGCCTATATCTCCGAAAAACAATACAAGCTTAAATTGACTGTATACCCTCACTGATATTCTCTGAAAGTGCATTTAAAAAATATCTTTGAAAGTTGATATAATATTGATTATGTAAAAACTATTCACTGTCGATAAAATTCTTTACAATTCTCGCTGATGAATATATTTTGATTTTCTTTATGTTTTTACCTTGTTATGTCTTCGGCAAGCACCACATTAATATTTACAGGTGCAGTTGGAAGGTGAATTATGTTTGCTTTGTGTCAGAGATCGTGTGTTATTTGTTCTCTGCTTTACCTGGTTGACAATGTGTGTATATATTCCTGATACTTATTTCTACTCACAATTACAAACCCGTTACTATTATAACCACAGTTCAAAAGGATAAAACAAGGATAATAATACTCTTATTTGCAGTGAAGCCACTGTGACAGTTCAGTAGCTTATAAAGAGTAACATTTCAAACACCAGTCAAGTAACAGTTTCAGAATGTTCATTCCTACATTTTATCATTACAGATTTACGGTTTAGAACCACATTTATTATGTTCCTCAATTCTTGCACAAAAAAATGATTTACAATGGCTACAATTTAATTCTTTGTTGTAAGTTATTGCTTATTTATGGAAAGCACATCTACAAAGATTTTTAAGCTCAACAATACATGTAAACAAAATGTAAAAAATTTTTTAGAATTCGATACACTGGTTGCAAAACGTCCAGATACTTATATGCAATTTACTAAAGCTGTCATTGGTATGCCATTTCCAAGTAAAAATCTATCACTTTAAAATGACCTTCGTCTGTCTCGAAACGTTTTCAGGACGTCTTGTAAATCATGACCGCGATGTTTCTCTGACGTTATACACGTGATGCAAATGGGATCGTCACAATCTTTACAATACAGTTCACATCGTTTGTTATCATGAGAAGAGCATTCTGGGTATTGGTGGATGAAGCCGGGGAATCTAGAGATGCTGTGTTTCTCGTCTGCCTTTGACTCGAGGTGTTTCTGAACACATCCCCTACACAGGTTGACGAGGCAGGTCTCACACTGCATGGCCACGTCCTCATACTGACATACGTCACACTCCACGTCTTCTGACGCCACACTGAGCTGCCATTCCTCGTCGTCACTGGAGTCACTCATCTCTATCGCCGTCACCCACTGTATAAAGATACCGTAACATGTTAAACACCCAGGCTCAAGACTTACCCACTGTATAAAGGTACCGTAACATGTTTAACAGGCTCAAGGCTTACCGTCACCAGGTTTTTGTTATTTCCCTACATGAACAGACTGTTGTCTGTTTCCATTGATTGTGTACGTTTTAATAAGTTCAATAGAGATTCGTTTTGAAATAGAAGATAAAAGTTTATATACTAGATCTTTGGCCATAAATAAACTAACGCTCGTTGCCTGAAAATATTACGTATACATGTATAGGCCTATATGTAACACATATTTTCTCGATTATTGACTCTAAACTGTACATATTTTGTTTGATAAATCATTTCTTTTATTTCCAATGAGCAAATGTGTTCATCTATGTGGAATTTCTAGAGTATTTATTTGATATTTTATTAAAACTAGTTGCATGGAGACAAATCTTAAAGATTGATGTGGTTTTAGGAGTTAATGGTAAAGATCAATATGAAACCTAGAATTCTACCTACCTTCCGTGGAAAAATGGCGATCGTCTGAAACGTTTACCTAACTCTGTTTGGTTTAAATACCACACTCTTCAAGTACAAACTTGTCATTTATAATCAATACTAAAACGACAGCTAATATGAATGAATTTTACTGACACTGTTTAGGTTGTCAATACAATTCATATTATTCTGGTCCCTTTTTACTAAGAATCTTACGATTTATATTAAATTTCCCCCTAGCTTGCTACAACAAATATCTAAGCTGCGAAAATCTTGTTTAAATTACATTAATTCATTATATTAATACACTGTATTTTTGTAATTAAATTGAATTTCTAAAATTATTTGGAAAATATATTAAAAATTAAAGAGTATGGAAATTTAGAATAGAAAACCAATAAAAAATAATTTTTCACCGGAGAGTTTTTTAAAAATGAATTCTTAAAATTAAAAGTGAAGGGGGATAATTCTTTAAGGACGGGTCAAGGTAAAAAATAAGAACCCGTTCCGGTCTTGAGACTAAAGCATGAAGATAATGTCTTTAAATAATGAGTATCTACACAATACAATAATATATCTCTTATGCATTCAGATACATTGAATCTGAGGCCATTATGGATCTAATCTCTATTGAGATTCTGTTGGACTAGATATTGGCGTCAGTCCCAATATCTAGCGATAAAGAATATCAATAGAGATTAATATGGATCGGATACCTTAAGTAATAGTTTCACAGACAGGCAACTCCTCCTCCCTCCCCCACTTTTTTTCGTGAAGTAAAGTCAAGTCAAATAGGGGAATGCAGTAGTGTATGAAAACAAGAGGTCAGTGGAATCTTACCACCATCCGTTCCGGAAATTGGAATTGCGAGTTTTGACATCTTCCATTTTTAAGCGCTAAGCGCTTTTTTGGTTGCTTGTCAAGTTTTTTTTTTGTATGTAAGTTGAATTTTTTTCTTTGGCCTTTTTTTGGTCTCTCCTCTTTCAAAAACGATGATAAGTCCCTTTTTCAGAACGTTTAATCTTTTATTAATACTACAGATTTATTGTTAACAACCAAATTCATTAGATGAAACGCAAGGATATAAACAACAGTTTTCAAGATCAAAAGTCCATAAAACAATACAAAATAGAAGCAGAGCAAACACGGACCTCCGATACATCAGAGGTGGGATCAGGTGCAATGGACTAGTGAGCATCCCCTGCTGACAGATCACACCCGCCGTTTGCTCCTTGTCATGATCGGGAAATATACGGACAAATCCGTCTTCAATTCAGTATATAAACATGGACTAACAATAAGTATGAAAAATGTCAGCATCTGACTCAATGATAAATTGATACTTCAATTCTTGCGCAATAAATTTGTCACTTTGTCTAAAATTTGGTATTGCATATCTCTGGAAAGCACATCACAACATCTACAAAGCTTTAAAACTTCAACAATATACATAAAAATATAGTCTCTAGTTTACACTTTATTAAAGTTATAATTGGTATAAAACCTTTCAAACAAAAGAGCTCTCTCTTTAAAATGACCTTTCTCTTTCCCGAAACGTTTTCAGGACGTCTTGTAAATCATGACCGCGGTGTTTCTCCGACGTAATACACGTGACGCAAATGGGATCGTCACAATCTTTACAATACAGTTCACACCGTCTGTTGTCGTGAGAGGAGCATGCAGGGTATTGGTGGATAAAGCCGGGAAATCTGGCGATGCTGTGTTTTTCGTCCTCCTTTGACTTGAGATGTTTCAGGATACATTCCTCGCAGATGTTAAGGAGGCAGGTCTCACACCGCATTTCCGTGTCCTCAACCTTGCATACGTCACACCACACGTCCTCTTCAGCCACACTGTACTCCCACGATTCGTTGTCACTGGAGTCACTCATCTCTATCGCCGTCACCTACTGAGTAGAACATAGCAGCTAAGATTTAAGATGCTGCACCATGTTACATATTCAGATTTAAGACTTTGTACAGTCTTCAAGTATTGTTACACTGATTTTAGATCTGTTTATGAAAGTTAGTCTGTTGTGCATTTTTATCAAGTTCATGTATTTGAATAATGTTTCATTATGTAATAATTAGATATTTGAGCAAAAATATCAATTACCTGAAAAGTATTTAAAGTGACACACATTTTAAACATTTTTTTTTTGCTTATCGATATAACGAGGCCCGAACTACTTGATCTGCGCATACGTTTTAACGCAGCGTCGACTCAGGCACGTCACAATACCCTTGACTGCCGTCACAATTAAACACAATAATGTCAAATTGCTCTAAAATGTTTCGCTGATCTTTCTTACCTGGTAGCTCTATAGACTGTGCATTGAAAGCTGGCATTTCTATAATTTTTTTTAATTATTTAAATTTATAAACAACTTTGGAACCTAATTAATTTTGAGGGATCATATTTTGGTACAGATTCATTAATTTCATCTTGTTTTATTTCAATTTATGAGTTTAAAAAACAAACACTACAACCAAAAGTAAACGATTTTAGTCTTTCTCTTTGAACATGTTGAAGTGTTTCTACACACTCTTTTTATTGCGGACTTAAATATGCATGGATTATCTTCAGTTTTTAAAAAATAAAATAAGTTTATAAATAAATGCAATCCCCGAAATATTTTATTTTTCTATATTACATGATATTAGTAAAAATCGTAATTTTGTCGCTTTTACCCCCCCCCCCCCCCCCCCCCCCCTCCTCCTCCCTCTACCCCTTTTTTCCACGTAAAACAACGTCGCGAGTTGAGAGAAAAATAAATCATGGCGAGAAAATTATTTCATAATGTAAGAATTATTCGTTTTTCAGAAACTAATATAGTATTGCAATCGTTTGTTGGTGTTATGTAAACCCATTCCGACGTATAAAATACGTAGTTGGATAGAATAAATCCAAATTTTGTGTTTTGACATGCCCCCTTTTCACTGCAATAATGGCTACCTCCAATTTTCTTTTCATTTTTTATAAGAAGAATGGAAATTGCATGATATATGTGAAAAACAAAGAATTTTATCATGTATTTTTTTTTATTTGTAAATTTCTTTGTTTATTGAAGAGTTTAAGTATGTAATCGTGTATAAAAACACGACAAATGGTCCATATCTTGACAGTGCTCCCATTTGACTACAACAAAGGCAAGGTAACAAAACTTCATTCTATTTCTAAGCATAAAACATACAACTATATTTCCAAGAATTAAAATTTTTTATCATTCCGTTTTCGTAATTTTCAACTAGATCGGGCCTCGTTAAAGAACTGATCGTGACACAGACAGTAGAATCGTATGCATTTGTTTGATAAACCAATTTATACCATTATGCCTAGGTCACATTTAAGCCGATGGTCGGGCGACTAAATTTTCCTGGACTTGTTGGCTGAAAGAACAGGATCGGCCGACACAGTATCGGGCGACACGGAGCAGTCACATTATTTCCTTGGGACACCGATGACTTGGATAAATAACACAAAAAATCTTTTTTTCTTTAGATATCAGCAATATTTTTTCATAGATCTATATTCAGATAGGTGACGCGAGTAATGTTTGCAAGGCAAAGTGGCAGAATCTTATAAAATTGTGTCTCAGTATTGAAAATGTGTGCAAAATTTGTATGGAATTGCATAAAAACGACAAATGGTGCATATCTAAGCAGCAAAGAATATTTAAGATTTCTTTATATCTTACGGATTAATTAATCATGTTACTTCCGTTCAAAAAATTTATATCAATCCATGCATCAAAATTTTGTTTGTGTTATGTATCCTCAAAAGGTTAAATATTCACAAGTCGACCAATCGTCGCCCGATCATCGAGCTCTGAGCTACAGTTTGATTTTAACCGTCGGCCGAAATTTTCTACACCCTTATTGTCCATCGACGGACGACCGACTTAATAAACTGACCGCCGATGGTCGGATGATGATCGAAGGTTGGTCGACGGATAACTGCAGTTCAAGAAATCGGCCACCGACGCATGAAAAATTATAACTTGGACCGATGGACACAAAATTGGTCGGCCGACAAAAAACAATAGGTCAAAATCGGCCAAGACAACGGCCGATGAATTGACGACTGTCACCAGAAGAATCGCATTTTTGCTTCAAAACCCGTCGACCGTTGGTCGTTTTTGGAAATGTGACTGGGGTTTTATCAATGAGAGGATTTATTCACCTTCGTGAGATTTCAAGCATAATCATTTAAAATATCATGCTAGCCGCATGGAGTAGTACAAATCCTCAACATTGATGAGGTTTTCAAGGTTATTGATAAAGATCAATATAAAACAGAATTCTTCTTACCTTAAATTGAGGCTTCCGTGGAATAATGACGATCGTCTAAAACGTTTACATAACTCTGTTTGGTTTAAATACCACTGTCTTCAAGTACAAACAGGTCATGAAATGCATCATTGCTTACGGCTTAATGGACATTTGCGAAATAGCGTACAGCGAACAGCGGACTTCGGACTTCAGACATTTAAAGGCGGACTTTTCTAAGGAAGCGGTTTAAAAAAAACTAAAAAATATGAATTTATAACAAATAATCTGAAAATGTATAGGCCTCTGATAGCTATGAAAAATTTAACTCGAAGAATTTTGAAAATTGTATTTTGATTGGTCTAATTAGAAAGTTTGCAAAGAAATTTATTTGTGAACATCGAACTGTCTCGAAATAACTTATATTTTAGTATGCGTTATTATATTGAAAAGTATCAAATATGAACTACAAACAACTACAATCTCCGAAAATGAATTGTACAGACGTTATATTTCAACTTTACATTTGATTTGTTTCTAATTTGCAAACTGAAGGTACAACTTCCGATCAATGTGATACACTGTAAATAAACCTTATTAAATATTACTTGCATTAAACCTTTCAATTCCCATTTGCTGGGCCATTTGTCGTTGGAAAATGAACGGAGTAGAAAACACAAACTTTGTCAAAACTTTAATTTCATATTTTACTGTTATACTAAATTAGCCTATTTTAAATACAGTGGACATATTAGAAACCAAGTTTAATGACAATAGATAAAAGCTGTCTCTCAAAGATAAAAAAAAATGTTTTTTTCAGTTTGTTTGTTTGTTTGTTTTTACATTTTGTTGAATATTGAATAAAAGAAATGTTAGAAATACTAAAAGCTTAATGTTTCCAGTTATTAGATATAAAATATGTACTGAATAGACACTGTCGATTTTGAACTTTGTGTTTTCTTTAAAAAATGTTACAACTTTACTGAAAAAATGTTTGACAAACAGAAAAAGAAGAATATTCTAAACTCGAAAATTCCATCCTCAGGGAGGGGCGTGTATGTACGGAAGAGGGTGTAATTTCCATGTAAAGATACATTTGCCTGTTAATATAGTTTCACTGCCTAGCTATACATGCAAGTACTGTACCAAAATGTGTGCTTGTGGGAGGGTGGGATCAACTGGCTTTTTAATTAACGTATTGTACGGTAATTTTTTTTTTCCAAATTAGAATTTGAGTTCTGATACTATGTCTGTATATAAACCTTGCTTATTGAAATGAATTGAACCAGGTAATTGAAATTGGATATTGATTAGATCAGGAATCTGCATCATGTTTCCAGCAAAGTCAAATGTACATCTCAAATTCGATATAAATTAGGGCACATCCCTTTCTCTTTTTTGGAAGGGGTGTGTGTGTGTGTTAAAACAGGCATATAGAAAACAATTTTAAAACTGAAAAATCTTGAAAGTCAAATATTTAATTCGTATTAAATGAAGATGTAAATAAGAGAGAAAAGGAAAATACATTTTCGATGCGAGTTCCGATTCCAACTGACGGAAACATTAAAGTATTCCTCATTTCCTATTTATAAATGTCACAGAAGTATGTTGTATATTGATAACCATAATATCAAATACCATTGCATTATTAATTCTAACGTAAACTTAAGATGATTTATGAATTCTGCACTTTGAGATGCTCCCCTTTATTTAAAGTCCGAAGTCTGAAGTCTGTTGTCCACTGTACGCTATTCCGCAAATGTCCACTAAACTGACAATGTTGAACGCTGTGTAGCGATCAACCTGGAGCGGATCAAAGATCTATAAGTTAAATTAGATTGGTTCTCAACATCACCACATTGCAGGACCTAAAATCTGTTCCTGGGCTCTTATCTAATGTCTTTTCTCATCTTTTGTTTTCTTAATTTGCTTGAAATATAGCTTTTTGGTGCTTCTTTCATCAGCCTGAGCTTTATGTTGGCAGTAACAAGGCAGTGGTCACTTCCAACTTCAGTCCCACTCTTATATTCCTTGCATTCTGTAAACATCTTTTACCATTGATAGCAATGTGGTCGATTTGGTCTTTATTTCTCTCACCAGGTGACACCCATGTGAGATTTTGTATCTCCTGTATGTTGGAACAGTGTTCCACCAATGACTAAGTTGTTGTTTCCACAGAATTCTGTGAAGTATTCACCGTTCTCATTCATACTTCCACAGCCATTCCTCCCCATAACTCTTTCATGACCAACGTTATCACTTCCAACTTTCGCACCGAGATCGTGCTTTGGATGGGTTTTTTAAAATTCGGCATGTAGAGTCCCACAAAATAATCATTCCTCTTTAATCTGGTCTTCTGTTTCATTTTTAAAGACTTAAAATCGTATTATATAGATGTTTATGCATGGTTTCTTTTCAGTCTTACTATGATGATTCTTTCATTTACAGAGTGGTATTTCACATATATTTAGGCTGCTGTTTTATTTATGGATGATTGACACCCTCGTGATGTTGATTGTCAAGAGGATACAATACATGTAACTTCGCTTGTACTGGCAATATTCTACAGAAATATCCCACAATCTTTCCATCTACATTCACCTATACCTGGTACCCAGATAGCAAGACATAGTTGTGCCAACGTTTGCCCAATTTTTTTTTTCCAACGTTGGCCCACTGTTGGTAACCTTACGTTGGCCCACGGTAATTTTGCTCATCGGCCCAACGTTGGTCCAACATGTTGGCATATTGTTGGGCCAACGTAGGTATAATTGTATGACAACTAACAGCCAACCTTAATAACTGGTTGGTTAGGTTGGCGCAACGTTGGCCCTTTGTTGAAATGTGAGATGGCATATTGTTGGGCCAACGTAGTTTTTAGTGTTTGCCAACTAACAGCCAACCTTAACAACTGGTTGGTTAGGTTGGCCCAATGTTGACCCTTTTTTACAATGTCAGGTGGCAAATTGTTGGGCCAACGTAGTTATTACATAGAAACATTTGCAATTGGTTAAGTGATGCTTTACATAAACCTATTTTATGACTGTTTTAAAAAATTAATACACAATTCAATCTGCATTCAAAATGCATACATGGACATATTCAATGAAAACATTACTAATGATTCACTGTGAAAATAGTTTATATACATCAATTCAATCATCATTTACAAAATAAATTTTTGAAATAGACAATAGAGGTAAATTATAAAAAATTATCAATTACAAGTTCTTAATCAGGGCTCACTTCCTTTATTACTGTCCTTTTGTGGTATTCCCGCTCTTTTTCCGTCCCTTCGTCGCCTCCCATTTTCTTCATCTTGATCTTTGTCATACGTACTCGTACTTTATACACTTCTTTATGCATGGTTTTTCGATTTCATTGTTATTTACCGCCACAACATTTGTTTTCCTTGCAGTCTCTGACTGAAAATACAAAATAGTTTGATATTCGAAACAATACAATTACTGATCCAACTTATGAATAAATATTACTTAAATTAAATCTTTTAATGAAGAGAATGATGTATTATACTATTAGTGCACCTTAATTTCCTTGTTACAATCGTGTCTGTAATAGACAGTTAAGAGTTAGATAGAAACAACTTAAAAGATGTTATTTAACCTTAACTTACACTGCTTGTGTGCAAAAACATGAAAAGAAAGAATTCCGAATCAATTTTAACAGTTAACCTGAATAAATAAGAATAAATATACTTACATCGTTTCTAAATGCAGCTATAGCAAGTGTATAATCCACAAATTTAAATTTCACATCTTCTTGCTTGAACTGCATTTTCAGTCTATCACCACCTGTGAGCAATTGAATCTGACAGCTCACTCCACATTTTGGTGTAATTTGATTCCCGCGCGACTCTCCAATCTTTAGCGCACGCCTAACTTTTGTTTCAATCTAATTATAAAGCTGTTGCATTTTTATTTATGTATATGTAGGCTTCATTCACATCCTGTTCCTGAGAACTTATTCAGTCTTCTCTAAATTCTCATGAATACAACGCTCATGAAAAAATTCATTATTTCAAGGGTTTTATTTCAAATAAATAAGCATGCATGTGCACAATTCAAAAAATATAATAAAACACTCTTAGGTGCTATGATCACTTAAGTTCTAAACAAAAACAGTTATCCTATTAAAAGCATGGACATAGAATGTCCCCTTAATTATTTCAGAATGTGCATCTAAATCAAAACTTAATTAGAACCAACGTTGTCCCAACGTAAAGCTCAGCAGCTAAAAATGACACCATCATTTAGTTGGCTGTATAATAATTTGGCCAGCGTTGGCCCAATATAAATATCCCATCTTTGAATCACCTAAACAAAAGAACACTCGTGCTAACATCAGGCCAACGTCGGGCCAACATTCTACTACCAACTTGATAAGACACTTTTTTAAGGATGTATTACAAACATCGGGCCAACGTTGGGCCAACATACTACTACCAATTTGATAAGACACTTTCTTTAAGGGTGTATTACAAACATTGGGCCAACGTTGGGCTAACATACTACTACCAATTTGATAAGACACTTTTTAAGGATGTATTACAAACATTTGGCCAACGTTGGGCCAACATACTAGTATCAACTTGATAAGACGCATTCTTTATGGGTGTATTACAAACATTGGGCCAACATACTAATACCAACTTTAAAAGACACTTTCTTTAACTCTTTACAACTTACAGAATTGCTATGCAACATACATTGAATCCTCGCATCATAGAAATATTACTTTACCATTTCCCCGCAATCACTTTATAGAGAGGTAAAAATTTCTAGCGTAAATGATATTCTGAAATAATATCTAATTAGAAAATAACTTTTCTTATTTTATGAGATTCAAGCAAGTATAAAATAGTTGGAATTTGGCAATAAATTGAAGATAAAATGGACTTTTTAAAGTGCGTGAAAATGCGTGATTGCGGGGAAATGGTAAATGCGTGATTTTGCGTTAGAAATAGGAAATGGTATGTGCGTTAAAATGCGTGACTGCGGGGAAGGATGTTAAGGGTGTATTACAAACATTGGACCAACGTTGGGCCAACATACTACTACCAACTTTAAAAAATACTTTCTTCAAGGGTGTATTAAGATCAGTGGGCCAACGTTGGGCCAACATCAACATCCCTTCTTCCTTGGAAAGTAAAGTGAATGGAATTTGTTAACGTTGGACAAACGTTGGGCCAACATAGGAATTCTGTCATGGCCGAGAAGGTTGGCATGGTGACATTGGTCCAACGTTGTTCCCCAACGCCAACCATACAACCTTTTGCCAATGTTGGGCCAACAAAGTCTTGCTATCTGGGTATACATGTCATCTGTTTACCTTTATCTCTCTCAGAACTGTAAATTAAGTAAATGTTGGCTGCATAAAATATAAATTGGAGTTAAACACATGCATCACCTACATTCAGAAATGTATTTATTTTCAATTTCAGATTGTGACACGATAGCGGTGTTTTTCTTTGAAGTTTACTGTTCTGTATTAGCAATACAGATCGGGATTCTGGTGGGCGGAGCTACTTTCCGTTCTGTATTCGCCCTGTATATATACTGTCTTGTATTAGCCAACTATTCTGTATCTTAAATACAGCACGGTCTAGAAATAAATCTGATTCAATTTATCAAAAGCACGTACAAATAGTAAATTCTGATTTTTCCCATTATAAATTTTAAAAGAAATATTTCCCCGTGAACGTAAAAAAAAGCAAAATATCGAATAATGACCCCCATCGAATAATGACCGGGGGTCATTTTTCGACAGCGAAAAATGACCCACGGTCATAATTCGACGTCGAAAAATGACCCTTTTGCCCGTAGAAAAAGTGTCACTTCCCTAAAAATTTGCAGAACCCACGTGAAGAAAAATGACCCCCGTAGAAAAATGACTCCATGTGGATTAAAGCTGAAATTTTTAGGGGGCAAAACAAAAATTAGATAAAGAAGCATATTGGCCAAAATGCTCACCTGAGCTAATTTGGAATAAATTGATGATATGTTGATCTCGTAACATTATACAATTATAGCTATATTTTAAGGTCAATGCGATGATTCAGAATCTAAAGGAGTAAAAGATTTATCAAGCCTAAAGGGTTAGGTAAACATTGTTTTTCGATGGTGGAAATCATCGTACTGACAGAAAAAATCAGCAGTATTATATATTATTATATCCTTCGCTTGAAAAGCGGGTGGGTATATAGTGATCGGGATGTCCGTCTGTTACGCTTTGGGGTATCCATCTCTTATCCGCAACTCCTCTTATATATAAAAAGATGTGTTTGTGAAACAGCTATGCCCCTGTATGGCGACATAGTGACAGTTAAACTGTTCTTAAATGCAATTTAAATTTATTGTTACCCAAAGTAGGGTCTTCTCAAAAGAAATACAGTTCCAAAATAGGAAAGCCCTAGCACCACTTGTTCAAAAGTAATGGTTAAGGATAAGTTTTTGAAAGGTCAAACTCAAAGGTCAAAGGGTCAAAGTTGATGGTTTCTTAAGAAAGGTTTAATGTAACAAGGATTACATATGTGAAGTATGAAAACCTTAGCCCTTACCGTTCAAAAGTTATGGCCAAGGTTAAAAAAGTTTTTTCATAAGTACGGAAATCTCCAAGGTCAAGGTCAAAAGGTAAACGTTTTTAGTATCAATTGAAAGGTCATGCCAAAAAAATACATATGTGAAGTATGAGAGCACTAGTATCTACCCTTTAAAAGTTATGGCCAAAGTAAAAATTTGGCATTTTTGTGTAAAATGGGACAAACTCAAAGGTAAAGGCCAAAAGGTCAAATTTGGTGGTACCCAAAGTAGGTCTTGTCACAAGGAATACACATATAAAATATGAAAGTCATGGCTCTAATAAATGAAAAGTTATGGTCAAGGTTAAAGTTCAGCGGACAAACAGACCGCCAGATATATAGACAGATAGACATACAGACGGACACGATAAAATTATATACCCCCCGAATCTTCGATTACGGGGTCATAAAAAGAAATAATCTTCAATTAACTTTTCATATTATGATACAGTATAAAGAAGACGTTACAAAAATGAAAATGTTTGTTCTGATTTTCATATATTTACATCCACTGAATATTTTCTCCTTTATTTCTTAAGAAAACCCATTGCGTTAATCACTGCATGAACTACATTAGGCATGTCGCCTGTACAGATTTCTTGATCAGTGGCTGTTCCATCAATGAAACATATAAATACGTTCGCATCATTAATACAATAATTAATAATTTTAATCCTACTTTGAATGATTATTTAAAGGGATATAAATATAAACAATAAAATGCTTTCTTTGTTTGTTATTACTGGAATTAACGGTCGCAGCTATTGCAGAAAATTTTTTACATATTTTTACGTATTTTTTCTGCAACAGCTGCTTCCGTTAATTCCAGTAATAACAAACAAAGAAAGCATTTTATTGTTTGAATTAAATTCTCTGAAAAATATACTCAGAACTGAGTAAAAGGGTGGAGTATCAAAAGGTTATATCTACATGTATAGTTTTTGCATTGGAATGTGTATTTTACACTACCCCATAGCTTTACAGAGTATTTTTTAGGTGTTATACCCACCCCACCCCTTACTTATTTAGGAGGAAGTCGATTATCAAGCAACAATAAAAAAAACTACCCTACCTTTATTTTTCTATAAGGAGGGACTAAAGATAAGCTTAAAATATTCTAATATTCTACTAATTTTCAACTGTGACTTTGCCACAATACTTTCAAGTATACCCCCACCAACATTTAAAGTATGCTTTAATCATGGCAAAGTAAATTTTGATATGATAGTACTAGTGTGAAGGCTTAACTTCATTTCAATATTTTATCTAGAGCCTCTTTCAGTATTATTGAGAGGTATAGAGTTTTATTTAAATTGTTGCTTTTCATTTTTTTTTTGTTGCTTTAACGTAATGTTTTTAGCTCACCTGAGCCAAAAGTTCAAGTGAGCTTTTCTGATCACATTTTGTCCGTCGTCCGTCCGTCTGTAAACTTTTCACATTTTCGACTTCTTCTCAAGAACCACTAGGCCAATTTTGACCAAACTTGGGTCAAAGCATCCTTTGGTAAAGGGGAATTTAAATTCAAATCTTGACCCCCGGGGGTAGGGCGGGGCCAAAATGGGGAATCAAAGTTTTACATAGAAATATATAGGAAAAATCTTTAAAAATCTTTCTCAAGAACCACTGGGCCAGAAAAACTGAAACTTACGTGGAAGCATCTTTTTTGTAAAAGTATATAGTTGTGATAATCAAGGAAATGTAATAAAATTTTTATCCTAACCCCACATCCACACACACACACAAAACGAAATAGGATTTTGGAGTTAGGACAAGTTTCTCATTTTTTGTTTTCAGGTAAGTAAATTTTTTCCTTGCCCCTTTCAATAACGATGTTCTCATTTCCAGACTTTCCACTCTGGCTGTCGAGATCGATAGTGGTTTGGGTTTTCCATATATCCGTGATTTTTTTTTTAATACAAATACAGTAAAACATTCCGAAAAATCTGCAGGTAGTTTCAATCTCGAATCTTTAACAGAGATACCAACGAAAACTTATCCATCCAATCCAAAGCATTAATCTAATTGCACCTATTTCTGTCTTTTACACCTGTACCGCGGGTCTCTCTTCCTTTACCTATACATGGACATTTGTACTACATTAACGCTTTTTACTTTTCTTCATGTTTTATGAGTTTATTTACCATGCAGAGCAAAACATTTTAGTAGGCTTTTGTATTCATAGTTGATTACATGTATTCATTCCTGATTTATTGCATTGTACAGAACATCCATAAAAATAAACTAAGCGAAGTAAATATTGAAGATACAAAATAAAGAATATATATGTATGTATATGATTCAGTTTTCTTGCAGTTAACACCATTACAAGATGGAAGAATCTCCCTCATGTACATTAAAAATATACTCGTACAGGTTTATAAAGACAATAAAACTCACTTTTAAAGGGGCCTGGACACAGTTTCAACTGATTTTTTTAAACCAATTTTAATGTTTACAATACCTACTTAAGGCAACATCTATTGATTAGCAAAAATTTGAATATCATTTGTTGATAAAGAAACAAGATACAGAAGTTAAATTTCTTCATAATGTAAACAAGTCTCGTGCCTTGTTTTTGTTTACATATTGTAAATATCATATGTATAACAACATGAAGTTCAGCAAATCAATATTAACTGTCGAATCGTATTTAAGATCAAGATCTAGTAAATAACTTTAGACTAATTTTTGAGTGCTAGATCCATTATTACGTCATAATCAATTTCAGCTTTCTTTTTCCCGTACTTTACGGCTTTAGCAGAATTATGTAGAAAATAGGGTATTTTTATGACATTCAATTTGAAATCATATGAAAAGTAAACCGGATACCTATATTAAATTTGATATTGGTTTAAAGAAGAAAACATGAACAAACTATTTTCTGTTTTCTGTGAGACTGTAGGCAATCAGGATACATTTCCTTTGTCGAATATGAAAAAAACTTCCATATTCATGACTGGTTTTCTTAATTTTTCATTGAAAATGACAGTTTAAAATACAGTTTTTATCTTTTTTACCTACAAATTATGCCCCGAAACACATAATTTGACCAAGCTAAAGTTGTAAAGCATCAATAATCAGGATACATTTCCTTTGTCGAATATGAAAAAAACTTCCATATTCATGACTGGTTTTCTTAATTTTTCATTGAAAATGACAGTTTAAAATACAGTTTTTATCTTGTTTACCTACAAATTATGCCCCGAAACACCTAATTTGACCAAGCTAAAGTTGTAAAGCATCAATAAAAGAATTTATTTCTCAAATTTGATAAATCTGTAGGCACCTTTCATTTACTAGATCTTGACCTTAAAATTAACTTTTATTTAAAATCTACTTTGAACGAATATATATTAGTATATTAATCTGTGTAAACAAAACAGGACACTAGCCTTGTTTACATAACAAAGGTTTGAACTGGCGTTCAATTTTTTGATGATCATTAGATTGATTGATTGTATATTGTTTAACGTCCCTCTTGAGAATTTTTCACTCATATGGAGACGTCAGCGATGCCGGTGAAGGGTTCTAATTTCGACCTATACTCGGCACTCAGGGCCATTGAGCAGTGAGGGTTCTTTATCGTGCCTACCGTGACACGGATCATTAGAAACCCCTAGTTAAATATTTGTAAAATATGGAAAAATAAATTTTTAATTTCAGTTGAAACTGTGTACATGTCCCTTTAAAGTTGTGCTAAAATATAGGTACATTTTTGCTCAGGAAATGAAATGTTTGTCAGAAAAATTAATTTTTCATGAATCAAAATGTTTTCATGTGACGATTTATCTTTCTTTGAACAACCTTTAACTTTTGGATAAAACATTGAAGTTATTCTGTGTGATAAGATTCCCATAGCAGGACTGAATATAAGGTTAAAACTATTAGATTTACATACAAGAATGAAAGATTTAAAATCAATGAATCTGAATAGGAATTTGAAAGGAACTATTAGGAATTAATGTTAATTAGAATCATCTAAAAATTATAAATCAAACATTTTTTTTTTATATTTACACAATTTTGATACTCGAAAATATGCTCAACTCAGATTAAGACTTGAGGAAAGCTCTAAGAACTATACATAAAAGAATTTTGTTTGAAGTTATGCAGTAAGAGTGATCTGTGGTAACCAAATAATTTTTATTCAGTTACACAATTTTTGTTAAGCAAAAAATATTTTAATAAAACTTATTTGTTATATTAAATAAATTATTTTTTATTAATTTTCCCGATTTTAGTAAATGACAGTGATATTTCATTGTCTTGGAATACCATTTCCTGCGAAAATAATTCCCACGAGTACCTCCAGTTCAAAATGTACAACAAAAGTCTCAATATACGTACCTTTATATGTTGTATTTTTCTCCGAAACCAAAAAGAACTTTTTATTACTGTTTAGAGCATCTGCTTTTTATAATTTTAAGTAATATTTGAAGTACATTTATTTAAATAAAAACTACATCCGAATATAAGCCACCTCTCAATGGATCCACCCCATTCACGGTGTTTCTTTTAGCAGACGCCTCATCATCGATATTCTAAACGTGTCAAGGTCACTCAATTTCGAGGCATAGTTGTAAAGTCAAGTTAAAGTTATTCACTCAAACCAATTAATGGTACATGGGGTTCTACAATATAAACAAGAAAAACAATATACAAGATACACGTAAAATGAAGGTAAAGGAAGAGAGACCCGCGGAAGGCGACGGATACAGGTGTAAAAGACAGAGATAGGTGCAATTAGATTAATGCTTTGGATTGGATGGAGAAGTTTTCGTCGGTGTCACTGTTAGAGATTCGAGATTGAAACTACCTGTAGATTTTTCGGAATGTTTTACTGTACACAACATGTATTTGTATAAAAAAAATTTCACGGATATATGGAAAACCCAAACCACTATCGATCTCGACAGCCAGAGTGGAAAGTCTGGAAATGAGAACATCGTTATTGAATGGGGCAAGAAAAAAATTTACTTACCTGAAAACAAAAACTGAGAAACTTGTCCTAACTCCAAAATCCTATTTCGTTTTGTGTGTGTGTGTGGATGTGGGGTTAGGATCAAAATTTTATTACATTTCCTTGATTATCACAACTATATACTGCTACAAAAAGTGGGGGATCGGGGAAGGGAAAGGCGGATCAAGGGCCGGTGTAACGACGAAAAGTGACCCCCGTAGAATATAGACTAGGGGGTCATTTTTCTACGTAGAAAAATGACCCAGGGTCAATATTCTACGACAATTAGGGTCATTTTTCGACCGTAG
Source organism: Saccostrea glomerata (assembly GCA_003671525.1). NCBI lineage: Eukaryota > Metazoa > Mollusca > Bivalvia > Ostreida > Ostreidae > Saccostrea > Saccostrea glomerata. Next base: position 1,634,220 of record PRKT01000027.1, read on the forward strand.
AAAAACATTTCAGACCAGTAATTATACGACTCCGTACATGTTGAAAAATGACCCCCAAAGAAATTTGACCCCCTACTTTTTTACACAATAAAAACTTGATTTGAAAATATTTTAGTATGTAAGAAATGCAAAAACGGATTGGGCAGCAGGCATAGCCTATGTAAGCCCTCTCCATATGAATAAAATTAATTAATACACATTATTAAATCTTCTGTCTTCACAGAAGACCTTATAGTTAAGGTCTTTCGTTTCCAACGGAATGATATGACCTTTCATTTGATATCAAGAAAAAAAGGTCTGATCCCTCATATGAGGGGATCAGAAGGGTCAAAAGTCTTTCATCTTTAACTCTTTAATGATCAATCTTTTGTAATACATTATAGAAGCAAAGATATTCATCTTTAAATTAAAAATTTGCAACAATATATTATAAAGTTTTATATCATATATGTTACGTAATATGTTATCATATGTTATATTATATCATATGTTACGTAATTAAGGGTCACAAGGGGCCAGAATGCTAAATCTTCGACGCTTTATATCTCGAAAAGGGGAAAATATTTTGATAAGCAATATTGAACAAATATGATGGTCAGAGTAATGTTATAGACAATATGCATACTTTTAATTTATGTAATATTGCCACATTAAGGACTTGAAGGGATGGTCCCTAAATATATACATTCACCATATCTCCATAACGGTTTAAAGAAATCTCTGAATAGATGCTGAACAAAAAGTCTTTAAAATGATATAAAATTAGGGGCACAGAGTGGCCAAAAGTTTTCCATCTTTAACTCTTTAATGATCAATATTTTGTAATACATTACGGAAGCAAAGATATTCATCTCAATGATTTGCAAAAATATATTATAAAGTTTTGATCATATGAATTTATGACTCATACAGTATTCCATCCAAAAACTATATTTTTGTATATTGTTTTGTCAAATACACGTGTTCAATTGTTCTTCAGTCAATAAAACTGGAATTTATTTATTGGTTGTTCATTATTTTCTAGATCGTTAGGTATTTGAAAGGCTAAATCATTTCTTTAAAGTTGATGTTTTGTACCATTCACTTTTTTATAATTAACCAATTTTTTTTTATCGATACCAGTACTCGTTACAGTACAGAATACATTGAATTCAAGTACACTGCAATTATAACTAAGATGGGACAAGCAACCTATCGATGAACGTTATCAACCGTAAAATATTGTTTGGAAAAAAAGAGGGCAGGCCCCTCACTGCCCCCTCCCCTCCCCCGATAACAATTGCCTTCAGGTGTTACCGCTCAAGAATTAGAGGGATGAAAAAAATGCAATAGTTTTGCAAAAGCTTGCAAGATTTCTGTGTGGTCCAGAAGCTTATCACCCTATTACCTATGCAAAATTACTACTAGACTTAATGTCTAAAATTACTTCCAAACTCTAGTTTTCTTGTCACAATATTCCTGCATCGTTCCACTGATAGTTATATTCCTTTTCAAGAACGAAAGCTGAAATATACCTCATACAACCTTAAGTTTATATATCAAGAACTTGAAATCGAATGTCACGTTATATACACGTTTTTTAAGCATTTCGTTTTTTACCATGAAAAATTAAAAATATGTCATAATGCACTAGTTGGTTAGACCGGATTTAACAACGGCGCTGTCGGTTGATAACCCGGACCTGTGTTCGATTCTGTTCCGTGTTGAAAACTTTCTGACTGGTCACGTGACTGCTGTGCGTGAGGATTCAACAAAGCAGCTCTCAAATGCACAGGATTTGATGAAATTGCAGGAGTGTGTTGTATGTCGCCATGATACATCCTCCATAACTCAGTGACCGTTTCCATGACAACACTTCCGCTTTCATTATCTTGGACCAGCTTTAAATAAGAAATGACATCTTCTCCCAAGGTTGAAGAAAATCGTTCAATATTACGGTCTGACAAGGCTTGTTCTGAATTTCCTAGCTCTGATTTTATCAGATTTGATTTCACAAACCTTAAAACAAAAAAAAGAAGTTTTGAAAACTAGTGCATGTACTTAATAATAAACTAGTTTTTTTATCCATATATTTTGTTCATGCAGTTTAAAAATTTTATGATTTATTCCATAACATTAATTTCAGTTTTCCTACAGTGTCTATGAGGCCTATAGTGCTAGTTTAGAATTCTATTCAACTGGCAATAAAAAATGACGAACACTCTATGAATTTGTCGTTTCCTTGTTTTCTTACTATACATGTATCATAACCTCTTAATTCCGAAGGGGAAAATTGAATTCCCCAAACATTGTCCTTTACACTGTATGTACTTGTGTAATTATATTATGCTATTAATGATTTGCTAATAGTACCATTACTTAGTAAATACATGACCTGAAACCTAAACTTACTAAACTCTGAAAAAAGGCAGGACAGCACCAAATACGTGAAATATACCATCCACTACAGTGGCAGAGATACAGAGGATTAACCACAGCCATGCCACCGCCACCATCTGCTCCAAAAACGGAGTCACGGTCAGAGTACACATCACACTGTATTTTCTAGTATGATGGTAAACAGAGTAAGTATAATTGCGCATGATGTGTTGAGGAAAAAATGGAGAGGGTTAGTGAACAGTCATATTGTTTCCTTTCATCTTTCCTATGATTGAGGAACCAAAGCTGATTTCATTGTTCTGTCTCAGGACAAAATCCAAAAATCCCAAGTGGATGGAAATACTCACAAAATACATTAATTTGATAAAATACTGCAATATCGTAAATGCCCCGAGAGATAAAATGTTAATTTTCCGGTTTTGTATCCATTGGTAGATGTAGATGGCAAAACTCTTGCCCTCGAATTTGCCGTCTTTTTCTCCACTTCTTGTATGAACAATAAAATGGATCCCCAACTTCATTTTTGTCAGATTCCACAACATAAACGGAATTTGAAGAACGATAGCCTGTACAATCAGAACTAGATACATATGTTGGTACAGAGTTGACTCATTGGAAGGATCATCAGAAGGATGACAGAAATACAATGATAGAGATTGTGGTCGCTGGTTTTCCACGGCACATTTCTAATTGTTCTAGCTTTATAACACCGAGCTTTTCCATAATCAACCATTGCTTGTGTGAACTCGGCTGGAAAGGCTGGAAAGGCACATTCAATTGGATTGAAACACACTGGGTACAAAAATACCAATATGCCCAATGTCAGGAAAACCAGAGGAGTCCATTTTCCATTCAGTTTGTCCACCCAACTCTCAGAAGACAACGTGGATTTTTTATCAGTTATGCTGAACCTTCTAGAAATGTTTAGATATTCAAGATTTCCTGCAATTCTTGTTTCCTGTCATTCTTGTTGCACAGCGTTATCTAAAGATAAAGGATGGCAGTCTTAATGAAGGATATGGAGATAACGAACAGTATTCAATATTGCAGGGAAGCAAAACGCAAAGTTTGACAGAACAACGACGACAGAATTCCAAACGGACATGACAAACAGTGTGTGTCCTGGCTTTTTTACATGACAAGGAATTTAAATCGATCGGATTTTATCAAAATCTCTTAAGACAAAACTCGAGAAAACATATTTCTGCCTTTTATAACTTTTAAACTTGACTTCACTTTTCCTTACTTAGCATAAATTATAGCTAAGTTTCAAAGAAAATATGCAAAATATATATATTAACCTTAAATGTTCATACCTACGAGAGACGTTCAATAAATAATGTCATTGGGGCTCGGAAAGAAGCAAAAGACGCTTTTCAATGATTTAGTATTCATGATTTTACTTATTTATCTCCTTTGATTAAAACAGATGTCCGTAATTTTTTTTATCTAATTTCTGATTGTATTTAAAACTCATTTTTGGGTATGACCCTTAGTATACTGGAAAATGGCAGATCCAATGATTTCCTGGACTTGTTTCTTCTTTCTAAAAGGTGGTTTTTCAAGTTTGGAAATAGAAACAAGTCAAAAGGTCAAAGATCTGGCGAATATTGTTATGTGAAAAAATATTAACTTTCTTTTTATCCCGAAAACCCCTTTACTCTTCAGGGGTGCGGGTTTGGACGCTGTCATGAAGAAATTTATTGTAGTGGATTCCTGATTCTACGTCCTTCCTCTAATAAACCTTTCGATTTTTTTGCAAATAAATTGCTTTCTAGACTCCTCCAAAAATTAAACTGTCTCCCCGAATACGAAATTGAACAACAGTACCACTAATATTTAAGAAAATTGCCTATAAATCTGTCCTTGTGCTCTTGCATACCTTTGCTCTTGTCGGACCATTGATGTCTTTATCAAGTACATCTCATGGTAAATTTTGTATTGAGTGTTTTAAGCAATAGATTCATGTTCCATTATCTGTTTGAATATAAAACAAACCAGGATAACTACAATTTATACTGATATTTTAAAATAATTTTAAGACATTCCTACACGCTGTCGTTTTCACTCATTTTTCAAAATATAGGGTGATCTTTGAGTACCAAGCTTTTTTACCGTCAAACGTTTCTTATAAACATAGTAAACTACTCCCGATATGATGTCTATCAAATTTGCTATGTGTCTAAAAGTCAGTCATACATCATCAGATATCATTTGTTGAACTAAGTCCATAAGTTGTTATAATTTTTGTTGGCAAGGACGGTACCCATTTTTGATACCCATTGTATAATTTTTTATCATTGAAATTCACTTGCTTATTTGTCTATAAAACAGGCATTGGTTGATGTAAATGTCACATATTTCAGTGAAAATTTCTTTGGGATTTTTAACACGTTTTACAGCAGCTTTAATGAAGCTTTTATTTTCACTCTAGTTTACTGATTCTTTACCATTCATTTATAATGGCAGTGTCTCGAAAAGCCCTTGTTTCCCAGCTTCTCACGATGAAACTATGTGATGAAAAGTGGTCACATAAAATGTTATCAATTCATTAAAGATTCAATAATGAGAGAAAGTCTAGCTTAATGTCATATGATTTCTATGTTGTATGTCATCGAGCTAATGACATTATTTATTGAACGTCCCTCGTATGTGTGATTTCTTCGTGTATTTAACTGAATCATCATTTCATGCGTTAGATCCGGGACGTATATTATTTTTGTCCTGTCTGTCCGTCTATCTGTCTGTCTGTCTGTCTGTTTGTTTGTTTGTTTGTTTGCTTGTTTGTCTGCAAACATTAACCTTCGCCATAACTTTTGAACCATGAAAGACAGAGACTTCATAATTGGTATGCATACTCCACTAATGAAGCACTTTCAAATGACACCAAGTTCAATGACCTTGTGACCTTGACTGTGACCTATATGCTAAAAATGGCGTTTTGCTGCAAACTTGAACCTTTACCATAACTTTTGAACCATGAAAGATATAAACTTCATATTTGGTATGCATAATCCACTAATCAAGTTTATTCAAATGACACCAAGGTCAATGACCTGGTGTACTTAACTGTGACCTATACGCTAAAAGTAGCTTTTTCGTACCTTTGCCATAACTTACGAACCATAGAAGATAGAGATTTCATATTTGGTGTGCATACTCCACTAATCAAGTTCTTTCAAATGACATCAATGTCAATTACCTTGACTGTCACCTATATGCTAAAAATAGCTTTTCTCTAATTTTGTTGCCGCCGGGTGTATAGTTTTTCACAAACACATCTTGTTTAATTGACTTTTCTTTTAACTTTGGCACCAGTTTCTCGCTCATTTTCAAAGAAAATATGCAAGATATAACCGGTATTTCAAACTGTATATGCTGACTTTTAATGTCGCAGTAAACGAAATTTCGGGGGTATATATCGGTAGTTTTTGTCCTCTCTCTCTCTCTCTCTCTCTCTCTCTCTCTCTCTCTCTCTCTCTCTCTCTCTCTCTCTCTCTCTCTCTCTGTTTGTCTGTAAAACTTTAACCTTGCCCATAACTTCCTATTTCATATGTTAATTTCTTGTGACAAGACCTTTCTTTGGGTACTACCAAATTTGACCTTTTGACTTTCACCTTGAAGTTTGAACATTTGATACTAGGACATTTATACTTAATGTATGTATTCTTTTTTGAAAGACCATTCTTTAGATACCAACAACCTTGACATTTTGACGTCGAAGATTTCTGCAATTGTGACAAGACCTTTCATTTGATAGCAAAAACTTTTACTCTTTGACTTTGTCCTCGGGTTTGATTTACTTTTAATAATTTTTAACCTTGGCCATAACTTCTGAACGGTTAGGACTAGAGCTTCCATACTTTACATTTAAGTATTCTATGTAGCAAGACCATTTACTGGATACCAATTACCTTGAACTGTTGACATTGACCTTGGAGATTTTTGTACTTATGAAAGAACTTTTACCTTGGTCATAACTTTTGAACGCTAAGGGCTAGTGATCTCATACTTCACTCATGTATTCCTTGTGAGAAAACCCTTCATTGAATACCAAGAACTTTGAACTTGACCTTTGAGTTTGATCTAGTATATTAAAAAGCAAATCTTGACCAGAAGTTTTAAAGCGTCAGGTATAGTGCTTTCATACTTTATAGATATATTTAATCCTTATGACAAGACCTTTCATTTGTTATCAAGACCTTTGACCTTGACCTCGGAGTTTGACCTACCTTTTAAAAGTTTTAACCCAGCCCATAACTTCAGAACAGTAAGAGCTAAGTCTTCTATACTTTACATATGAATTTTTATGGTAGGACCTTTTATTGGATATCAATGACCTTGGCCTTGAAGATTTCTGTTCCTATAAAAAAAAAACTGGATTGGCCTACTTTCATATTTCACAACTGTATTTCCAGTGAGAATACCCTACTTTTGATACCAATACATTAAATTTGCAGTAAAGATGAAAAGTTTAATCTTTGCTATGTTTCCATACGAGGGCATCAGTATTTTACAAACACATCTTGTTTTCTTTGACAATTTCTTTGACATTGACAACTTTTCTTAAATCAATCTGTATTTGAGCTCCGTTTTAAAAAAAAAAACCAATATATTTTCAATACTCATAGAAAAGCTAATGCAACGTGGTGAATTCAACTGCATCAAAATATCTAAAAAATATATATAATTAAGTATACTAAAAATACGTTGTGGTGATGACTATTCAAGTGTTACTCAACACGTATGATTTTACTTTTCTTTATTTTTGCCATTAGCTCAGTTTCAAAGAAACTATAAAGATATCCTATGTAAGTGTATGAATTGGAATATATGCATACAATGTAATATGGAAATGTATCTATTTTTTCTTGACTTTCTCTATGAATTTTGACGTCATTATTTATGCTGTATAAAACTCAGTTTAAAAGAACCAATTCGATCGCGAGGTACTAGTATTTCAATCTTTCTGATTCATTCACATTGAACAATTTTTACGCTGTGTTACCAATACACCGTTGTTGTTGGGGGGTTTATGTCCTATGAACATATTTCTTGTTGCCAGTGCATTTTTATGAGTGTTTAAGTCACTCATTTACAATTTGACATCTCTTAGTAATAAAAAATATTTTCACGGTGAATCATTAAAAAAAGTTTCGAAAAAAATCAGCAATAAATAGACCATACTTGTTTGGCAATGTTGTGTAGAAGTATTTAATCGCTGAACTAATGTGTTTACTTAATTTCTGTCTGTTCAACGTGTCGGATTTTTGCACAAGGGAACGAGACGTTTTTGCTTCAGATAAAATCAACGTAATTGCAAAACAAACTAGTGCTAATTGTAACGGGAACCGTTACAGATGTTCCCCAAACGCTCCCCAACTCCCTTCTCGTGCCATATTCCCTGTAATTTTCATTAAAGAAGGCAAATCTATGCATTTAAGACGTAAACAACGTTTTCCCAAAAGCATACAAAGTATTTCAAATTTAAGCAATGCAGGCGTGCGCATGTGATTACATGAGCGTAATGACAATATCATCTTGCCTACACTATTTAACTCATATGCACGTGCACGCACGTGCATGATGACCATACCTTCTTGTAGGAGTCCATTATGTCTGTCTATGTTCTTAATCCCATCCTGTTTGGTTGAAAAACAAGGGAGTTATAGCCATTTAAAGTCTAAGCCAATCAGATTGCAGCGCACGTGCATGCGCGTGTTTTCATGACAATTATTATATATCTTATTGTAGTACATCTTAAAGTATGCCTATGTTTTGAATTTCAAAGCATTTTGTAAAAAAAAAAGAAAAGATATTGAGAATTTTGTTTCAGCCAATCAGAGCAAAACGCACGTGCACGCACGTGCATGAATGTGAATGGTGACCATACCATCTAGTAGGAGTCCTTTATGTCTATCTATGTTCTTAATCCCAAGCTGTTTGGTTGAAAACCAAGGGAGTTATAGCCATTTAAAGTTTCAGCCAATCAGATTGCAGCGCACGTGCATGCGCGTGATTTCATGAAAATTTTTATATATCATATTGTAGTACATCCTAATACATGTCTATGTTGACCATGATGCGCTAGCGCGCATCATGGAATATGCCAGCAGAGCAATTGCTATTCATAACGCCATGTTCACTGAATAACGTTGTTTATTTCTTAAATATTCGACATTCAGAGCCATGACCTCACTTTTCTTAAATTTGTGCTTAAATTTGTGTTTAAATCAATGAATAAACTATTCAAGATATTGTTATCTAAACAAGAGGTCGGCCGATGGACCACCTGAGCACTGTGGCTAGGAAGAAAGCAAAAATCAATCCAGTTTTGAAAACATTAAATGCATGTGGTCCCAAACTACCACTAAAAGACGTTCTGAGAATGCTTCTGTATAAATATGATCAACCATACGTGTATATGGCTTAGTTGCTCTTGAGAAGAAGAATTTAAAGATTTTTCCTATAAATTTCTATGAAAAACCGTGGTCGTCCATTGTGTCCCCACCCTACCCCTGGGGTCATGATTTGAAAAATTTCTAATCAACACTACCTGAGGATGCTTCCACATTAGTTTCATCTTTCCCTACCCAATGGTTCTTGGTTTGTGAGAACTATACAACTTTGTCCAAAATGTATGTGACTTTGGTTTTACTTGTCTTTATTTTTGTACATTTTTTATGAATTGACAGTACTGATACATATAACTTTATTAGTAATGTATCTATTTTTTTACTTGACATATTTCTAGTTATCAATAGTTAAGAAAGCAGTGCATTCCATATGAGCGTTATAGAGTCTAAATATATCTCGTTAATTTGATATTTGGCATTTCTGGGAATAAAATGTTTTTCACTGCGTTTTATAAGAAAAAATTCGAGGAAATTAAAAATAAATAGGCCTCAATTATTTGGTAATGTGCAGTAGTGTAGAGTAACTTATCGCTGCTGTGTCTACCGTAATAGTTTTCTTTAAAACCTGTCGTATCCTTACAAAAGAGAACGAGACGGTTTGCTTCAGATAAAATCAATGTAATTTTATAAATCACTTAAAACATTGCTGTGATGTCATTCCTTTGTTCTTGCAGTTTAAAATTTTACCTGTGGCAGTCCAATATTAGTGAGCAGTCTGATATTAATCGTAAACATGTAAAATTGATGCAAAGCATCAAATTGGCCGCAAACAAAATTTAGCATTAAAAAGAATTCCTTTAAAATTTAAAAGCTACCATGCAAGGAAAGCACGTCAAGATAGTTGAATAATTTATTTCATGTTGACTTCAAGGCAAAATAAATAATTTTGAAGAATTAAAATAAACATTTACCGCATTTGCTCATCGATGTGAAAAGCAAATCAATGATTATTGATGAATGATAAGTATTTATTGTCACCAAAATGAAGATGTAGGCCTCTTAAAATGAACCACATGCTTATACCCTGGATCTAGGTCACGTGATAATGCCAACTGTGGTTTCTGCAGAATGAAGACTGTGCTGTAATCCGCGGTGCAAAATGTAGAAAAAATATCTTTTTCTCATATGCAGCTGTAGAGCTTATTTAAAACAATTTTACTAGTTGAAAAACTTCAATTTTTTTTCAATATGCTCTTTTACCACGTTATTATTATCCGGAAAATCATGACAATTCCTTTCATATCTTACACACTCCCAGGCTGGGGAGTATCTATTGTGAACTCTTTTTATATAATCAAAAATTATAAATTATCTGATGAGAAATGATAATGAAATTGAAATTTAACAACAACAATTATTCTAAAAAAGTTTTTAAAATATCTTACTCTTTATTTTTACTTGTTATAATTTAAGAATTGTTTTATTGAACTAATTAAAAAATAACGTCCCATTTCCTTATGTGCACTTTTTAATACAACCACTAATAGATCGGCCGCTCCTGCGATCGATAATTACCCGTATATACTCGCCTATAAGTCGGTATTTTGAGAATTAAATATTGGTCTAAAAGTCTATGTCCGACTTATAGGCGAGTCATAAAGAGATAAATTTTTGGAGGGTAAAATTTAGTATTTTATTTGCACTCCGACGATTATCGAAGGAAATGTCTGGATATAATATATAATTTATGTATTCTTAGATTATACATATAAAGTACAAGATTTTACATATCTTAAAAATTGTATTTGTTTTTTAAGTGAGCATTGCCTTTTTGTTTAATAATTTAAAATTTAATATCAGTGTCATTTCGAAAAATATTAATCAAAACCAGGTTAAAACATCAATTTATTTTCTTGAAATTATCACCTGACTTTGGCAAAAAATGTACCGACTTATAAGCGGATCAAAAGCAAATCCCACCAAAATAACGTCAAAAAATACAACCGACTTATAGGCATACCGCCTTATACAGCTGTTATAGGCGAGTATATACCGTACACGAAATATACCGTATACGTGGAAATTTTAGCGAGACGCAAATTTAGCGATCTGTCCTTAAAAACTGGTAATTTATTTTTAGCGAGATGTTAATTTAGCGATTATAAAATGCTCATTAAAGTCACTATTAGAAATAAAACGCAATCAATTATTAGCGATATTCAACTTTAGCGATCTCGATACCCTCGCTAATAATGCCAAAATTAAATCCTCGCTAAAAAATTCTACTTATACGGTACTTTAACAGGAAGAAGAACATGTGGCAGACCAGGTCATGCAGATAAACTAACAAACAAAGCGGTGAATTTCTAATTAACTTATTAAACTTAATTGAAGAAATGTTTCAACCCCTTTCTCTGGCTTTTGAAAAAGAGTAGGCCCACTGTGGTTCACCAGAGAAACACAAAAACTTCTTAAACCCCCAAAATAAATTAATGAAAAAAACTTTAGACACTGTAAAGAGCATCATTCAAAAAATTTGATTTCACTTTTCTCATGTATAGAAAGAAAAATGACTTATGCAAATTCAAGACGTCTAGGCCAAGTATATGTTAATCAATACTTAATTTAACAGATTCGCAACAAATTTTGGAAGAAATATCAAGAATTTCAATGTTTCCCTCAAAACCCCTAGATTACTGATTTTGTCTGTTGTTTTCTGTAATGGAACACAAAACACAAAGGTACATAAAGACGCTAAACATTAAAAAAAATGAACTGGACTAATGTTCCTTCAGCATCTGTGGTTATTCTTCTGCATTTTCATTTCCATTCAAAGGTCATCGTTCACTAGTTTGTCTGTATGATAATCTATTGCACCGTTTTAATCTCCATTGTTTTAAGGAATAAAAAATTTTCCCCACTCTCCTTATCAAATTCTTTCAAATACCTTTTACAGTGTAGACGAATCCCTAAATACTGAGTACTCTTCATTTAACCCTGCATTCAATGGTCATTAACACCTTTGTCTTTGTTCTAATATCAGACTCTCTCATGTAAATCAAAAAGCAATGTTTTAAGTACGATATATGCCTCATACAATTCTGTATTGAAATATTCTGTATTAAAAATATTTTTTAATACAGAACTATATTCGGCATATATCCAATACTTGTCTTACCGTTTGCAGGTGCCCGATGTCAAATCCTCGAATGTGGGTGCATTTAAAGTCCCTCTGACTAAGTGCACAGTTGGTTTGTAAGTGTGTACATATCTAGATGAATATCACTACATTTAGGCTAACGCTAGATGGTACAAACTTTAATGTGATTTTTTTTTCAGAATGCAGAAAAAATATCTACCTAGTAAATATTGTAATAGACCATTTTTTTTTCAAATTTTCAGAGTTGTTGTCTTCTGCTGACTCTAAAGTATTAATTGAACTAATATGTAGTTACATATACATGTATAGAGTACGAGGGGTGATCAAAAAGTTCGCGAACTATCTCTATATCTACAAAACCACGATTCAGATTAGATTGAAATTCGGTACACACATAGCCATACACAAGGTCTATAAATAGCATATGCTGAATAAAGTTTTTCTCCTTTTTTGTGACGTCACAATACGAAAATGACATCATTATGTAGGTCACTTATGATGAAAAATGGTTGTCTAAGTCGACCTCGTTCAACAAACAACTGTACAATTTATTGTATATCATAGAAATCCCTCTGCAGTATCATATTATAATTTGTACACAGTTTATTAAGATGAATGAGTTCCTATAAATTCAATTAATGATTTGATTTATCGTTTTATTAAAGGGAGGCAGACGGTTAAAAATGATACTTGTCATCTTACCCAGTGAAAGCAAGTTTGAAAAGATATGTGTTTTTAATTAAGCAATTTACTATCAAAGACCTCCAATTTACACTTTGAAAAATAGTTGAATATTTGAACAATAATATAAGTATTAAATACCTAAGATATCGTTTACTTTAGATTTTAAACATTTTAGATGTGAAAAAAAGGAGGCACCCATTCTCTATCCACCTTGAATATTAAAGGTCTCTCCCAAGACAGAAGATTTGTGTTTTAATGGTCGCCATGCTTATTTCTGGAAAGGAAATTCTTATCCACCCACTGTGTGCCGATATTTTACCATTTCTGACAAATAAGCTGTTCTTGTTATAAAAATTAACTTAAATGGAAAGAAATATAAAACTTAGAAAAATCTTTCAACTTTTGTGACAGAACGCCACAGAGGGGGTCACGTGACCACCAATATCACGTAATTCGCGCATGCGAAGAACGGTAGGTGATGTGCATTAAAATCGGAAAGGATTAATTTAAGATAAAATCAACATTGAAACCAAATATTGTTTCAAACAACAACAATTATTCTAAAAAAGTTTTTAAAATATCTTACTCTTTATTTTTACTTGTTATAATTTAAGAATTGTTTTATTGAACTAATTAAAAAATAACGTCCCATTTCCTTATGTGCACTTTTTAATACAACCACTAATAGATCGGCCGCTCCTGCGATCGATAATTACCCGTATATACTCGCCTATAAGTCGGTATTTTGAGAATTAAATATTGGTCTAAAAGTCTATGTCCGACTTATAGGCGAGTCATAAAGAGATAAATTTTTGGAGGGTAAAATTTAGTATTTTATTTGCACTCCGACGATTATCGAAGGAAATGTCTGGATATAATATATAATTTATGTATTCTTAGATTATACATATAAAGTACAAGATTTTACATATCTTAAAAATTGTATTTGTTTTTTAAGTGAGCATTGCCTTTTTGTTTAATAATTTAAAATTTAATATCAGTGTCATTTCGAAAAATATTAATCAAAACCAGGTTAAAACATCAATTTATTTTCTTGAAATTATCACCTGACTTTGGCAAAAAATGTACCGACTTATAAGCGGATCAAAAGCAAATCCCACCAAAATAACGTCAAAAAATACAACCGACTTATAGGCATACCGCCTTATACAGCTGTTATAGGCGAGTATATACCGTACACGAAATATACCGTATACGTGGAAATTTTAGCGAGACGCAAATTTAGCGATCTGTCCTTAAAAACTGGTAATTTATTTTTAGCGAGATGTTAATTTAGCGATTATAAAATGCTCATTAAAGTCACTATTAGAAATAAAACGCAATCAATTATTAGCGATATTCAACTTTAGCGATCTCGATACCCTCGCTAATAATGCCAAAATTAAATCCTCGCTAAAAAATTCTACTTATACGGTACTTTAACAGGAAGAAGAACATGTGGCAGACCAGGTCATGCAGATAAACTAACAAACAAAGCGGTGAATTTCTAATTAACTTATTAAACTTAATTGAAGAAATGTTTCAACCCCTTTCTCTGGCTTTTGAAAAAGAGTAGGCCCACTGTGGTTCACCAGAGAAACACAAAAACTTCTTAAACCCCCAAAATAAATTAATGAAAAAAACTTTAGACACTGTAAAGAGCATCATTCAAAAAATTTGATTTCACTTTTCTCATGTATAGAAAGAAAAATGACTTATGCAAATTCAAGACGTCTAGGCCAAGTATATGTTAATCAATACTTAATTTAACAGATTCGCAACAAATTTTGGAAGAAATATCAAGAATTTCAATGTTTCCCTCAAAACCCCTAGATTACTGATTTTGTCTGTTGTTTTCTGTAATGGAACACAAAACACAAAGGTACATAAAGACGCTAAACATTAAAAAAAATGAACTGGACTAATGTTCCTTCAGCATCTGTGGTTATTCTTCTGCATTTTCATTTCCATTCAAAGGTCATCATTCACTAGTTTGTCTGTATGATAATTTATTGCACCGTTTTAATCTCCATTGTTTTAAGGAATAAAAAATTTTCCCCACTCTCCTTATCAAATTCTTTCAAATACCTTTCACAGTGTAGACGAATCCCTAAATACTGAGTACTCTTCATTTAACCCTGCATTCAATGGTCATTAACACCTTTGTCTTTGTTCTAATATCAGACTCTCTCATGTAAATCAAAAAGTAATGTTTTAAGTACGATATATGCCTCATACAATTCTGTATTGAAATATTCTGTATTAAAAATATTTTTTAATACAGAACTATATTCGGCATATATCCAATACTTGTCTTACCGTTTGCAGGTGCCCGATGTCAAATCCTCGAATGTGGGTGCATTTAAAATCCATCTGACTAAGTGCACAGTTGGTTTGTAAGTGTGTACATATGTAGATGAATATCACTACATTTAGGCTAACGCTAGATGGTACAAACTTTAATGTGATTTTTTTTTTTCAGAATGCAGAAAAAATATCTACCTAGTAAATATTGTAATAGACCATTTTTTTCAAATTTTCAGAGTTGTTGTCTTCTGCAGCTGACTCTAAAGTATTAATTGAACTAATATGTAGTTACATATATAGAGTACGTGGGGTGATCAAAAAGTTCGCGAACTATCTCTATATATACAAAACCACGATTCAGATTAGTAAGAAATTCGGTACACACATAGCCATACACAAGGTCTATAAATAGCATATGCTGAATAAAGTTTTTCTCCTTTTTTGTGACGTCACAATACGAAAATGACATCATTATGTAGGTCACTTGTGACGAAAAATGGTTGTCTCAGTCGAACTCGTTCAACAAACAACTGTACAATTTATTGTATATCATAGAAATCCCTCTGCGGTATCATATAATAATTTGTACACAGTTTATTAAGATGAATGAGTTCCTATAAATAAAATTAATGATTGGATTTATCGCTTTATTAAAGGGGGGGGCAGATGGTTAAAAATGATACTTGTCATCTTGCCCAGTGAAAGCAAGTTTGAAAAGATATGTGTTTTTAATTAAGCAATTTACTATCAAAGACCTCCAATTTGCACTTTGAAAAATAGTTGAATATTTGAACAATAATATAATTATTAAATACCTAAGATATCGTTTACTTTAGATTTTAAACATATTAGATGTGAAAAAAGGAGGCACCCATTCTCTATCCACCTTGAATAAAGGTCTCTCCCAAGACAAAGATTTGTGTTTTAATGGTCGCCATGCTTATTTCTGGAAAGGATATTCTTATCCACCCATTCTGTTGCCGAGATTTGACAATTTCTGACAAATAAGCTGTTCTTGTTATAAAAATTAACTTAAATGGAAAGAAATATAAAACTTAGAAATATCTTTCAACTTTTGTGACAGAACGCCACAGAGGGGGTCACGTGACCACCAATATCACGTAATTCGCGCATGCGAAGAACGGTAGTTGATGTGCATTAAAATCGGAAAGGATTAATTTTAGATAAAATCAACATTGAAACCAAATATTGTTTCTTTTATGGAAGTTATTCAATTAGTTCGCGAAATTTTTGATCACCCCTCGTATATGAAAAAGTCTGTCCTCCATTTTTTTTTCATTTCATAATATGAATGTATTTCCGCCATTTTACGTGTATCTTGTATATTGTTTTTCTTGTTTATATTGTAGAACCCCATGTACCATTAATTGGTTTGAGTGAATAACTTTAACTTGACCTTACAACTATATATGCCTCGAAATAGAGTGACCTTGACACGTTTAGAATATCGATGATAAGGCTTCTGCTAAAAAACACCGTGAATGGGGTGGATCCATTGAGAGGTGGCTTATATTCGGATGTAGTTTTTATTTAAATAAATGTACTTCAAATATTACTTAAAATTATAAGAAGCAGATGCTCTAAACAGTAATAAAAAGTGCTTTTTGGTTTCGGAGAAAAATATAACATATAAAGGTACGTATATTGAGACTTTTGTTGTACATTTTGAACTGGAGGTACTAGCGGGAATTATTTTCGCAGAAAATGGTATTCCAAGACAATGGAATATCACTGTCATTTACTAAAATCGGGAAAATTAATAAAAAATAATTTATTTAATATAACAAATAAGTTTTATTAAAATATTTTTTGCTTAACAAAAATTGTGTAACTGAATAATAATTATTTTGTTACCACAGATCACTCTAATTGTATAACTTCAAACAAAATTCTTTTATGTATAGTTCTTAGAGCTTCCTTCAAGTCTTATTCTGAGTTGAGCATATTTTCGAGTATCGAAATTGTGTAAATATAAAAAAAAAGTTTGATTTATAATTTTTAGATGATTCTAATTAACATTAATTCCTAATAGTTCCTTTCAAATTCCTTTTCAGATTCATTGACTTTATATTTTTCATTCTTGTATGTAAATCATATAGTTTTTAGCTTATATTCAGTCCTGCTATGGGAATCTTATCACAAAGAATAACTTCAATTTTTTATCCAAAAGTTAAAGATTGTTCAAAGAAAGATTAATCGTCACATAAACAAATTTTGATTCATGAAACTTTTTTGATAAATATTTTAATGCACCTGCATGTGCAGAAATGTACCTATATTTTAGAACAACTTTTAAAGCGAGTTTTATTGTCTT
Organism: Saccostrea glomerata; assembly: GCA_003671525.1. Classification (NCBI taxonomy): domain Eukaryota; kingdom Metazoa; phylum Mollusca; class Bivalvia; order Ostreida; family Ostreidae; genus Saccostrea; species Saccostrea glomerata. The sequence goes on from PRKT01000027.1 coordinate 1,651,441, forward strand.
TATAAACCTGAATGAGTATATTTTTTTAATGTACATGACGTTGATTCTTCCATCTTGTAATGGTGTTAACTGCAAGAAAACTGAATCATATACATATATATGTATTCTTTATTTTGTATTTTCAATATTTATTTCGCTTAGTTTACTCTTATTTCACCTGTATTTCCTTTTACAAGGAATGTGGTTTACAGATGAATGCAGTGTACAATGCAATAAATCAGGAATAAATACATGTAATCAACAATGAATTCAAAAGCCTACTAAAATGTTTTGCTCTGCATGGTAAATAAACTCATAAAACATGAACAAAAGTAAAAAGCTTTAATTGAGGACAAATGTCAATGTATAGGTAAAGGAAGAGAGACCCGCGGAAGGCCACGGGTACAGGTGTAAAAAACAGAAATAGGTGCAATTAGAATAATGCTTTGGATTGAATGGAGAATTTTTCCGCCAGTATCTCTGTTAAAGATTCGAGATTAAGACTACCTGTAGATTTTTAGAAATGTTTTACAGTATTTGTATGAAATTTCTTTTCACTGATATATGGAAAACCCAAACCACTATCGATCTCGACAGCCAGAGTGAAAAGTCTGGAAATGAGAACATCGTTATTGAAAGGGGCAAGGAAAAAAATAAACTTGCCTGAAAACAAAAACTGAGAAACTTGTCCAAACTCGAAAATCCTATTTCGTTTTGTGTGTGTGGATGTGGAGTTATGATCAAACTTATATTACATTTCCTTGTTTATTACGACTGTATACTGCTACAAAAAGTGGGGGAGCGGGGAAGGGAAAGACGGATCCAGGGCCAGCAGGTGTAACGACGAAAAGTGACCCTATAGAATATTGACCAGGGGGTCATTTTTCTATGTATAAAAGTGATTAATATTAATTGATTGATTGTATATTGTTTAATTAACGTCCCTCTCGATAATTTCTCACTCATATGGAGACGCCACCACTTGCCGGTGGAGAGCTGCAAATTTTGTCCTATACTCGACACTCAGGGCTATTGAGCAGTGAGGAATCTTTTTCGTGCCAACACCTACTGCGACACGGGATCTCGGTTTATACGGTCTCATCCAAAGGACCGGTATCCACGTCCCTCAGTGGGATTCGAACCCGCGACGTAAGGATTGACTCCTTACTTCGCGACTCTAGAGAAGACGGTCTAACCACTGCGCCACGCGGGCGACTGTAGAAAAATGAAACAGGGTCAATATTCTACTACAAGTAGGGTCATTTTTCGACCGTAGAAAAACATTTCAGACCAGTAATTCTACGACTCCATACACGTTGAAAAATGACCCCCAAAGAAATTTGACCCCCTACTCTTTTACATAATAAAACTTGATTTGAACATATTTTAGTATGTAAGAAATACAAAAACGGATTTGGCAGCAGGCATTGCCTATGTAAGCCCTCTCCACATGAATAAAATTAATTAATACACATTATTAAATCTTCTGTCTTTACGGAAGACCTTATAGTTAAGGTCTTTCGTTTCCAACGGAATGACATGACTTTTCATTTGATATCAAGAAAAAAGGTCTGATCCCTCATATGTGGGGAAAAAAGGGCTAAAAGTCTTTCATCTTTAACTCTTTAATGATCAATCTTTTGTAAAACATTACAGAAGCAAAGATATTCATCTTTAATTTAACAATTTTACGTCATATGTTATCATATGAAATTATATCATATGTTAGTAATTAAGGGTCACAAGGGGCCTGAATGCTAAATCTTCGACGCTTTATATCTCGAAAAGGGGAAAATATTTTGATAAGCAATATTGAACAAAAGATGGTCAGAATAATGTTATAGACAATATGCATACTTTTAATTTATGTAAAATGGCCACATTAAGGACTTGAAGGGATGGTCTCTAAATATATACATTCACCAAATCTCCATAACGGTTTAAAGAAATCTCTGAATTGATGCTGATCAAAAAGTCTTTAAAATGATAGCAAATTAGGGGACCAGAGTAGCCAAAAGTCTTTCATCTTTAACTCTTTAATCATCAATATTTTGTAATACATTACGGAAGCAAAAATATTCATCTTAATGATTTGCAAAAATATATTATAAAGTTTTGATCATATGAATTTATGACTCATACAGTATTCCATCCAAAAAGTTATTTTTGTAAATTGTTTTGTCAAATACACGTCTTCAATTGTTCTTCAGTCAATAAAACTGGAATTAATTCATTAGTCGTTCATTTATTTTAGATCCTTTGGTATTTGAAGGTATTTATTTATCAACCGAAAAATATTAATTGGAAAAAAGGGGGCAGGCCCCTCCCTGCCCCCTCCCCTCCCCCAATACCAATTGCCTTCATGTGTTACCGCTCAAGAATTAGAGGGATGAAAATAATGCAATAGTTTTGCAAAAGCTTGCAAGATTTCTGTGTGGTCAAGAAACTTATCACCCTATTACCTATGCAAAATTACTACTAGACTTAATGTCTAAAATTACTTCCAAACTCTAATTTTCTTGTCACAATATTCCTGCATCGTTCCACTGAAAGTTATATTCCTTTCCAAGAACGAAAGCTTAAATATACCTCATACAACCTTAAGTTTATATATCAAGAACTTGAAATCGAATGTCACGTTATATACACGTTTTTTAAGCATTTCTTTTTTTACCATGAAAAATGAAAAATATGTCATAATGCACTAGTTGGTTAGACCGGATTTAACAACTGCGCTGCCGGTTGATAACCCGGACCTGTGTTCGATTCTGTTCCGTGTTGAAAACTTTCTGAATGGTCACGTGACTGCTGTGCGTGAGGATTCAACAAAACAGCTCTCAAAAGACATAAAGTTTTCGCTTTGTTTAAACTGTAATGGCGTAGTCCCTGTATTCATGAATAAAAAAAAAATCATAGAAAAGCATTCTGGAATAATAATCATTATAAATGCATCTTCATTTTTCATCACAGTGTTAAATTATTGATTTTTGTCAGAGGGTTTCAATAACGTTGATCGATGACGTCACAACTGCTTCAAAACAAAAATTAAGAGAATGTGATGACGGCGCTGCTTGTATCCACATAACTGTTTGAGAGGGGAATACTTTATAAATTGTTTGTGATTTATTAGAGTAAAGGATCACTGATCAGGTGTACTGAATTTAAAGCCGTATGTTTTTCATTACTGAAGACAAGAAGCCGCGTCCTCATGTAAGTCAGGATTTCCTCTGATATTCTTTAAAAAAAAATGCAAATATAAGTAATAAACAACGTTACGTTACATTACGTTACGTTAACGTTACCCAAACTGACACCAACACCGTGCGCGACGTCATAAGATTTTCAGCGTAAGTAATGGAATTGTCTCAAAAACATCTTACAAAATTTGATACCTCTTGATATAATAAGACCTTTCATTTGATATGAAATCACTGAATAGGTGTTAAGGAGGCTGGCGGGTCAACAATTTAATCCCAAATTAACCACCAGATTTAACTTATTTTTTTATATACGGTATATTTAGCTGTCAACTATCATTTGGCAAAGAAAAAATTCATATATTTTAGTTTAAAAATTTTACCATTTTGTATATCTTTATATGGAGCTCTCCTTTTAAAGGAGATTGAAATAGTCTAAAAATGGCTGCCACCCCCTAGCCTCGTTAAACAAAAAGCCTTTAAAATCACAAAACCTTTCATTTGATATAGGGGCTGGATTTTCGAATAAGGGGCTCAGAGGGACCAAAAGTCTTTCCTCTTTAAATCTTTTATGATCAATATTTTTGTAATACATTACGAGGCTAAGATATTCTCTTAACGATTTGCAACAAAATATTATAAAATTTTGATCATATGTTACATAATTAGGGGTCACAGGGGGGGGGGGGGGGGCAGAATGTTAAATTCTAATAATAATATTTTTGTAAGCAATATTGAACAAAAGATGGTCAGAATAATGTTTTAAACAATATACATACATTTAATTTTTGTAAAATGGCCCCATTAAGGAGTTCTATGGATGACCCCGAAATATTTCCATTCATCATATCTCCACAACGAAAAGAAATCTCTGAATAGGTGTTCAACTTTTCAAAGACCTTTAAAAACACATGATCTTTGATTTGATATACAGAAAAAGGAGCTGACTTTTCAAATTAGGGGCTCAGAGGGGCCAAAAGTCTTTCATCTTTAACTCTTTAATGATCACAGAAACAAAGATATTCATCTTAACAATTTACAACAAATATATTATGAAATTTTGATCTTATGATACTATACGTAATAAGGGGTCACAGGGGGCCAGAATGCTAAATCTTTCATGCTTTATATCTCGAATAGGGGGACCATTTTAATAAGCCATATTGAACAAAAGATGTTTAAGATATCATGATATAAATCAGAAGAATTAAATGCAATGAAGGAAAACTTAATGTCATTCTCTTTTTACGAGTAGTATTTCAGACAAAATCACATATCTTCTTATCGAGAAATCCAACGGAAGACCTACTCGTTGCTCGCAACAAGGTCATATCTAGTTATTCTACTTTTTATTGAGGTCTTCTGTTTTCAACGGAATATTTATTGTTTTCGGTCGGTTTCTCTTTCCCTATTATCATCATTCTTACCGATTTTGTGCAGGCGAGTTCTTAGTCTCTTCAAGTCTAATAGGTATTGGTCTGAACCTATATTCGAAATTTTTTTTCAATGATGGCGTCACTTTCTATCTGGAGAAATTAAGGATTTTCGGATTTTCAGAGAGCCGGCTTCTCCTTGAAACTCCTCCGAAACGACTTAAGATTTTCAGTGAAAGTAATGGAAAAATTGTAGAGTTGCAGGCAGGTGTCCAAATTTTCTAGCGCAAAAGGCGCCAAACCCCAGTAGGGCCCAAAAATGTCTCAGAAACATCTCACAAAATTTGACATCTTTTGTTTTTTTTATATCTTCTTACCTCTTCATTATTTGTAAGAACATATTGAAGAAAAATTGTGCAGAATAATTAAAAGCTTTCAGATTATTTTAAGAAAAGGGGATTGACTCCTCAAATTAGGGGCTCAGGGGGGCCAAAAGTCTTTCATCTTTAACTCCTTAATGATCAATATTTTGTCATATATTTCAGAAGCAAAGATAATAATCTTAACGATTTGCAACAACACATTATAAATTTTTGATCATATGTTACGTAAATAGGGGTCACAGGGGGCCAGAATGCTAAATCGTTAATGCTTTATATCCTGAACAGAGGGAATATTTTAATAAGCAATAATATTGAACTTAAGGTGGTAAGAATAACGTTCCAAGCAATATCCGTACTTTAAATTTTAAATAATGCCCCCATTTAGGACATGTAAGGGTGACCCCTAAATATTTCAATTCAGCATATCTCCACACGAAAAGAAATCTCTGAATAGGTGTTGAACAAAAAGTAATTAAAATCACAAGACCTCTCATTAGATATCAAGAAAAAGGGGCTGAATCCTCAAATTAGGGACTCAGCGTGGTCAAAAGACTTTCATCTTTAACTCTTTAATGATTAATAGTTTGTAATACATTACAGAAGCAAACGTATTTATCTTAACGATTTGCAACAATATATTATAATTTTTTTTATCATATGTTACGTGATTAGGGCTCACAAAGGACTAGAATGTTATATCTTTGATGTTTTATATCTTGAAAAGAGAGAATATTTTGACAAGCAATAGAACAAAAGATGTTCAAGATATTGTTATATACATCAAAAAATTATATTCAGTGAAGGAAAACTTAATGTCATTCTCTTTTTACGATTATCTCATGCAGTCAAAATCACATCTCATCTTATCGAGAAATTCAACGGAAGACCTACTCGTTGCTTGCAACGACATCGTATTTAGTTATTATTCTTACAGATTTTGTGCACGCGAGTTCTCGGAAATGGCTCACCCGATTTTAATTAAACTTTCAGATCTGATAGGTATTGGTCTGAACCTTATTGGAAATTTTTGTCGGGATATGACGTCACATTCTAATCGAAACGACTCGAGATATTTTTTTTTTCAAATGTTTTATTGACTTTCACAAGTATACAAAGCAAACTATATATATAAGCAAAGCATATAAACACATATACATATACACGGTGAATTTCATGGTATTTTCATTCGTTTAAAACAGTACAAAGTTCACTTGTTATCATGAAAGTTTTTTTTTTTTTTTTTTTTTAAGAAAAAAAGGGGGTGGGGGTCAGCAGTAGTAGAAAAATGTATTCAAATTTTTGTAATTAACAAATGTATTCCTTAGAATTAGCATATGATTACATATCATCATAAAAATAGATATTTTTTTTTTCAAAGTACGTCACAGATTTTTTGCCAATGCCTTTCATATTCCATATATTTACAACCTTGTAATAACAGAACCTTTTCTATAAAAATTCTGTCTATAATCCTTTTTATTAGCATATCAATACTTAATTTTGAAACACTTTTATACTTACTAGCAAAAATAAATTTCTTTACAGTAAGTATTATCAAGTTTTGTAATTTACATATATTTCTGTTCTCGTATCTACCAAATAGTATTGCTATTTTATCAAAACTACAATGCATCTCAAATTTTTCTAAAACCCATTCTTCAATCCTACACCATAAATCTTTTACTTTGAAACATTCTACAAACAAGTGGTCAATTGTTTCTATGTCACTTAAACAAAAAGTGCAAGCTGGTGAATCGATCAACTTTAATTTAAAAAGATAATAGTTTGTTGGAATAATTCTGTGTAAAATTTGAAATTGGAGCCAGTGAAATTTGGAGTCCTGAGTGATTTTGAAAGGTAGTTCAAATATTTTATTCCAATCTGCTTCATCAAAGAAAACATTATTTTCATTCCATTTTAAAAGAGAACTGATTGGCTCTCTCTTGTTATTTATAAATATTTTATACATATCTTTACACCCTTTAGTACTTCTATAAAACATAAAAGTTGAATTTGGAATATTTGGTCCAATTACCTTTAATATTCTAATGTCTTCTATTCTAGAATACTTCAGTCTTTTTAATATAGCCCTCTTAAGACCCTTATATTCAACAAAATTTGTTTTCACTTTTAAGTTAATTAAGGTATCCAAGCTTAAAAAGTTACCATCATTATCAAAAAGGTCATTCAAAAAGACAAAGCCTTTATCAAAATAGCTTTTCCAGAAAAAAGATTTTCTGTTAATCATTATGTGTGGGTTGTTCCATATATGTTCTAATAAAACATTTTTGTTTTCTTGATTTATATTTATAAGTCTAACCCAGGAATTAAGGACCTCTTTCCAAAAATTGTTTCTTAAATTATTTGCTACATTTAGAATGTAATCTGAGCCCCTTGTCCACATGCTTTCAATGTCTGTTTTTAGTTCAGCTTAAAACAACTTTACCCATTTTGCATCTGAGTGAATGAGTCTTCTAACCCAACTTAATTTAAGTGCAGAAATAAATTCTGTGTAATCTACCATTTTTAATCCTCCATATCTATAGTCCTGAATTATAACATTTTTCTTTATCTTATGTATTTTACTATTCCATAAGAAATGAAACAACTCTGTCTCAAACAGTTTTAGAAATTCAGGTTTAGGATTTGGTAGTGTAAGAATCAGATGATTTAGTTTTGGTATTATAAGAGTTTTAATTACTGTTAATCTACCAATTGGGGTAAGTTTCCTCATACTCCAACTGCATAGCAATTTTTTAATATCATTTAATTTTGACATGTAATTTAATTCAAGCATTTCCTCCAGATTAACTGAAAATTTTACTCCTAGCAGATCAAAATTTGAATTATCCCAATCAAGCTTCCACCGAGAATGGTGAAAAACTTCCTTTGAATATTTCTTACTTCCAATCCAAACCATTTTTGTTTTTAAAAAGTTAATTTTTAAACTGGAAATATTTGCGAAATAATCAAGTTCTCGTAGAATACCATCCATTGAGGTAGGTGAGCCATCTGAAATAAGGGATGTATCATCAGCATATTGTAAAAGTTTATATTCTTCACCTTCGATTTTTATGCCTTTAATGTCTTTATTATTTCGAATAAGAATTCCAAGTATTTCTGCACATAACAAAAAGAGATATGGTGAAATTGGGTCGCCTTGTCTACAGCCTCTTTGATGAAATATATAGTCTGAAATAACACCATTTTGTATTACACATGTTATAATACCACTACAGAAAGTTTCGATCCATTTTTTAATGGAGGGCCCAAAGTTGGAAAAATCCAATGTTTGATATATAAATTTCCATGAGATTGTATCAAATGCTTTTTCAAAGTCTATAAGCATTAGTAAACCAGGTACTTGATTAAATTCTGTATAATGCATCAAATCATATATTAATCTAATATTCTCCTATAAATCTGCCTTTAATAAATCCAGTTTGGTCTCTATTCATTAATTTATCTAATTCTATTTTCATTCGTTCAGCGATACAACCTGAAGCTATTTTATAAACTACATTTAGAAGACTAATTGGCCGCCAGTTTTTTAAAAACTGTTTTGGTTTTCCTGATTTTGGAATACAAGTTATAATTCCAAGTTTATTTGACTCGGTAAAATGTGAAAGATCATATGAATTGTTTATTGCTCTTGTAATGAAAGAACCTATATCTTTCCAAAAAAAATTGAAAAATTCGCAAGTAAATCCATCGGGGCCTGGACTCTTCTCATTTTTCATTTGTTTTAGGAAATTAAGAACTTCAGAATGTGTCACTGGACCTTCAAGGCTGTTTGATTCCTCTTTACTTAACTTTGGAATATCTTTATAATTTTTCAATTTTTCATGTATATTTTCAGTTTCAACATTTTCCCTTTTTTTATATAAACTTTCATCAAAAGCCTTTGTTTCCTGTAAAATATCTTTCTGAGTAGAAACAAATGATCTATCATCTCTTTCTATTTTTGGAATTTGCTTACTGACATAGTTTCTTGATTCTAAACTAGTAAAGTATTTTGATGGTTTTTCTCCTTCCTCAATCCACTTAACCTTTGACCTGATACATTGCCCTTTAAACCTTTTTTTTCTTATTTCTTCTATTTCTGTTTGTTTTTCTGCAAGTTCATTTATTGACTGTTCTGTTAAATTTTGTTCCAATTCAAATATTTCTTTTTCTAATTGTTTTTCTCTTTCATTTGTTTCCTTCTTTTTGTAAGTGGAATAAGAGATTGACTTTCCTCTTATTTCCATAAGTAAAATATCAAGAAAAAGTTGATCACTAATAGTAAATTGAATATCATCATTATCTAGACAGCTAAGTCTTTCAATATTATAAACAGGACAGACATACTGAACTTTGACCTCTTCAATCTTACATTTTATCTTTTTAACAAATTCCTTATCTGTTAGTAAAGAGTTATTAAATTTCCAGAATCCTCTTCCTTTTATAACATCTGCGTAGGTATCGATCACCAAGATGTTTTTCGGTAGAGTACCATTGTTGCCATGGACAGCTTGAACCAACCCACTGAAGTTCTTGGACGTCTGACGTGCAGTACCTAAAACAACTTTCATTGAATTTGCAGGAATTTTAATAGAATCTTGACCCGCAACTTTGACAAAACTAGATCTTTGAGAACCTGATACTGACGTATTCATTTCAAAAATCGACAATGTATTCAATAACTGATCATTCTTTTCAGTGACTGAATATAAATTTTGTTCAACTTGTTCCTTTAGAATATGGAAGAAATTACTCCCGAGTACTCCAGGAAGTTGTAACTTTTTCTGCTCACCATATTGGTCTGTGGTATCCTTAACCACCAGTATTCCAACATTTGGTACACGTCCATGAGCAGTGTCTATCACTACCTCAATATAACCAATGTATGGTATAGGTAAGTGATTGGCGCCAGACACTTTCATCCACTTCGTAACGTCAATTAATTTAGGTTCAGCTTTCAACAGATCTCGAAAGTAAGTTTCTGTGATAGTAGATACTTGTGAACCAGTGTCAATCAGACACGAAATTGGCTTACCTTCAATCTGTACTGTTACGACAGGACATTGTCCTATAGCTCTGTTCATGATCCTCTGATCAAATGAGTCTTTTATCCTCTCACTTTCGTCTGCTGGGCGACTCTCTACAACAGACGCTTCGCGTTTAAAGGAAAATTAGAGACAGGTGCCCCTTGTGACTTACCTTTACGTGGAGGATTGTTGTTTTCTAACTGAGTACTACAGTCTTGTACCTTGTGTCCCTTTCCACCACAACGGAAACATGTTAAATGGGATTGTTTGACTTTAGGATATTGTCTTCCTTGCAAGGATTTGGTTTCAAACTGTGGATTTACTTTTCTCATAACCTCTTCTGATAATTTCTTTACCTCTTTTTGATTTTCATCAATTTGCTTTTGTTGCAACTTAAGAATATCAAGAATGTCTGATAAATGACCATCATCATGTGATTTTGTAACCTTTGTTTTCATACTCTCTTGAATGCTTGTTTCATGTACTTAGCATGACTTACCTAGTGGTTCATTCTTGTAATTTTCAGACCATCGTAATACCGTTTGTCTAAATTCACCAAAAGGGCTTCTGCTCGAACGAAAAACGTCTAATCTCTCTTCGGAGAGATGAATCGCGAATGCCTTCAACAAACCGCTCTTTTAACATCTCATCGAAATCGCTTACAGCTTTGTAATCTTTTGCCACGATCTTGTCGAGTAATTTCATTAATGTTAAAGAGTAATTTTGCAACGACTCGCCATGTTTCTGATCTCTTTGATAGAATTGCTGTTGCAACGCGCCCAAAGTTTCTGTACTTGCAAAAACATCTTTAATGATATCTAAAATTTTGTCAGATGTATTTCTTTCCATTCTAGGTCTTAATCTTATTTCATCTTTTGCCTGACCACCTAAATTGTCCATCAAAAAATCTATCTTTGCATCTTCATCATCAATAACTTTTAAATGTTGCCTAGCATCATCTAACCATTCTGCTACATCGGGTCACTCTCTTTCACAGGCCTACCACACAACCTTGCAATCTTTTTCTCTCTCGCAACATACACTGTTTTATTTGGTTTTGGTTCATTTTTATATTTCATTTCTATTTCTTTTAAACTCAAAGCACTTTCAGTTTTTTTCAACCTCTGGTGAAGTGTTGCTATTTCACTCTCTAACTGTTCTGATTTTTTTTTTCAAGTTCAAGAAGTTCTTTGATTTCCCTCTTAGTAGACATATTTGAAAGAGTGGATTAATACACTAATGCACAGAGATAATTACACAATTCTTATTGTTTAAGTGCATGTACAGTTATAAACAGGTGAATTTTTTTTGTCACCTCAATGGGCGTTGTTTGGAATACTCAGATGTCCGTTGCGTTGCCGTTGATCATAAACCAAACTAAGTCTTTTTCGAATACACTCGGTTAACTGGTAGTTGAACTTTTAACTCAGGACATCAGAAACGTCAATCGAATGGCATTGTAGTCTGTAAAACGTCGACAAAGGCAAAAGGCACTTCAGAATTCCGAAGTTGCCATCGAGTGTGGGCCTAGAAGTAACTCATTGCCAAAAGATTTTTTTAATTGTATGTCCACGACGCCATTTATTTTAATTAAATTTTCAAATTTGCAATGAGCTACAAACAAACAAAAATATATACACACATTACCAATAGAACACACAAACAAAAATAAAATAATTAATCAGCATATCAAGTTAAATTCAAACAAACACATACCATGCACCAAAATATGGCGATGCCACACCCAGTCACTCATACATGAATGTTTTACACTGCGTATGTGATGTCTACATCGAAATAAACAATATACCGGTATTTATTATATATACGATAAAAGGATATAATATTTAGTATAATTCAAGTTTAATAAAACACAAGACTAACAATTTTCTTACCGTAACACGCATCACAACTCGAACACGTTCCGTTCATAAACAGGGGCGTCAGCACAGTGAGTATAAATAAATTACTTGATAAACCAGTTTAAATCTTAGAGATTTACTCAACAAAATAATAATTTTATATATTCAAATCACTGCACTGGAAATTAATAAAAAATAGATAACAACTACATTAATATTCAAATAACGTTTATAACGTTTTTAATAATATAATCTCTAAATAAAATTAAATACCAGGCGCAAGGACAGAAACTCTATAAATAGAATGTCGGTTAATAAACTATGGTGCGCGTTTTGCGTACTTTAAATATGCGCAAAATCAACCGTTACACTTAAAAGAACTAAAAAAAGCTTTAAACCCCCACTGTGTTCTTATCATGTTCTCATCCTTTTCCACAAAATGTGTATCTTGAAGAAAATAAACATTATATTTCTTAGCTTTAAGATTTTTGAAAACATCACTTCTTTTATCTGTATCCCCCAGGCCTTGGCAGTTTTTATACCACTCGAGATATTGACTTAAGATTTTCAGTAAAAGTAAGGGAAGAATTGTAGAGTTGCAAGCAGGTGTCCAAATCTTTCTTGCACAAAAGGGTCTGACTCCTCAAGTTAGAGGCTCAGAGGGGCCAAAAGTCTTTCAGCTTTTTACAATACATTACAGAAGCAAAGATATTAATCTTAACAATTTGAAACAATATATCATAAAGTTTTGGTTATATGAATTTAAGACTCAAACAGTATTCCATCCAAAACGTATATTTTTTTTAAATTCTTTTGTCAAATACCCGTCTTCAATTGTTCTTCAGTCTATAAAAGTGGAATTTATTCATTGGTCTTTCATTATATTTTAAGATCGTTGGGTATTTAAAACCTAAATCTTTTCTTTAAAGTTAATGTTTTGTGCCATTAACTTTTTCCATAATTAACCAAATTTTATCAATACTAATACTCGTTACAGTATATAATACCATGAATAAAACTATACTTCAAGTACAGCCTATCGATGAACGTTTTCAACTGTAAAATATTGTTTTGAAAAAAAGAGACAGGTCCCCCACCCCTTCCTCGATACCATGTGCCGCTCAAGATGAGGGATAAAAATAATGCAATAGTTTTGCAAAAGTTTGCAAGATTTTCTAGAAGCTTATCGCACTATTATCTATGCAAAATTACTACTAGACTCAGTGGCGTAGCATCGTTTTTTAAAGTGGGGGGGCCAGCCAGAGAAAATTTTTTTTCCTTACCTGAAAAAGTTGACAAGCAAAATAAAAAAAAAAACGGGGAAAAATTTGACGAACATTCTATTCCGTGGGGGGGGGGTTAACTTTTTGTCAGTGTCAACTACTTTCAGTACCAATTCTAATACTCCATTTTTGGTACATCACTGAAAGGTGGGGGGCACCCAGGCTTCCTATTAAAATTTCCTATAGTATAAGTAAGTTTGGGGAAAGAAGTTGGGGAAGGGTCAGCCCCC
>PRKT01000027.1:1665002-1691697 GCA_003671525.1 Saccostrea glomerata
ATGTAACACAATTGGACCATACCGTAAATATAAATAAACTATATATTAACTTTTTAATATATGTTGTGTTTCGTATATTTGATTAATAAGGACATATGTGTATAAGGCATAATAATCCTTATATGTCCTTGAGAGCCATTTAGGTTCTTACGCACTTTATTTCTATTTACTAATTATGTGTTTGATGTAGTCAATATTGTTGTAAAAATTAATGTGAATTATTATTGGTCAGTGTTGATGAATTATCACAATTAAATCAAAGATCAATATCAGAGCATTTACGTGGTCAGTATTCATTATTGTTATTTAAAAATTCATTGAATTGCAAATGGCTTAATAATATTAACTGATCACTATCAATAATTAATACCAGGATGATTGGAAATATGAAGATATATATTCTAAAACTGGACAGGCGGAGGACAGAAGAGAACAAGAACTTTATACAAACGTTTCAGACGTACCACTATACGAACTTTGTGCCCCCCTGTACTAGTTACTAGTTTGGCTTCCAGTGGATATTCAAAATACTAACTCTGATAATATTTAAACTGTACCAGTGCTGACAACATTGTTCTAACTGTATATGCATGACGTCTATATTGTGCAACAGTGACATAATAAATATATATATAACCGTATCCAAAGTCGTTGTGTTATACTCTTTCTCAGTGTCAACTACTTCTACCAATTCTAATACTACATTTTCGGTACATCACTAAAAGTGCGGGGGTCAACCAGGCTTTCAATTAGCATTTCCTATAGTATAAGTAAGGTTGGGGGAAAAAAGTTGGGGGGCCCCCCTGGCCCCCCCGGTTGCTACGCCCCTGACTTAATATCTAAGATTACTTTCAAACTCTGATTTTCTTGCCACAATATTTCCTGCATCTTTCCACTGATAGGTATATTCCTTTCCAAGAATGAAAGCTGAAATATACCTCACACAACCTTAGGTTTACGTCAAGAAATTGAATTCGAATGCCACGTTATATACAAGTATTTTAGGCATTTCGTTTTTACCGTGAAAAATTTAAAAAATGTCATAATGCACTAGTTTGATAGACCGGACGTAACAACAGCGCTGTCGGTTGATAACCTTGACCTTCGTTCGATTCTGGTTCTTGTTGAAAACTTTCTGGCTGGTTATGTGACTTCTGTGATTGAGGGTTCAACAAAGCAGCTCTCAAATGTACAGGATTTGATGAAATTGCAGGAGTGTGTTGTATGTAGCCATGATACATCCTCCATAACTCAGTGACCGTTTCCATGACAACACTTCCGCTTTCATTATCTTGGACCAGCTTTAAATAAGCAATTACATCTTCTCCCAAGGTTGAAGAAAATCGTTCAATATTACGGTCTGACAAGGCTTGTTCTGAATTTCCCAGCTCTGATTTTATCAGATTTGATTTCACAAACCTTAAAACAAAAATAAAAAGAAATGTTGAAAACTTGTGCATGTACTTACAGCAGTTTAAAATGTTGCGATTTATTCCACAACATGAATTTGAAGTTTTTATGTAGTATTGATTAGGTCTATAGTATTATTTTGGAATTCTATTCAACTGGCAATAAAAATTGATGAACACGGAATGGATTTGACATTTCGTGGTTTTCTTACTAAATCTTAAACTGCAGAATTTCGGAGGGAAGAAATGAATTTCCCACATTTTGTCCTTTACACTGTATACTAACCCTGTACCTGTAATTACATGTATATTATGATAATGATGATTTGCTAATTTTACGATTACTAAAGGACGACAGACCTAATTCGAAAATTTGCGCCACTGCGGAGAAAGCTGCGCATCTACCTTAAATCATATTGACGTAATTATGTATTGCAAAAGATGATGGATATGCATTTTTTAATGTTTACAAAGAGTTTCAAATGTTAACTTTCAATTCAAAAATATTTTTTTCATCGATATTAACTCACAAAAAGTCACTTTACCTTAGATTAAAATTTGTGTAGAAATGAATTAGGTCCGTTGCCAATGGAGAAAAGTGAATTTCCGATACAAATACCGTAAATTTGGAAATTTTTGCTGTAGAAAATTTTTTAGCAAATTTGCCAGATTATTGTAATTGCAAAAATATTTTTCTTAAAAATAATTCAACAACAAGAAACTGTAAACAAAGTAGTTGTCATTCGCACAATTTTGAAACGTAAAAATTAATCAACAGCATTTTGACCTAGATTCGCAAAATAAATTCGACGTAAAAAATTCCAGATTTACGGTATTGTCCTTTACATGTACACTGTATACATGACCTGTATGTACTACTGTGTGTGCTAATTTTACCGTTACTTAATAAATAAATAACCTGAAACCTAAACTTACCAAACTCTGAAAAAAGGCAGGACAGCACCAAATACGTGAAATATACCATCCGCTACAGTGAAGGAGATACAGAGGATTAACCACAACCACGCCATCGTCACCATCTGCTCCAAAAACGGAGTTACGGTCAGAGTACACATCACACTGTATTTTCTAGTATGCTGGTCAACAGAGTAACTATAATTGCACATGATTTGTTGAGGAAAGAATGGAGAGGGTTTGCGAACAGTCACATTGTTTCCCTTCATCTTTCCTATAATAGAGGAACCAAAGCTGGAACCAAAGCTGATCTCATTGTTTTGTCTTAAAACAAAATCCAAAAATCCCAAGTGGATGTAAATACTCACAAAATACATTAATTTGATAAAACACTGCAATATCGTAAATGTCCCGAGAGATAAAATGTTAATTTTCCGGTTTTGTATCCATTGGTAGATGTAGATGGCGAGCCTCTTGCCCTCGAATGTACCATCTTTTTCTCCACTTCTTGTATGAACAATAAAATGGATCCCCAACTTCATTTTTATCAGATTCCACAATATAAACGGAATTCGAAGGACGAAAGCATGTGCAATCAGACATAGAGACACATAGTGGTACAGAATTTTCTCATTGGAAGGATCATCATCCTCGACAGAAACCCAGTGATAGGTTTTCTGGTCGCTGGTTTTCCTCGGCACATTCCTTACTGTTCTAGCTTTATAACACCGTGCTTTTCCATAATCAACCATTGCTTGTGTGAACTCGACTGGAAAGGCACATTCTATTGGATTAAAACACACTGGGTACAAAAATGCCAATATGCCCAATGTCAGGAAAACTAGAGGAGTCCAACTTCCATTCAGTTTGTCCACCCAGCTCTCGAAAGACAGTTTGTATTTTTTATCACCCATACTGGACCTTCAAGAAATTTTTAAATATTTTTTAAAAGATTTCCTGCAATTCTTGTAGCACGGTGTTATCTTAAGCCTGTTATAAATCCGTTTAAGTAAATATTATCATACTACGTCATACTACTAATTTCATAATCAATCTTTAAAATAAGAGGCCCATGGACTAAAAAGCTAACCCGAGACAAGTTTGCTCAAGACCATACATTGTTTACCCGTGCTGTGGGCCTAAGGAATCATGAAAACCAAACGAATCCAATTGCAAACTATTATGAATATGCTGGATATCATACTTCCTGTTCCAGATTATCTATTAAATACTTTTGGAAAGGTCTGCTCATTATTTTGTTTGTTTTAACGCCCCTCTCACGAACTTTTCACTCATATGGAGACGCCACCATTTGCCTGTGGAGGGCTGCATTTTCTATCCTATATTCTGCACTCAGGGCCATGACCTCACTTTTTTTAAATTTGTTTTTCAATAAATTTCAAAGAACTATTCAAGATATTATCTAAACAAGAGGTCGGCCCATGGACCACCTGAGCACTGTGGCTGGGAAGAAAGCAAAATCAATCCAGTTTTGAAAACCTTAATTGCATGTGGTCCCAAACTACCCCAAAGACATTCTAAGAATGCTTCTACATAAATATGATCAATCATACGTGTATATGGCTTAGTTGTTCTCCAGAAGATTTTACAGATTTTTTCCTATAAATTTCTATGAAAAACCGTGGTCGTCCATTGTGGCCCCATCCTACTCCTTGTGTCATGAATTGAAAAAATCTTTAATTAACACTACCTGAGGATGCTTCCACATTAGTTTCATCTTTCCCTACCCAATGGTTCTTGATTGGTGAGATCTATACAACTTTGTCCAAAATGTATAAGTAACTTTGATTTTATTTTTCTTTATTTTTGTACATTTTTTATGAATTGACAGTACTGATACACATAACGTAATTAGTAATGTATCTATTTTATTTTATTATACCTGTAAAGTTCCCGATCCGGAAATTTTCCCGGTACGGTTTTGATTATTATGTGTTTTGTTTATGTTTCCGCCCAAGTCAACGGAGCAGCATTTTAACATGTGCTTGATCTCTTTCTAGCCTCACAGGAGTAAGTAATTATTTAAATGCATAAATTTTCGAGAAAAATAATGTTTAGGACATATTTGAATTGTTTTATACCTATGATACTGTAAAATTTCCATGTCTGGATAATTTCTAGCAAAATGTCAGTTTGCTTGTATATAATCATGAACGAGAAATTATTGTCAATGTCAATTATTATGTTTTTTGGTAAATCTAGATGATATGTATATCAAATGTTTATGATTCTTTTTTAATTGTTTGTAATTTTTTACCCTCTTCACGAGGCGGAGTGTCAGTTCCAATAAAAATTAATCTGGAAACATTTCAGTAAAAAATCCTGTTTATTCGGCTGATTGTTTGTATGGATCAAGGTCTCAGGACACAAAGAATCATGAGCAGTGTGGGCAAGAAACACTTCGATGAATCCGCATCTCGAGTGAGTTCTAAACTGACAAAAACACTATTACATCAGACAACAAAGGTCGAGCAGGCCCGTGCGCAGATGAAGTATGCAGAAGAAGAAGCAGATTTGATCAGACAGGAGGCTGCCATCAAGGCCAGCAGAACTGTGTTAACACGTAAGAGAGAACTGGAAGCGGCAACCCAATGATTAGAAGCGGTGAGAAAGGTTTTGGAATTTTCAGACGTTAGTGAAAGTGTTTTTGGTGAATATCAAGATCCCAATAAAGAACATTTGATAGAGCGATATTTGAATGAAAATATGAGAATGAACACTCCTCCACCTGATCCAGTGCTTAATGAAATACCTTCCCCTGCAATGGTAGACGCGCATGATTTTAAAGTGTCCGAATCTAAACAGAACTCGTTGAATTCCGTTGTTCCTCAGTTTTTGCAACTGACTAATACAAAGCAGGACACTGCATTCGATCTCGCAAAGGCAGTAGTAAAAAACCAAATGATTCCACAAAGACTTTGGAAATTCAGTGGTGAACTTGGACGGTATATAACCTGGAAACACAGTTTTCTAAACGTTATGAAAGACATCAATTCTAGCCCATTGGAACAACTAGATCTTTTATTGAACAACCTCGGACAAGGTTGTAAACTGCAGTGTGAAAATATTAGAACTACAAACGCTCGCAATCCAGAGAGGGCCCTCACACAAATATGGGAAAGACTGGACATGAAGTACGGTAGCCCTGAAGCGGTGGAACATGCTATGAAGCAGCGGATCATAAATTTTACCCCATTAATGGAGAATGATAGGAAACGTTACTTTGATCTGTACGACCTTGCTGCTGAGGTTGATTCCCTGAAAAGTGATGAAGCCTATGAATCAGCCTTCGCATATTTTGACTCCACAACTGGAATAAATGACTTTGTTAGAAAATTGCCAAAGCGTTTTCGGGAGAAATGGATGGCAACGTGTGACAAATACAAGGTCAACAATGGAGTGTCTTATGTGCCTTTCCAAGTGTTGGTGAATTTCTTGCGAGATCTTGCTAGGCTTAGAAACGACCCTGGTTTGATATTAGAGAACTTACCTCAGAATACAAACACACCGAATCCACCACAAAAAAAAGTGGGTACAAAGGTCGGATGTATTTGTTCGCAAAACAACTGTAGTACCAGATCATCATGAATATGAAGCTGATAGTGACATTTCCTATGTACGGTGTCCCATTTATGAAGGAAATTCCAACCATGCTCTGCGAGATTGTCAGAAACTCTGTAAGAAGCCTTACAAAGAGAGAATGGATTTCCTTTTCAAGAAAGGATATTGTCTGAAATGTGGTGGTCAGAGACGCCATTTAAAAAAGAACTGTCGTGAGTCGGTCAAGTGTGAAAGATGTAATTCAACGGAACATGTAACTATTCTTCATCCAGACTCTGCACCTAGGAAAGTCCAGGAGGAGGAGGAGCAGTCCGATGTGAATGCATGTTGCACAGAAATATGTAACGTACCCCGAAACACTTCAAAATCTTGTTCGAAAATTGTGTTGGTGTCAGTGTTTCCAGAGGGAGAGCGCTATCGAGAACGAAAAGTTTACTGTCTGATAGACGACCAAAGCAACCGATCCTTGGCTTCACCATCGTTTTTTGATGCTTTCAACATACATGGCCCAGAGACAGAATATGTGCTATCCACATGTACATGGAGATCTGTTACATCTGGACGGAAAGCATCGGGATATGTAGTGTGCTCACTAGATGGATCATGTACTTTCACATTACCAAGTCTCATTGAATGTGATGTGATAACTGACAACACGAACGAGATTCCATTTAAAGCTGTTGCGCGAGGTTATTCACACTTATAGGATATTGAGAAATGTATTCCTGGGATTGACGAGAGTGTCAATATTGAACTTTTGATTGGTCGCGATCTGATAACAGCACACCATATATTGGATCAAAGAATAGGAACAGATGTCATACCTTTTGGTCAAAAACTACCCCTCGGCTAGGTGATAATTGGAAACGTTTGCCTCGGTAAAATCCATCAACCTGAGACTGTCAGTGATTTGAAGACCTCCATATTGTCAAGTGGAAGAGCCACACATTTGATTCCATGTGAAAGTGAGATCTTGGTGAATGAATGTGACATTTTTACACATTAACCGTGTGATGAGAAACCAGCCCTCTCAATAGAAGACAAGAAGTTTCTTCATGTCATTGAGTCAAGTTTTCATAGATCTAGCGACGGATTTTGGGAAGCGCCATTACCCTATCGGGAGGGTAGACAACCTCTACCAGACAACCGGTCAATGACCCTACATAGAGCCAAGTCGTTTGATGCCAGCTTGCTTTCTAACACAGAAAAGAAAAAACAAGTCATCGAATTTGTTGAGAAGCTTCTACAGAATGAGCATGCAGAATTGGCTCCCAAACTACCTGTTAATGTTGAGCGATGGTACTTACCAATGTTCGCTGTATTCCATCCGAAGAAGCCGGAGAGCATTCGTTTGGTGTTTGATTCGTCGGCAAAATATCAAGATGTGTCATTGAATTCTGTGCTTCTTCAAGGACCTGACTTGCTGAACAGTCTGGTTGGTATCCTTCTTCGATTCCGTCAGGAAAAGGTAGCCATTACCATGGACGTATAACATATGTTTTATAATTTCAAAGTACCAGAAGAACAACGATGTTATTTGCGTTTTATATGGCACCAAAACAATGACTTCAATCAACCCCTTGTTGATTATCAAATGACTAGACATGTATTTGGCAATACTGCATCGCCAGCAGTGGCAAATTACGGATTCCGCAAAGTTGTAGAAACTGCTGACCAAGATGTACAGAAACTTATCAGAGAGAGCTTCTATGTAGATGACGGATTGGTATCCTGTAAAACTGTTGAACACACCGTTGACATTGTCCTCCGCACAAAGCAAGCCTTACATGACAACGGCAGAATAAGACTCCACAAGTTTGCGTCAAACAACAGACAGATGCTTAATGGGCTAGACCAAGGTGACTTAGCAAAGGATTTAAAGGATCATGATTTAGGAACAGCTACTCTTCCCACCCAGAGAAGTCTAGGCCTACTTTGGAATACAGATACAGACACCTTTAAATTCAAAGTCAGCTCTGTTAAAAGGTCTTCCACTCGACGTGTTATCTGTAATCAACATTGTCTTCGACCCTATTGGCATTTTACAACCTGTCATTATTGAAGGAAAACTCTTACTTCGTGAAATGATGTCTGTGACCACTGACCAGTAAAACTGATTGGGACGACCCATTACCAGAACCACTGTACAACAAATGGATCTCATGGATGAACTCTTTAAGCTATCTTGAGACTCTTCACATACCTAGAATGTACAGTGATATCTCGTTTTAGGGTGCCACCCATAGAGAGGTTTTGGTATTTGCGGACGCGTCAAAGAATGCAGTGGCAGCAGTTGCGTACCTCAAGTTGTATGATGAGAAATCTACAATCAGCTTTCTGATAGGTAAAGCAAAACTTGCACCAACACATGGGCACACAATTCCTCGCCTAGAGGTGTGTGCAGATGTACTTGCCACCGAGATCGCAGAAAATGTGCGAGATCAACTGAAGATTCCTCAGAACAACTTTCACTTCTTTACAGATACATGTGCTTGGATATATTTCCAATGAAACAAGGAGATTTAAGATTTATGTTGCTAATCGTGTTGGCAGAATTCGTCTTTTTAGCCAACCATCGCAATGGCATCACGTTAAAACAGAATGTAATCCTACAGATGTAGCTACTCGTAGCATTGATGCGTCACAACTTGAAGATTCAGCATGGCTTCGTGGTCTAGTGGAGACACCTGAAATAACAACCAAGTCAGAGTTTGAACTTGTTAATCCGGAACATGACATTGAAGTTCGACCAGAAACCACTAACTGCAAGCAAGAAGTGGACACAGAAGATTGCCCTAAAACATCAAACCGCTTTTCAGACCGCTTCTCAAGATTTTCATCTTGGAACAGACTGGTTAGGACAGTTGCTCGTATTAAGTATTGGGCTCGCTGCAAAGGAAGGAGTGAGACTTCCTGTACTCGATTTGATCATCCTCAGTTGTTAAGAGGCAGTGAACTTGCAATAATTGCATGTGTTCAAAGAGACAGTTATATCCAAGAAATGAAGTACGTGAAAGAGTCAGGCAGAATTCCACATAACAGTACCATCCTATCTCTCTCTCCTGTGTTGGACAGTGAAGGTGTTCTTAGAGTTGGTGGGAGACTGAACAACGCAGCACAGTTAAGGTTACAAAAAGGAGGCGGAGCCTAATTTGTACGGGAAAACTTGACTATGACATCATACACAATATACGTCATACAGCATTTCTTTAAAATACCACAAAATGAGTTGATTTGCAACCAGTAAGAAATGATCCAACTACATTAAAACTTACTACAGCGTGTTGTTTTGACTTTAGTTAAATCCCACATAACAAGTTATATACATGTCACTGATCGCAATACACTTGTCAATATGACGTCATTTCTTACAACGTGACGTAGTTTGTATGCAGTGAGAGGCAGATCAAGTAATAAATTTCTCAACAAAATATTTATTCTCTAATTAAATAAAATATTATTTACAGATATTCTATGAGCAATAACTTGAATTTAATGTCGTTTTCACTATTTTATTAATATATTTTCTGTACATTACGTATTAAATTGACACTGCCGTATATTTGTATGCAAGTACACCGGAGGGTAATGTGGTGGTCTTAATACATCGATCTAGTGCAAGGGCATACTCTCTATGGATCATAATAAGCTTTTACATTTCAACTCTAGAACTATTAAGGTATCTGAAAAGTGCTGCGATCTTGATGAAATCTTAAAAACAATTTAATTATATCAATATTTCATGCCGCTGACCATCAAAAAATATAGCATTCGGTCATACAAATATAATTGTAACAATGAAATTGCAGAAACTAGACAGGATCACAGCACTTTTTAGAAACTACAATGTGTGTTGAAAATAATTATATAATAAACTTGGAAATTAAACTTGGTTATGCCCTTGCACTAGTGATATTTATGTAACATCAATAATGCAAGTCAATGTGCTAAAATCGCCTGACTGCAGCATCACGTGACTAGTCTAAATATAAAATATATTCGTCCTCGATATGTAGTTATTAATCATAATTACAATTATCTGATATAAATAATGTACTAAAAATACTCGCCATTCCGATTACAAATACATTTTTAAATACAAAATTTAGTCGATATTTCCATTGCGCACCTTAACTGTGCTGCGAAGGTGAATGATGCAGAACTGAGTGGGCAACAGCGCAACCCAATAATTTTACCGAAAAACCATCACGTCAGTCACCTGCTTATTGGTTACTTTCATTCAGAAGTATTTCACCAGGGACGCCATTTTACGGAGGGTGCTGTGCGTGCGGCAGGAAATTAGATTGTTGGTTTGAAGAGGAAAGTTTCATCTTTCATCAGCAAGTGCATGGTGTGTTGTAAGCTGCGGGGTAAATTCAGTCAACAAAAGATAGCAGATCTTCCGGAGGATCGCTGCAAACCAAGTCCACCCTTTTCATATGTAGGCGTTGATACATTTGGTCCGTGGATGGTGGCATTCCGTCGCCCAAGAGGAGGAAGTGCTAATCAGAAACGATGGGGCCTATTATTCACCTGTTTAGTGACCAGAGCCATCCACATTGAGATCATAGAACAACTCACAAGTTCGTATTTTATCAATGCTCTCAGACGTTTTGTTGCATTACGTGGACCCGCGACCCAATTCCGATCTGATCGTGGTGCTAATTTTGTGGGAGCGTCAGAAGATTTGACTATTAACGCAGAATTTATTGAGAATGGACCAGTGCTAGACTTTCTCTCAAACTTTCGCACTACTTGGAAGTTCAATCCGCCTCATGCCCCACACATGGGAGAGGTGTGGGAACGACTTCTTGGGACAGTCAAGCGTATACTAAAATCCATGTTGTTGCAACGACAAGGTAGAGACTTGACACATGAAGAATTCACTACACTCATGTCAGAAACATGCGTCATTGTTAATAACAGATCACTGATGGATATGTCATGTGATCCGGACTCACCACACCTACTTACGCCGTCGATGCTACTTACCATGAAGACGTACCCAGATGTCAAGCCATTTCCACCCCTTGGAACAAAGGATGCTCTTAAGTCAGCTTGGAAAAATGTTCAAGTCTTGGCAGAAGAATTTTGGCGACTGTGGAAGTCGGAATATTTGCACCAATTGCAAAAACGTGAAAAGTGGACAGAACAGTCGAGAAATATCAAGCCTGGAGATGTGATCCTTCTCAAAGATGAGTCCCCTCGCAATGAATGGCCTATGGGAGTAGTGCGCCGAACATTCGAAAGTGGAGATGGACTTGTTAGAAAAGTAGAAATAGCTATTGTAAAGGACGGAAAACAAGTTTTGTGTTTAAGACCAATAACAGATCTTATGCTTTTGTTGGAAGTTGATGCGTGAACATTCTACTTTTTGTCCTCTTTGTGAGATACACATTGGTCACTGATGTACCCGTACCGGTACTATTTTACAAATGTACCCTTACAATGTATCAAAATTTTACGTAACAGTTAGCTATGTTATTTTCATATGCATGAACATAATAAATGCCCAGGGTAAATTTTTGTTGCTATAGTGATTTTTGACAAAATCAGAGGGGGAGTCTAAAGTTCCCCATCCGGAAATTTTCCCGGTACGGGTTTGATTACTATGTGTTTTGTTTATGTTTCCGCCCAAGTCAATGTAGCAGCATTTTAACATGTGCTTGATCTTTTCCTAACCTCACAGGAGTAAATAATTATCTAAATGCATAAAATTTCATGAAAATTAATGTTTGGAGCATATTTGAATTGTTTTATACCAATGATACTGTTAAATTCCCATGTCTGGATAATTTCTAGCAAAATGTCAGTTTGCTTGTTTTTAGTCATGTACGAGAAATAATTGTCAATGTCAATGATTATGTTTTTTGGTAAATGTAGATGATATATTTGTCATATGTTTACGATTCTTTTTGAATTTATATTTATGATTCTTGTTTGTAGTTTTTTACCCTCTTCACGAGGCGGAATGTCAGTTCCAAAATAAATCTGGAAACATTACAATACCTCTACTGATTTTTTACTATATAAAAGTAAATCGATATATTTTGCTGATTTCCTGAAAATCACCGTGAATAAACCGATTCCCTGCAAAAACAGACTGATTCCCTGCAAAAAAGTACGTTTTTTTTAATGAACTGATACACACCTATTCGGAACACTTAGCATTTTCTTTCCACTTACGACAAACTTAAAAATGTTCCGAATAAACTCATGAATATTCATTAATAAATCGAAATGCATCGCGAGTCAACTGGTCCCATATCAATCAGGAAAATA
Source organism: Saccostrea glomerata (assembly GCA_003671525.1). NCBI lineage: Eukaryota > Metazoa > Mollusca > Bivalvia > Ostreida > Ostreidae > Saccostrea > Saccostrea glomerata. Next base: position 1,677,191 of record PRKT01000027.1, read on the forward strand.
GACTTGCTCTTGGGGAACTGGAATCTTGCTGACTCCCTCAATGATATACTTTAACTGTATATTACTAAACTTTCACAATTACCCAAATTACGCGGTCATAGTACCCTTGGCGGGGAAGTCATGCCCTATGGACATACTCAGTGTTTGTAGTTATCAATGGTTTAGAAAGCAGTGCATTTCATAGCATTATAGAGTCAAAGTATATCTCATTAATTTAATATTTGGCATGTCTGGGAATAAACTGTTTTTCACTGTCTTTTATAAAAAAAAAAACATTCGAGGAAATTAAAAGAAAATGGGCCTCAGTTTATTTGGTAATGTGCCGTAGTGTAGAGTAACTTATCGCTGTTGTGTCTACCGTAATAGTTTTCTTTAAAACCAATCGTATCCTTACGAATGAGAACGAGACGGTTTGCTTCAGATAAAATCAATGTAATTTTAAAAAAAACACTTAAAACACTGCTGTGCTGTCATTCCTTTGTTTTTGCAGTATAAAATTTTACCTGTGGCATCCAGTCTTAGTGAGCAGTCTGATATTAACCGTAAACAAGTAAAAGTGATGCAAAGCATCAAATCGGCCGCAAACAAAATTTAGCATTAAATTTTTTTTTACATTTAACGAGGCCCGATCTAGTTGATCTGCGCATACGTTTAAACGCAGCGTCGACTCAGGCACGTAACAGTACCCTGGACTGCCGTTACAATTGAATACAAGAACGTCACAATTATTATCACGTCAAATTGCGCGAAAATGTTTCGCTGATCTTGCTCTATAGACAGCTTGTTGAAAGCTGGCTTATTCTGGCTTATTACTAATTTTAAATTAATAACAACTTTGTAACATAATTTATTTTGAGGTATCAATTTCTTGGAACAGATTCATTAATTTTATCTTGTTTTATTTCAATTTGTGAGTTAGAAAAAAATCCAACTGCAACCAAAAGTAAACGAAATTAGTCTTTCTCCTCGAACATTGAAGTGTTTATACTCACCATTTTTACTGAGCATAAAGAGAAAATTATGCCATAATGTAAGAATGATTTAATTTTTAGAAATGTATACAGTATTACAATCGTTTGTTGATGTTATGTAAAGTTGACCTATTGCAACTTAATATACTAGCTATAAGTGGATAAAACAAAACCTATTTTTGTGTTTTGATATGCCAACTTTTCACTGCAATAAAGGCTACTTCCGATTTTCTTTTCATTTTTTAAAAGAGAGATGTGAATTGCATGATATATGTGAAAATTAAAGCATTTCATCATTTATATTTTTTTTAATTTGTCAATTCCTTTGTTTATTGAGGAGTTTTAGTATGTAATTGTGTATAAAAACACGAAAAATGGTCTATATCTTGAAAGTGCCCCCATTTGACTACAATAAAGGCCATGTAACAAATTTTCATTCTAATTTTTCTTAGCATAATACATACAAATTTATTTCCAAGAATCAAATTTGTTTATCATTCCATTTTCGTAATATCCAACTAGATTGGACCTTGTTAAAAGCGTCCATGCAGAGAAAGCATGCCAAGATAGTTGAATAATTTATTTATTCATTTATGTTGACTTCAAGGCAAAATAAATAATATTAAAGAATTAAAACAAACATTTTACTGCATTTGCTTAGCGATGTAAAAAGAAAATCAATGATCATTGATGAATGATAAGAATTTATTGTCATCAAAATGAAGATGTGGGCCTCTTAAAATGAACCACATGCTTATACACTGGATCTTGGTCACGTGATAATGCCAATTGTGGTTTCTGCAGAATATCGGTTATGCTACAATCCGCGGTGCAAAATGTAGAAAAACTATCTTTTTGTTATTTGCAGCTGTAGAGCTTATTCAAAACAATTTTACTAGTTGAAAAACTTTTTCAATTTTTTTTTCAACATGCACCTTTACCACGTAATTATTATCCGGAAAATCATGACAATTCCTTTCATATCTTACACACTCCCAGGAATGGAAAAATCTATTGTGAACTCTTTTTATATAATCGAAAATTATTAATTATCTAATGAGAAATGATAATGAAATTGAAATTTAACAACAACAATTAATACTAAGAAAGTTTTTAAAATATTTTACTCAAAATTTTTATTTTTTATTTATTATTAATATTTCTCATTATTTTGTTTGTTTCTTCTATAATGGAGCACCAAAAAACAAATGTAAATGTAGACGGTAAACATTAAAAAATGAACTGGACTAATGTACCTTCAGAATCTGCTTAATTTTCTATGGATTTTCTTTTATCTGCATTTTCCATTACATTCCAAAGTCATCATTGACTAGTTTGTCTGTATGATAATTCATTACACCGTTTTAATCTCCGTGTATGTTTTAAGGAGGGGGAAAAATTCCTAACTCTCCTTATCATTTTTTTTTGTAAATACATTTTACAGTGTAGTCGAATCCCTTAATATCGAGTACTTTTCATTTAAGCCTGCATTCAGTGGTCATTAACACCTTTGTCTTTTGTTCTAATAACAGACTGTCTCCGGTAAATTAAAAAGCAATGTTTAATTATGCCTCATACAATTTTGGATTAAAATATTATGTACATGTATTAAAAATATTTTCAAATACATATTTATGCCAAATACAGTTCTGTATTAAAAATATTTTTAATACAGAACTGTATTTGATATAAATCTCATACTTGTCTTACCGTATGCATGTGCCCGATGTCAAATCCTCGAATGCGGGGTGCATTTAAAATCCATCTGACAAAGTACAGAGTTAGTTTGTAGGTGTGTACATATGTAGATGAATATCACTACATTTAGGCTAGCGCTAGATGGTACAAATTTTAATGTGAATTTATTTTTTTTCAGAATGCAGAAAAATATCTACTTAGTATATATTGTAATAGACCTTTTTTTTCAAATTTTCAAAATTGTTGTCATCTACTGACGCTAAAGTATTAATTGAACTATGTAGTTACATGAACAGAGTATATGAAAAATTCTGTCCTCTAATTTTTTTGTTACTTTATGATATGAATTCAATGTAATTTAAATTGTACATATATTGTAGAACAAAATCTGCTTCTTGGACTCGGAGGAAAATATAATCTATAAAGGTACGTATTTTGAGACTTCTTCATACATTTTCAACTGGGGTACTTGTGGGTATCATTCAGTTTAGCAGTAAATGGTATTTCAAGACAATTAAATATCACTGTCGTTTTTTTTTTTAAATCGGGAAAATTAATAGAAAATAATGAATTCGTTTTCTTATTTTCTGATTTAATATAATAAATACGTTTTATTAAAATATTTTAGTTTATCATAAATTTGTAACTGAAGCACAGATCACTCTAACTGCATAACTTCAAACAAAATTCTTTTTTTCACGGAGACCCCGTAGAATATAGACTAGGGTGTCATTTTTCTCCATTGAGAAGGTTGGTCAAAGAAAGATAAATCGTCACATGAACACGTTTTGATTTATGAAAATTTAACTTTTTTGATAAACATTTCAATACCTGAGCAAAAATGTACCTATATTTTAGCACAACTTTAAAGGGACATGTACACAGTTTCAGCTAAAATTTCAAAATCTATCTTTCCATTTTTACAAATATTTAACTAGGGGTATGAAATGATCATCAAAAACTTAAACGCCAGTTTTCCAGATACAAGACAGATTTAGAGCTCCAAATCTTTGTTATGTAAACAAGGCTAGTGTCATGTTTTGTTTACACAGATTAATATACTAATATATATTCGTTCAAAGTAGATGATTTTAAATAAAAGTTAATTTTAAATACAATTCGACAGTTACTATTAATTTGCTGAACTTCATTTTGTTATACATATGATATTTACTCTATGTAAACAAAAGCAAGGCACGAGACTTGTTTACATTATGAAGAAATTTAACTTCTGTATCTTGTTTCTTTATCAACAAATGATGTTCAAATTTTTGCTAATCAATAGATGATGCCTTAAGTAGGTATTGTAAACATTAAAATTGGTTTTAAAAAATCAATTGAAACTGTGTCCAGGCCCCTTGAAAAGTGAGTTTTATTGTCTTTATAAACCTGTACGAGTATATTTCTTAATGTACATGAGGGAGATTCTTCCATCTTGTAATGGAGTTATCTGCAAGAAAACTGAATCATTTACATACATATATTCTCTATTCTGTATATTTTCAATATTTATTTCGCTTAGTTTATTCTTATTACGCCTGTATTTCCTGTTACGAGGAATATGGTTTACAGATGAATGCATTGTACAATGCAATAGATCAGGAATAAATACAGGTAATCAACTATGAATTCAAAAGCCGACTAAAATGTTTTGCTCTGCATGGTAAATTAACTCGTAAAACATGAAGAAAAGTAAAAAACGTTTATGTAGTACAAATGCTCATGTACAGGTAAAGGAAGAGAGACCCGCGGAAGGCGACGGATACAGGTGTAAAAGACAGAAATAGGTGCAATTAGAATAATGCTTTTTATTGGATGGAGAAGTTTTCGTCGGTATCTCTGTCAAAGATTCGAGACTAAAACTACCTGTAGATTTTTCGGAATGTTTTACTGTATTTGTATAAAAAAAATTCACGGATATATGTAAAACCCAAACCACTATAGATCTCGACAGCCAGAGTGGAAAGTCTGGAAATGAGAACATCGTTATTGAAAGGGGCAAGGAAAAAAATCATCTTACCTGAAAACAAAAACTGAGAAACTTGTCCGAAAATTCTCTTTCGTTTGTGTGTGTGTGGATATGAGGTTAGGATCAAAATTTTATTATATTTCCTTGATTATCACAACTATATACTGCTACAAAAAGTGGGGGAGCGGGGAAGGGAAAGGCGGATCAAGGGCCGGTGTAACGACGAAAAGAGACCCCGTAGAATATAGACTAGAGGGTCATATTTCTCCGTAGAAAAATGACCCAGGGTCAATATTCTACGACAATTAGGGTCATTTTTCGACCGTAGAAAAACATTTCAGACCAGTAATTATACGACTCCATACATGTTGAAAAATGACCCCCAAAGAAATTTGACCCCCTACTCTTTTACATAATAAAACTTGATTTGAACATATTTTAGTATGTAAGAAATACAAAAACGGATTTGGCAGCAGGCATTGCCTATGTAAGCCCTCTCCACATGAATAAAATTAATTAATACACATTATTAAATCTTCTGTCTTTACGGAAGACCTTATAGTTAAGGTCTTTCGTTTCCAACGGAATGACATGACTTTTCATTTGATATCAAGAAAAAAGGTCTGATCCCTCATATGTGGGGAAAAAAGGGCTAAAAGTCTTTCATCTTTAACTCTTTAATGATCAATCTTTTGTAAAACATTACAGAAGCAAAGATATTCATCTTTAATTTAACAATTTTACGTCATATGTTATCATATGAAATTATATCATATGTTAGTAATTAAGGGTCACAAGGGGCCTGAATGCTAAATCTTCGACGCTTTATATCTCGAAAAGGGGAAAATATTTTGATAAGCAATATTGAACAAAAGATGGTCAGAATAATGTTATAGACAATATGCATACTTTTAATTTATGTAAAATGGCCACATTAAGGACTTGAAGGGATGGTCTCTAAATATATACATTCACCAAATCTCCATAACGGTTTAAAGAAATCTCTGAATTGATGCTGATCAAAAAGTCTTTAAAATGATAGCAAATTAGGGGACCAGAGTAGCCAAAAGTCTTTCATCTTTAACTCTTTAATCATCAATATTTTGTAATACATTACGGAAGCAAAAATATTCATCTTAATGATTTGCAAAAATATATTATAAAGTTTTGATCATATGAATTTATGACTCATACAGTATTCCATCCAAAAAGTTATTTTTGTAAATTGTTTTGTCAAATACACGTCTTCAATTGTTCTTCAGTCAATAAAACTGGAATTAATTCATTAGTCGTTCATTTATTTTAGATCCTTTGGTATTTGAAGGTATTTATTTATCAACCGAAAAATATTAATTGGAAAAAAGGGGGCAGGCCCCTCCCTGCCCCCTCCCCTCCCCCAATACCAATTGCCTTCATGTGTTACCGCTCAAGAATTAGAGGGATGAAAATAATGCAATAGTTTTGCAAAAGCTTGCAAGATTTCTGTGTGGTCAAGAAACTTATCACCCTATTACCTATGCAAAATTACTACTAGACTTAATGTCTAAAATTACTTCCAAACTCTAATTTTCTTGTCACAATATTCCTGCATCGTTCCACTGAAAGTTATATTCCTTTCCAAGAACGAAAGCTTAAATATACCTCATACAACCTTAAGTTTATATATCAAGAACTTGAAATCGAATGTCACGTTATATACACGTTTTTTAAGCATTTCTTTTTTTACCATGAAAAATGAAAAATATGTCATAATGCACTAGTTGGTTAGACCGGATTTAACAACTGCGCTGCCGGTTGATAACCCGGACCTGTGTTCGATTCTGTTCCGTGTTGAAAACTTTCTGAATGGTCACGTGACTGCTGTGCGTGAGGATTCAACAAAACAGCTCTCAAATGCACATGATTTGATGAAATTGCAGGGGTGTGTTGTATGTCGCCATGATACATCCTCCATAACTCAGTGACTGTTTCCATGACAACACTTCCGCTTTCATTATCTTGGACCAGCTTTAAATAAGAAATGACATCTTCTCCCAAGGTTGAAGAAAATCGTTCAATATTACGGTCTGACAAGGCATGTTCTGAATTTCCTAGCTCTGATTTTATCAGATTTGATTTCACAAACCTTAAAACAAAACAAAAAGAAGTTTTGAAAACTAGTGCATGTGCTTAATAATATACTAGTTTTTTTGTCCATAAATTTTGTTACTGCAGTCTAAAAATTTTATGATTTATTCCAAAACATTAATTTCACAACATTAATTGGCAGTTTTTCTACAGTGTGTATGAGGCCTATAGTGCTAGTTTAGAATTCTATTCAACTGGCAATAAAAAATGACGACACTCTATGAATTTGTCGTTTCCTTGTTTTCTTACTATACATGTATCATAACCTCTTAATTCCGAAGGGGAAAATTGAATTCCCCAAACATTGTCCTTTACACTGTATGTACTTGTGTAATTATATTATGCTATTAATGATTTGCTAATAGTACCATTACTTAATAAATAAATAACATGAAACCTAAACTTACCAAACTCTGAAAAAAGGCAGGACAGCACCAAATACGTGAAATATACCATCCACTACAGTGAAGGAGATACAGAGGATTAACCAGAACCACGCCAACGCCACCATCTGCTCCAAAAACGGAGTCACGGTCAGAGTACACATCGCAATGTATTTTCTAGTATGATGGTCAACAGAGTAACTATAATTGCACACGATGTGTTGAGGAAAAGATGGAGAAGGTTTGCGAACAGTCACATTGTTTTCCTTCATAAATTCTATAACAGAGGAATCAAAGCTGATTTCATAGATTTGTGTTAGGAGAGAATCCAAAAAACCCAAGTGGATGTAAATACTCACAAAATACATTAATTTGATAAAACACTGCAATATCGTAAATGTTCCGAGAGATAAAATGTTAATTTTCCGGTTTTGTATCCATTGGTAGATAAAGATGGCGAGCCTCTTGCCCTCAAATTTACCGTCTTTTTCTCCACTTCCTGTATGAACAGTAAAATGGATACCCAATTTCTTTTTAATCAGATTCCACAACAAAAACAGAATTCGAAGAACGATAGCCTGTACAATCAGAACTAGATACATATGTTGGTACAGAGTTGACTCATTGGAAGGATCATCAGAAGGATCAACATCCTCGACAGAAATACAATGATAGAGATTGTGGTCGCTGGTTTTCCACGGCACATTTCTAATTGTTCTAGCTTTATAACACCGAGCTTTTCCATAATCAACCATTGCTTGTGTGAATTCCGCTGGAAATGCACATTCAATTGGATTGAAACACACTGGGTACAAAAATGCCAATATGCCCAATGTCAGGAAAACCAGAGGAGTCCATTTTCCATTCAGTTTGTCCACCCAACTCTCGAAAGACAGTTTGGATTTTTTATCGGCCATACTGGACCTTCAAGAAATTTTTAAATATTTTTTAAAAGATTTCCTGCAATTCTTGTAGCACGGCGTTATCTTAAGCCTGTTATAAATCCGTTAAAATAAATATTATCATACTACTAATTTCATAATCAATCTTTAACATAAGAGGCCCCAGGACTAAAAAGCTAACCCGAGACAAGTTTGCTCAAGACCAAACACTGTTTACCCGTGCTGTGGGCCTAAGGAATCAGGAAAACCAAACGAATCCAATTGCAAACTATTATGAATATGCTGGATATCATACTTGCTGTTCCAGATTATCTATTGAATACTTTGGGTAAGGTCTGCTCATTATTTTGTTTGTTTTAACGCCCCTCTCACGAAATTTTCACTCATATGGAGACGCCACCATTTGCCTGTGGAGAGCTGCATTTTCTATCCTATATTCTGCACTCAGGGCCAAGACCCCACTTTTCTTAAATTTGTGTTTCAATCAATTTCAAAGAACTATTCAAGATATTGTTATCTAAACAAGAGGTCGGCCCATGGAGCACCTGAGCACTGTGGCTAGGAGGAAAGCAAAATCAATCCAGTTTTGAAAACCTTAAATGCATGTGGTCCCAAACTACCCCAAAGACATTCTAAGAATGCTTCTATATAAATATGATCAACCATACGTGTATATGGTTTAGTTGTTCTCCAGAAGATTTTACAGATTTTTTCCTATAAATTTCTATGAAAAACCGTGGTCGTCCATTGTGGCCCAATCCTACTCCTGGTGTCATGAATTGAAAACATCTTTACATAACACTACCTGAGGATGCTTCCACATTAGTTTCACCTTTCCCTACCCAATGGTTCTTGGTTTGTGAGAACTATACAACTTTGTTCAAAATGTATAAGTGACTTTGGTTTTACTTGTCTTTATTTTTGTACATTTTTTATGAATTGACAGTGCTGATACATATAACGTTATTAGTAACGTATCTATTTTTTTACTTGACATATTTCTAGTTATAAATGGTTAAGAAAGCAGTGCATTCCATATGAGCGTTAAAGAGTCTAAATATATCTCGTTAATTTGATATTTGGCATTTCTGGGAATAAAATGTTTTTCACTGCGTTTTATAAAAAGAAATTCGAGGAAATTAAAAATAAATAGGCCTCAGTTATTTGGTAATGTGCAGTAGTTAAGGGTAACTTATCGCTGCTGTGTCTACCGTAATAGTTTTCTTTAAAACCTGTCGTATCCTTACAAAAGAGAACGAGACGGTTTGCTTCAGATAATAGAAATCACTTAAAACATTGCTGTGATGTCATTCCTTTGTTCTTGCAGTTTAAAATTTTACCTGTGGCAGTCCAATATTAGTGAGCAGTCTGATATTAATCGTAAACAAGTAAAATTGATGCAAAGCATCAAATTGGCCGCAAACAAAATTTAGCATTAAAAAGAATTCCTTTAAAATTTAAAAGCGTCCATGCAAGGAAAGCACGTCAAGATAGTTGAATAATTAATTTCATGTTGACTTCAAGGCAAAATAAATAGTTTTGAAGAATTTAAATAAACATTTTACCGCATTTGCTCATCGATGTGAAAAGCAAATCAATGATCATTGATGAATGATAAGTATTTATTGTCACCAAAATGAAGATGTAGGCCTCTTAAAATGAACCACATGCTTATACCCTGGATCTAGGTCACGTGATAATGCCAACTGTGGTTTCTGCAGAATGAAGGCTGTGCTGTAATCCGCGGTGCAAAATGTAGCAAAAATATCTTTTTCTCATATGCAGCTGTAGAGCTTATTCAAAACAATTTTACTAGTTGAAAAACTTTTCAATTTTTTTTCAATATGCTCTTATACCACGTTATTATTATCCGGAAAATCATGACAATTCCTTTCATATCTTACACACTCCCAGGCTGGGGAGAATCTATTGTGAACTCTTTTTATATAATCAAAAATTATAAATTATCTGATGAGATATGATAATGAAATTGAAATTTAACAACAACAATTATTCTAAAAAAGTTTTTAGAATATCGTACTCTTTATTTTTACTTGTTATCATTTAAGAATTGTTTAATTGAAACTAATTAAAAAATAACGTCCCATTTCCTTATGTGCACTTTCTAATACAACCACTAATAGATCGGCCGCTGCTGCGGTCGATAATTACCCGTATATACTCGCCTATAAGTCGGTATTTTGAGAATTAAATATTGGTCTAAAAGTGTATGTCCGACTAATAGGCGAGTCATAAAGAGATAAATTTTTGGAGGGTGAAATTTAGTATTTTATTTGCATTTCCAACGATTATCGAAGGAAATGTCTGGATATACTATATAATTTATGTATTCTTAGATTATACATATAAATTACAAGATTTTACATATTTTAAAAATTGTATTTGTTTTTTAAGTGAGCATTGCCTTTTTCTTTAATAATTTAAAATTTAATATCAGTGTCATTTCGAAAAATATTAATCAACACCAGGTTAAAACATCAATTTATTTTCTGGAAATTATCACCTGACTTTGGCAAAAAAAAAGAAATCGTGCAAGAGAAAAAGTACACAAAACAAAAAAAGATTCAGATAAAAATAAGTTTTAAAAACTACGTAATAAAGTAAAAAACATGAAAAAAGTAGCAATGGCAAACTATTACAACAATATAGAGACCAATCTTATCGAAGCAAGTATCAAAAGTTCTAAAATTTATTGGAAATTATTAAAAGATGTTTTTAAAACTAAGGTTAGGTCCGAAATTCCACCGCTACAGGATATTACAGAAAATGGAAATAAGCATATTAATTACAGCGATATTGACAAGGTTGAAGCGTTAAATAGATATTTTGCTTCGGTTTCGGCTTCGCATGATGTCGAACCTGCATTACCAGCTTTTTCTTTATTATGTAATAGTGTTTTTAATAGTATTGAAATAGTTGAACAGGACATTATTGATATAATTTCTATTCTCCCAGTGAACAAGGCAATAGGACCTGACAACATTAGTCATAAAATGTTAAAAGCTACCATTTTTAGCGTCTCTTATCCTTTATGTATTTTGTTTAACAGATCTTTAAGAGAATGTGTATTTCCTAAACAGTGGAAGGTAGCTAATGTACTTCCTTTATTTAAAAAAGGTGACCCATCATTATTATCAAATTATAGACCAGTCTCATTATTAAGCTGCGTTGGAAAAATTATGGAGCGAGTTATTTTTAAATATGTTTACAATTATTTTCATTCAAACAATCTTTTTTACAAATATCAAGCTGGCTTCTTACCAGGTCATTCAACAGTTTATCAACTTATTGAGACATTCGATTACATAGCTAAAGCTATAGATGAAGGAAAACACTGTTGTATGGTTTTTTGCGACTTGTCTAAGGCATTTGATCGGGTTTGGCACAAAGGCCTTCTCTTTAAGTTACAAACTTATGGTGTTAGTGATAAGTTATTATTATGGTTTCAAAGTTATTTAGATTTAAGGACACAAAGGGTATTACATAGGAATACTATGTCTAGTTTTAGATCTTTACATGCTGGAGTTCCCCAGGGGTCTGTATTGGGACCACTTTTATTCTTGATATATGTCAATGATGTCGCTGAAAATATGTCTACCTTAAGCAGATTGTATGCTGATGATAATTCTTTACAGAAATGTTCAGAAAATGTACATGATATTCAATTAGGATTGAATAATGATTTAAATCAACTTGAGCGGTGGTCTAAACAATGGCTATTGAAATTTAATCCTACTAAAACCAAAGCTGTATTTTTTAGTACTAAGAAAAACGTAGATTTACCATTGTTAAAATTTCAAGATTGTAATTTAGATTTAGTATCATCACATAATCACTTAGGTATTCTATTTTCAAACGACCTCACTTGGTCAGGGTACATTGATTCTATCGTAGCTAATGCATATAAAAAATTAGGTCTACTTAAAAAATTGCAGTTTAAGGTCAGTGCAAAAACTTTATCTATTTTATATACTACTTTTATAAGACCTAAGTTAGAATATGCAACCGAAGTTTGGTGTGGGTGTTCTAGTCAAGATTCTGAAAAACTAGAAAAATTGCAACTTGCAGCAGCAAGAATAGTCACTGGATTAACCTCATTGGCATCGCGAGATTCTCTCTATTTTGAAACTGGTTGGGAACCACTTGCTGTTAGACGAATGTCCAAAGCAAGAACAACTATGTACAAAATATTTCATAATATGGTACCCGGTTATTTGAAAGAAATATTTCCAAACATTCGATCACAAGAATCAAATTACGTTACAAGACAATCACAAAATTACTGTATCCCTAGGTGTAGATTAAATATTTATAAATCATCGTTTGTTCCAATTGCAATAAGGGAATGGAATTCTTTATCTCTTGAAACAAGACAATCCACTACAATTGGTTCCTTCAAAAAATGTATAAACTCTCAGAAAACACCCACCCCGTCATTTTTTACTTTTGGTGATCGTTACTGGAGTGTAATTCATACTAGATTAAGACACAATTGTGTCCTAAATAAAGACTTATTTAGGTGTAATATTATTGACAGTCCACTGTGTACTTGCGGAAAAATAGAAGATGCATATCATTTCTTTTTTTCTTGTGTGAACTACACTGCCCCAAGAAACGATTTGTTCAATGCTATTTTTAGAATGATAAATTTACGTATTGTAGACACTCATGTTCTATTATGGGGAGATAATTCGATCAGTATTTCTGAAAATGAAAGTTTATTTTTAAATGTGCAATTGTTTATTAAGAGATCTGGTCGTTTTTTAGTAATCTTTTTAGATTTGTATATCCATACTACATTAATTCAATTCTGTACATGCATTGCCTATGTTAGATAATCTTATTGACCTTTGGTTCCTGTGTAAATTTATTTTGAACAATACTTTGTGTTACAAATTGTTATAAAGGAGAGGACGTTCTAAGTTTTTAAGAACTTGTGTCCAATCCTTTTGTTATAACATCAAAACAAAAAAAAATTCAAACCAAAAAATGTACCGACTTATAAGCGGATCAAAAGCAAATCCCACCAAAATAACGTCAAAAAATACAACCGACTTATAGGCGGACCGCCTTATACAGCTTTTATAGGCGAGTATATACCGTACACGAAATATACCGTATACGTGGAAATTTTAGCGAGACGCAAATTTAGCGATCTGTCCTTAAAAACTGGTAATTTATTTTTAGCGAGATGTTAATTTAGCGATTTTAAAATACTCATTAAAGTCGCTATTAGAAATAAAACGCAATCAATTATTAGCGATATTCAACTTTAGCGATCTCGATACCCTCGCTAATAATGCCAAAATTAAATCCTCGCTAAAAATTCTACTTATACGATACTTTAACAGGAAGAAGAACATGTGGCAGACCAGGTCATGCAGATAAACTAACAAACAAAGCGGTGAATTTCTAATTAACTTATTAAACTTAATTGAAGAAATGTTTCAACCCCTTTCTCTGGCTTTTGAAAAAGAGTAGGCCCACTGTGGTTCACCAGAGAAACACAAAAAATTCTCAAACCCCCAAAATAAATTAATAAAAAAAAACTTTAGACACTATAAAGAGCAGCATTCAAAAAATTTGATTTCACTTTTCTCATGTATAGAAAGAAAAATGACTTATGCAAATTCAAGACGGCTAGGCCAAGTAAATGTTAATCAATACTTAATTTCACAGATTCGCAACAAATTTTGGAAGAAATATCAAGAATTTCAATGTTTCCCACAAAACCCCTAGATTACTGATTTTATCTGTTTTTTTCTGTAATGGAACACAAAAAACAAAGGTACATAAAGACGCTAAACATTAAAAAATAATGAACTGGGCTAATGTTCCTTCAGCATCTGTGGTTATTCTTCTGCATTTTCCATTCCATTCAAAGGTCATCATTCACTAGTTTGTCTGTATGATAATTTATTGCACCGTTTTAATCTCCATTGTTTTAAGGAATAAAAATATTTCCCCACTCTCCTTATCAAATTCTTTCAAATACCTTTTACAGTGTAGACGAATCCCTAAATACTGAGTACTCTTCATTTAACCCTGCATTCAATGGTCATTAACACCTTTGTCTTTGTTCTAATATCAGACTCTCTCATGTAAATCAAAAAGCAATGTTTTAAGTACGATATATGCCTCATACAATTCTGTATTGAAATATTCTGTATTAAAAATATTTTTTATACAGAACTATATTCGGCATATATCCAATACTTGTCTTACCGTTTGCAGGTGCCCGATGTCAAATCCTCGAATGTGGGTGCATTTAAAATCCATCTGACTAAGTGCACAGTTGGTTTGTAAGTGTGTACATATGTAGATGAATATCACTACATTTAGGCTAACGCTAGATGGTACAAACTTTAATGTGATTTTTTTTTCAGAATGCAGAAAAAATATCTACCTAGTAAATATTGTAATAGACCATTTTTTT
>PRKT01000027.1:1707455-1736811 GCA_003671525.1 Saccostrea glomerata
CGCCCCCCCCCCCCCCCGGATACTACGTGCCTGGAAGAAAATCGTTTAATATTACGGTCTGACAAGGCTTGTTCTGAATTTCCCAGCTCTGATTGTATCAGATTTGATTTCACAAACCTTAAAAACAAAAATAAAAAGATATGTACTTAAAGCAGTTTAAAATGTTGCGATTTATTCCACAATATTAATTTAAAGTTTTTATGTAGTGATATTAGGTCTATAGCATTATTTTGGAACTCTATGCAACTGGCAAAAAAAAAAATTGATGAACACAGAATGAATTTGTCATTTCTTTGTTTTCTTACTAAATCTTAAATTGCAGAATTTCGGAGGGAAAAAAAATGAATTTCCCAGATATTGTTCTTTACACTGTATACTAACCTTGTACCTGTAATTACATGTATATTATGATATTGATGATTTGCTAATTTTACGATTACTTAATAATTAATGACCTGAAACCTAATTTTACCAAACTCTGAAAAAAGGCAGGACAGCACCAAATACGTGAAATACTTTGTAAACCAACTTGCACTATCTATAGAAAGTGCTTTGAATGCTGAATTACCAATATTTCTATTGGGCGATTCTAATTTTGATATGTTAGCTGATGGTAACAATGCATTTAAAAATATGTTGCAAAATTTTTCTTTATCAAATGTTACAAAACCAACAAATTTTTCAAGATCAAAAGGTACATGTATTGATCTTATTATTACCAATGCTGTTGAAAAAATAGAAACTGTAAATATCTTAACACCTTTTTGTAGCACTCATAGTCCAGTTGGTGTTGATCTACATTCTAAAACATTCAAGCAACACTCATATAAAAGATACATAAGAAATTATACAAAAGCTAACTACTCACAACTATGCACAGATTTGTCAAATGTTGATTGGGATAGAGAGGTATTTAATACACACAATATCAATGACATATATGATAACTTTATGAAGATATATAACCATTATGTTGACAAAAATATACCTAAACAAGAGGCCAAGGGGCCACATCGCTCACCTGAGCAATTGGCTAGGGGAAAAGCACACATCAGATCAGAACTGAAAGCCTACTAAGGTGGGGGGGCGCTTGAATTTTAACCCCCAGGGTGTCATGATTTGAACAAACTAGAATGTACACTACCTGAGGTTGATTCCCTATACATATTACTAAGCATGGCTTTGAAGTACTGGAAAAGAAGATTTTAAAAGGTTTCCCTATATATTCTTATGTAAACTTTTATCGGCCAATTGGCCCCACCTTTCCTCCGGGGGTCATGATTTGAACAAACTTGAATCTACACTACCTGAGGTTGATTCCACATGAATTTCCTCTTTTCTGGCCCAGTGGTTCTTGAGAAGATGATTTTTAAAGATTTTTCTTATATATTATTGTGTAAAACTTTGATCGGCCATTTAGGCCCTACCCTACCCCCGGGTGTCATGGTTTGAACAAGCTTGAATTTACACTACCTGAGGTTGATTCCACATGAGTTTCATCTTTTCTGGCACAGTGGTTCTTGAGAAGATGATTTTTAAAGATTTTTCTTTTATATTCCTATGTAAAACTTTGATCGGCCATTTTGGCCCTACCCTACCTCCGGGGGTCATGATTTGAACAAACTTGAATCTACACTACCTGAGGTTGACTCCACATGAGTTTTATCTTTTCTGGCACAGTGGTTCTTGAGAAGATGATTTTTAAAGATTTTTCTTATATATTCCTATGTTAAACTTTGATCGGCCATTTAGGCCCCACCCTATCCCCGGTGGTCATGATTTGTTCAAAATTCAATCTACACAACCTGAGGATGACTCCACATGAGTTTCATCTTTCCTGGCCCAGTGGTTCTTGAGAAGAAGATTTTTTAAAAATGCCATTAATTTTTTCTCTAATTCATAATCATCTCCTCTTGGAAAAGGGCGTGGCCCTATATTTGAACAAATTTAAATTCCCTTTACACAGGGATACTTTGTAGCAAGTTTGGTTGAAATTGGCCCACTGGTTCTTGAGAAGAAGATGAAAATGTGAAAAGTTTACAACAACAACGACGACTTCAACGACAACGACGACAGACAACGGACAAATTGTGATCAGAAAAGCTAAATTGAGCCTTTGGCTCAGGTGAGCTATAAAGTAAAGATAAAATAATTAGCTCGAATTTCCTCTGTACACCACATCTTTCATATTTTCTTTAAAAAAGTCTAATGTTAAAATTGATTTTGAGTTATGACTTGGTTAATTTGTCAATTCCGTTTCTCTTATTTGACATCCTGACTAAACTTCATCCTTTAATTCCTGAAAATATGAATAAGCATACATGTACTATTCTTCAATTTATTTTGAATATTGACCTTAGCTGTACGTTCTGATAGAATCAATGAATTAACTATTTTTCATTAACTCTATTTGTTTTAAGCTAAATTGGTAACAAATACGTTTGATAGCTGAAGAAAAAAAAAATTGATTCATTGAACAGGAATTATTATCACCCCCGCCATCTTTTCCTCATTAAAAGGGGGTGAAAACTGAAATATCTGTATTCTACTTTTATATCTTCACTACCAACATTTCATTTTAAAAATGGATAAATATTGTAGCATGCTTGATATGCACTTAAGTGTTTTTAAAATTCAGCCACGAATTTGATTTTGTACAGATAAGAACGTGAAATGAAAAAAAAAATTATTCCAATAATCGTTACCATGGTAACCACTTCTATGTTTCTATCCTCTCCTAAAATGATACATTTTCATTAATTTTTATCATTTAATTCTATCGTAAGATTGTTTTACCTGACAAAAAGTTCTCAAACGAGAAAAACAAACTTTACGAAATGAACCACCTTCGATGTATAAGAGCTTTCCAATCTGTATTTGAGGAAATTCGGGATTAGGGGACATTTTTCATGTTAATATTGCTTGAGTTCATTAACTAAAATACACATGATGGAAATTCAAATAAAATGACAGACCATGGTATAGATATTTTGAATAAACAAGAAGTTTTAAAAACCTATCTTGCTTTTTAAAGATAAAAAGAATTAAATTAGAGGGTAAAATGAGGTTTTATGCATTTTGAAAAAGGCACTAAATTTGATATTTTTAGCCTTCTATCAGCTTGAAACACTTCATGCAAAAGATTAAAATCCTAATTATTTTGATTATATAAGAATACATAAAATAAATTATATAATTGAAAGTGTTCATATTTTTTGTTTTTAAAGGAAATATGGGGGTTAAAAATGCTATATTTCATGAAATAGAATCTGTCAAAATGACCATATTTCTGTTAGTTACGGTTCCCGTGGCATCGGACCATTGAGCTCGTATAACTGTAGATTGCAAACTGCAAAATAATCTTCCTACAATTGAATGTTCAGCTCAATCACCGGACATTAATATAATAGAAGATGTATTGGTAAAAATCGAGAGAACTCTGCAAAAACGAGCTCCAAATATAAGGATCCTAGAGAATTGTTCGATACTATTGAACACATCTGAAATTCTTTCGACGAAATCTCTATCAATTCTTTGTACGAATCTATTTCCCGTCGACTATTACCTGTAATCAAGTCTAACGGCCACCTCACCAAGTATTAATAAAGGTTAGTCTGTTATATGTTTCATAAGTTATTGTTTATTTTTACGAAGTGCATCGTGTTAACGTCCACCATTTTGAAAAATCGAGAATACTGCGCTGTATGTGTATTCAATTTCCTTTGTGACAAAAATTCTTTTCATTTTTTCTCTTTTCTAAAAGGAGTTGATCCTTACATCGCGAGTTCGAATCCCACTGAGGGACGTATAGACCGGTCATTCGGATGAGACCGTATAAACCGAGGTCCGGTGTCGCAGTAGGTGCTGACACTCCAAAGATACCTCATTGCTCAATGGCCCTAGGTGCCGAGTATAAGCATATGAGTGAAAAATTCTCGACAGGGTCGTTAGACAGACAAACAAAATCTCTTCTAAAAGTCTAAGGGTGAATATATTGCTAGAAATAGAAGCGTTTTAATTGTAACTCATCGACCATGATACAAACTTGTTAACAAAACAACTTCTTGTGGTGAAGAGTGGATGGTGGAGGTACAAAGTAGCACTGATTGTTTAGAAAATGATTGTTACCTGTTTATTTTCATGATTTTGCTTCGTCTGGATAGATGTCAAACCAATAAATTCAGTCATGGCTTTTCTCCACTTAGTATAAGGATATCTTTTGGAGACAATATTTAAAATATCGTAGAGTGTTGGTGCCTGACTTCTTCCCTCGATCTCAAATAGATTTCCTTCGTATAGAGGAGTAGTTTTCTGTATAAGGAGACAGTTTAAAGTATAGGGACAGTCTTCTGAAATTAGTGTTTTGAATAAATGCATGCCATTTTTTTTCCTCTATACTACAAAACAAAAGCATATGAAATAGATGTAGGCATTAATAAAAAGATTTTTTTTTTAATTTGGCGTTTGAAAATACGATATAGTTAAAGCCAGTTCAAAGTAAACTATAATGTGATATCGATTTCATAAGTCATGTCAGTAAAAAAGTAAGACAATACCGAATCCTCGGGCCTCTTGGCTTTCCGCAGAAGAACTCGATATTCCTTTTCTGCTTCCTTCAAATCTGTGTCCAGCTTCAGTTCCTCTTTATAGCGTTTACAGTTCTCCAGAAACTCAGGAATGGGCTTCAGACGAGAATTCTAAGAAGTAATCGAGCAGTAAAATTTAGTTATAGTAAAATTTCCGAAGCCAAGACAACATACTCCAAGTCTTCATGCTTCTTTTCTATAAATACAGGTTACATTGTGTTCATTTTGATATTTAAAGATGTGTCAATCTATAATAATACGTAGGTATTATAAGAATTATTTAAAAAATGAGTTTTGAAAAGAGATTTTTTGACAAAACACGACCACCTAAGTAACGGTTGCTATCAGAATCTTGGTTTGTATACACCGGCTATAAACTGAAAACTAGAGATACTGTGAGCAAGCAAAGAGCTCATTAGGAGATACCCCCACCTCCCATATGAGTATAATGACAGTATCCATGTATTGCTGTCGGAAACCCAAAATATGTATCAGATCAGTACGTAACATAAAAGGAGCAAAATGGCAATATGTAATAACGATTCTGAGAAGGTCTCATCAAATTTCATTCAGTGATATGAGAGGAGTTGCGGATAAGAGATGGATATCCAAAAGCGTAACAAACGAACGGACGGACAGACGGACGTTTACGGACATACCGATTACTGCTGTAGAATCATCTTTGTTGGTGGGGGAATAATCTTCGTTGATTTCGTGGGTCACCCGTACCCACGAATCTACTTCCCCAAGAACATTTATTTTGTTAACATTGATTCATTGAACCATCGTATTTACGAGTTACCCATGAAATTACGTCCCCACCAAAAGATCAAATTTTGCGTACCAACGAACATTGACCTATAGAAATAACAAGAGGCCCATGGGCCACATTTGCTCACCTGAGCATTGTGGATAGGAAAAAAGCAGAAATCAGTTTATTATTGAAAACTTTAAACCCAATAGTGGTCCCAACCAATCCTTAAAAGGGAGAGGGTATGATTTAAACAAACTAAGGATGCTTGTATATATCTCTGACTACCTGTGGCTTTATTGCCATTTACATTTGAACTTACCTTGTGGCCCCGTTCTAACCCCAGGGGTCATGATTTGAACAAAATTAAATATACACTACTTGAGAATGCTTCCATACTAATAGTACAAATCATGGCTTTGCTATTCTGGAAAAGGAGAATTTTAAAGATTTTTTTATACATGTTTCTATGTAAAACTTAGATTCCAAGTTGTGACCCCGTCCTACCCCGAGGTGTCATGATTTGATCAAAATTGAATGTCTACTACCTGAGGATGCTTTCATAAAAATATGATCATTCATACCTTTGCTTTTATTGAGATGAAGATTTTTAAAGAATTTCAATATATATTTCTATGTAAGACTTTAATCGGCCATTGAAGCCCAGCCCTACCCCCGGGCGTCATGATTTGAACAAACCTGAATCTACACTACCTGAGAATGCTTCCCAATAAGTTTCATCTTCCCTGGCACAGTGGTTCTTGAGAAGAATATTTTTAAAGCATAACATCAAATTTTCATTATCATGGAGAATATGAAAAAAAATTACTTAATCAAAATAGCAAGTTTTTCATATTTAATCCCAAAAGGTGTAAAGTGTAAGGTGTAATACATATCCGAATTAGCCCTGAATATACATTTCAGTCCTGAAGGATCCGGCTATTACAGCTTTTAAAAGTGTAGTGAGTAATCAAAAATCCCTGTATTTATCACTAAATACCCAACAAATGATTTTATGTGCTAGTTTTAACAAAGTAAGTTTAACATTTCATACAGACTTCATCATTCTTAAATAAACGCGGAACTACCTCAATGAATAGGACGTGAACTTGAAACTCTCCTTCTTCCTTGATTTCCTGTAAAATCAATTTTGCAACATCATCGACGTATAAGATACTGTATATATAAAATTCACAAAATCTGTCATTAAATTGTACAAAAATATAGCCATTTGATGAGTTTAATCCCTTAATATGAAGACTTTAGAAGAAGCATACCGACCGAGCAAGAAGTATATAGGGATTGACCTCATCAAAAGGATATATTTTTGAAATGTAAAATAGTTTGGGCCAATCAGATAGATGACAACAATAGAGAAAAAAAATCAACACTGCGCACAATAAAAAGTTTAGATTAGAGATCCCCCTCACTCTCTTTTTCTCTCTTTGTCTCTAAATAGGGACCTTGCATTAAATATTCCTACGTCTATACGATATATCCTGGTGAGCTTGAGATAAAAGATACCACAGAGTCCGACACTTCTGCTTCATACTTTGATATTTTACTTGAAAAAGATACTAATGATAATCTAACAACCAAGCTATATGATAATCGTGATGACTTTAACTTTTCTATCGTCAACTTCCCTTATCTATGCAGCAGTATACCTTCATCACCTGCATACGGAGTATATATATATCAGATGATTCGATACGCAAGAGCATGCTCTACTTATGAGCATTTTCTTAAACGAGGTAAATTATTGACAAGCAAGTTGATGAAACAAGAATATCAACAGTCTCGTTTAAAGTCATCATTTCGTAAGTTCTATGGTCGATACAATGACCTTATCAGCCAATACAATTTATCATTGAGTCAAATGCTGACTGACGTTTTTCATACCAATGGTTAGTCCATTATTTATCCACTGAATTAACGACAGATTTTTCCGTTATTTCCTGATCATGACAAGGAGCACACGGCGGGTGTGACCGGTCGGCAGGGGATGCTCACTCCTCCATGGCACCTGATCCCACCTCTGATGTTTCGGAGGTCCGTGTTTGCTCTGCTCTTATTTTGTATATTGTTTTATGGACTTTCAGATTGAATACTGTTCGTTATGTCCATATCCTTCTTCCTACTCCAAATCATATATAGTTTAAAAGCAAACATGTACTGACGTAATTATTTCATAACTTTTATGAATTCCTGTGGAACATTATGCCAGGTGATGGACCATGTTGAAGAACTTGACACTATGTCAGACTGAATTAGATGTATTAGATATATGTTAAAATATCGCATCAAGCGATTGAGGGGCAAGATGACAACCAACTATCTTTCTGTATTCAATAATCCAAAAGTGGAAAAAATTAGATAGATTACATGATCAGTTCGTACTGGTCCCTGCCGAAAAAGCAGGTAACAGCATTGTCTTCGTTTGTAAGGTTCATTATTTAAATTGTGTTTTATAGGAACCATGACTTAACTCTACAAGCGATAATCCAACTTATACCCATATAAGTCTCTTTCTAAGAAAAAATTCTTCAAAGTCATACGTCTATTTTTAATACTAGTATTGTATTACTTCCAACAACCAATACGAATTCGAATAACGATATCTATATTAGATTCCAAAACCTAAAAAAATCGTTACAATAATACATAGCGGATTCCAGTAAATGTTCTTCCAAATCTTTTTTTTACTATTCACTAAAATGTTAATAGCAGTAAATTAGAAGTACTGCACAACAATATACACTGTATTCGAGAAGTGGAGTAAATCAGATGCGCATACTTAAAACTCCAAGGAAATTTTAGAAAATTATAAATCACAAAATTTTACGTAAATCATTAACATCAAAACGCACGGCTTTTTAAAAACACTTTTTACAACTATTCCCCACGAAAAGTTAAAGTTAGGAATTTTGGCATCATAGACAGCTAAATAAGAATGGAACTCGTAAATTTGCTTACCTTTTGCAATATTTATTAAAAATCATTCTGACTGTACACACTAGTACTATAAAGATAATTTTAAAAAGATGCTTTAGATTCTCATTGACAATATCTACCTGTATAAGATTTTCAGAGACCAGCTGGACCACGTTTTACAAAAGAACACACAACTATTACAAAGACTTCATTTGACTTTTACAAAATCATTGATTCTTTGTAAAATTGCAGCAGTAAAAATATCGTTCAGTAATTCTTTTAAAAAGATTACAAAGTCAAATTGAAAATCAATCAGAAAGCAGAATTATTCAGATTTAAATTTTGATCTTAGTTGTAAGTTCTTTTGTACGGACGCCATGTCTTCCAGCAATCTGTTGGAATTCCCATGGGTACAAATTGCGCCCTGGTATTAACAGACCTATTTTTGTATTCATATGAAGATGGACTTATTGAAAATCTTATACATGAGAAGAAGAAAACACTTGTTGTGGCCGTCAATCGACATTTCCATATATCAACGAAGCATTATCAATTAACAACAGTTACGTCCTTTTCTATGCTGACAAGATATCTACGAAATCAGTGAGTTAAATAAATAAAAAGTACCACAGAGTCTGAAACATTTGTTTTACATATATATTTAGATATTATACAACAAAAAAAAAACGTTAATGGTAATCTAACAACCAAGCTTATTGATAAACCTTGTGAATAACTTTTCAATCGTCAACTTCCCTTATCTATGCAGCAGTATACCTTCATCACCTGCGTACGGAGTGTATATATCTCAGTTGATTCGATACGCAAGAGCATGCTCTTCGTATGAACAATTTCTAAAACGAGGTAAATTATTGACAAGTAAGTTGATGAAACAAAAATATCAGCAGTCTCGTTTAAAGTCATCATTTTGTAAGTTCTATGGTCGATACAATCCCCTTGTCAGCAAAAACAACCTATCATTAAGTCGGATGCTGACTGAGGTTTATTCATACTTATTGGTAAATCATTATTTACACACCAAATTGTTGAATGCAGGATAAACAGTTTTCGGATTTTAAAAAATATCATAAGGAAAAATTATGAGAAATGTATACATCAATATTTAAGAATGATTTCAATCTCACAACTTCTAAGCCATGACATCTGAACCACTCAAAAATGACGTCACAATTTATAACAGTGTCAAACAAGACATGCAGAGGTACAGGCAAATCAAAGAAAATGTAATGAACAGAAAATCCCATAATTGAATTTGGATAGAAAAATTTATTGCACTCGTGAGACAGTATTCAGGTAATATCAAAATATCCTTTCTCACTCATGAGATAAATTCCATATTCAACTAAAACATTGAATACCCTCTGATGGAATGCACTAATATAACTTTGTCAATTTTAGCAAACTTAAACTTTGGTGAAAGGAATTACTAATTCATCAAGTTAGAGAGATCTGAACGTAGATTAAATATTGCTTCAAAATCACCTGATAATAAATAGTCTCCATAATCTAAATACCTTACAAAGCTGGGAATGAACAAATGGAGCTTTCAAGCTAGTTTCAAAAACATCTGCATCAAAACAAATCGCCTTCTTTTTGTCTTCTTCCTATTGATTCAGAATAAATGTCAATTAAAAAAACATCGAAATAAAGGAATTTATGTTGCATAGAATTAGAAGACAAGGAAAAGTAATCAAACTTAAAAGTAAATTAAAACAATACAAATTTGGACTGGCGCAAAAGAAAAATTTATAAATCCATTGCAAAAATAATTACATCTTAATTTGTATAAATGACGTCAGTTAGCATTTGACATAATATTTGTGTTTGGTGATCAGGTCGTTGTATTTAGTATTGAATATGTAAAGGGTTGACTTCATGAAAACCGTCGATTTTTTTTAGTCATCCACTAATTTGTCAAAGGCTTGTATCATTTTCATTAATTGTTCCTCGGAGACCGGATCCTCATCAAGATGAGAAGAATAGAGGAACCTTATTTTTTCTTCAATATTTATATAAATCGACAATATATTATCAATAGTTAATGATATATACTTACATTTATATTGATTTCATATGTGTCAGTGAAATTGAAAAAAGAATCAGCAACCTTTATATCATATTTGGATGAATTACTAACTATAGGCAACTGACATCTAAATTGTATGATAAATAACGTGAGATGATTTCAATTTTTCATCGTCGACTTTCCTTATTTTTTGTAGCAATATCCCGCTATTGTCCTTATTTATTCCATACTCAAGAGCATGCTCTATAGGTAACATCAAATTTAAAGGAATGCTACTGACAGATAAGTTTTCAAAACAGGAATTTCATATTATTATTATCTTTTTAACATTTTATCTCGCCCGGCGGTCCAATATCGATGTTTAGGCCGCTTTGAAAAACATAGGAAATGTAAAACATTTTAAGTAGAACTTTATTTAGTAAAATGATTTGAAATATATAACAACAAAATTCTATCCATTGCATTCCATTAGTATCATTATTCATATTACATGTTATTATAACATTTACTACTAAAATCCTTACATTTATATTTTTCCTTACATTTAGACGTATAGTTGAATGTATGTCTATTCATAATAGACAAACCGTCAACCTAACGAAGGTTATGTTAAAATACATACCTTTGGTGTGTCGTCTTCTAATGGTTCGTCTAACACTCTTCTTTTTTCTATTATCCTGACAACATAATGAAAGAAGCAGTCAAACTACGAAGTCATATGAATTAATTCATATAAATGCCTAAAACGTGTAATTTTCACCATAAGTGATTTAAAGAAGTGATCCATATGATTCTTTGATATGGGATCCTCTATCAAAAATTTTAGAAGAATGATTTTTCTTTACACGTTTAAATTTCTTAAAAATCGTTCTCATATATAAACAATTAATATATTTACAGTGGAAGGTTTTTAATAAAACTAATATAACATCAAAAAAGACATTTCTTGGACAATCCACATTTCCTACTTCACCATGTTCATAACGTCATTATTTTATAATAACGTCGATTGAAATATTTTAGTTGAGTGGATATGATAAAAATAGTTCTGGATAGCCTGTAATAAATCATCAAACAAACATCCACCTTTTTTGTATGCCTTTTTTGACATGTTCAGTCGAAATTAAACCTTAAAAGCATCTGTACCTTTTTAAGGAACCAAGATCTACAGTGACATTTCTTGGGGTCTTGAACTGAGGAAAGGCAACCTCGACTGTGTGTGCAATATCTAAAGAGCTTTCATCAAAGTTGAACCTCAAAACTTCATCAAGGGATGATTTATTTGCCTCATACATGTCTATTGTTTGATCTATTTCTTCCAGCTTTGCCTCTTCATTTTTTATCATATCCTGAAGCATATTTAATGAATCTTTTTTCTGCTTGTCTATTTCATCGAGAAGACCTTCCACTTTTTCATTTACTTTACGATGCAGGTCATCTCCTGCGTCAACTATTTTTTGACGTTCTTGGTCATACCTAGTGTTTGCTTCTTCCAAAAGTAGTTGCATTTTTTCAATACTCTGTCTACATTTTGGTAACAAATTAATATTAAGATGTTCTGAACATTTCACGATCTCCATAAACTGTGAATTTACATACTGTTTTAAGTCAGTTACTTCATGTTCCTTATGTTCGACGAAACAACTTACACAAATTTGGGCAAAACATTCTTTGCAATATAATGTTTTAACTTTTGAGGGATGCTCGAGGCAAAATTTAGGTTGAATATTTCTGGCATCTCTGTGTTTGTACTGTACTATAGTATGTCCTTCTAAAGACCCAGATTCAAGATGGCTGACGACACAGTCTTTGCATAAACGGATTTCGCAACCATTGCAGAAATGCTGGAGTGGCCCTCGCTCGCAAATATCACACGTAACAATTGCTTGGCTTGCTGCCATTGTGTTGAACAATACCTGTTTTATGAATAATAAACAAATTAGATTAGACGTTGCAATGAATTGTAAATACATTTACATTCACTTATTTGCAGGAAATACTGTTCAGATATGCCGCCTTGATAAGAAAAAAAGAGACTTTTTGTTTCTGATGACCAGATACTTTCTTGGTAGTGTACACTGATTACTTCCAAGTGTTCTGTGTCTCGTGTCAAGTATAAATATATATATTTTTTGAATGACCAAGATTATTTTTTAAAAAGACTACTTATTTATATATATAAATTATAAAATATTTTCAACTTTCGGTTTGTTCAAAATATAGTGTTAGGACAAGTTTGCTTACCTCTATAACTTAAAAATGTGTTGATGCCTATTCCAGCAGATGGCAAAAAAAATCAATTCCTTATAACAACTCCATGCACATTACCTTACATTCTAGAGTTTCTTCATCAAGGTCATCTACTTTGGTTGATTTTTATGTTATCTCTATATGAGAATTTAGAGTTAGCGAACAGTATTAGGTATCAAAGTCCATAAAACTATACAAAATAAGAGCAAAGCAAACACGGACAACGTTGTTATACCCCTTGTTTATTGTTCTCTGTTTAAATGGATTACTGTCTGTAAACTTATTGTTATAGTAGACTTATCTTCGAGTAAAAAAGATTTACAATTTGATGATAATAAATCCTTAAAGAAATGAAAGAATTAAGTTTTTTTTTAAATTGGCCTTATATTAATTATGCTCATAAGATATATTTCGTTAATAAGAACATAAATATGTGTACTATTCCTTTTTAAATATCAACGTGATATTTCCAGTAGCTAATGTAAAAATAATAAAAATATTATATATATATATATATATATATATATATATATATATATATATATATATATATATATATATATATATATATATATATATATATATATATATATATATATATATATATATACGTTGCAAAGCAACGAGTAGGTCTTCCGTCCGGTTTGACCGGATGTGCCGGAAGTGACGTGAACAAAAGAAAGCAATGAGCTAAGTAGTCTCCAGTGACTTTATTTCAATTTTGCATCAAAACCTTCAAAATAAGCTATTTTTGGCTACTTCCGGTTTGACCGGAAGTGACGTCAACGGACGGAAAATTAAGATTTAAGCTTCCAGTGACATATGTTACCCCAAAACATGTCAAGAACAGCAAAAATATGCAATTTTTGACGACTTCCGGTTTGACCGGAAGTGACGTCACCGGACGTATTTTGACGACTCTATTAGATAATGCTTGACATTTTGAGTAACTTTGCTTCTTTGACGTATTACAAATTCTCAATACTTTTTGAGATATAAAGGAAAAACTTTCGGCTCCTTTTGGCCCTTTATTATAGGGGCCAGCCCCTTATCGTTAATATTTTTCGAAAGATCGTGACATTCTCTACAACTTTTGTTCTATATGTCTTTACAAGTTGTTAACATGTAAAAAGATATTGCAGAAAAGGCGTCAAAAATTTCTAAATCCTCGACAGGACTTTTTTCGAGCAATAGCGAGCGCCGACGTGCGGCACTTCCGGAGAAAAAGAGTGGTGTGTGACAAAAGAGCATATGTTGCTCTATCATCGCTGAAAATCTCAGGTTTCTGTCTTAAGGCATTTTCGAAAAAAATGATGGACAATGACACCCCCTGAAAATCACTAAATCGCTAAAATCTCAAAACCGGAAGTGACGTCATCAAAACAAAAAAATTACTTTCACCTTTGTTTGATGTTCTATCAGTCCTGAAAGTTTCATGAAAATCTATCCAGCCGTTTTCGAGAAATCGCGTGCACAAAATCGGTAAGAAAAAAAAACAATAATAATAATAACTAGATGAGATCTCGTTGCGAGCAACGAGTAGGTCTTCCGTTTAATTTCTCGATAAGATGAGATGTGATTTTTACTGAGATATTCGTTAAAAGAGAATGACACTAAGTTTTCCTTCATTAAATTTAAAGTTTCTGATTTTTATCATGATTTTCCGAACACCTTTTGTTCAATATGGCTTATAAAAATACCCCCCTTTTCGAGACGTAAAGCATAAAAATATATTATATTGGCCCCTTGCGACCCCTTATTACGTAAGATATGACCAAATTTTATAATATATTGTTGCAAATCGTGAAGATGAATATCTTTGCTTCTGTAATGTTTTACAAAATATTGATCACTAAAGAGGTACAGATGCAAGACATTTGGCCCCTTTAAGCCCCTAATTTAAGGAGTCAGCCCCTTTTTCTTGATATCAGATGAAAGGTCTTGTGATTTAGAAGATTTGTTGTATCATAAAATATTGATCATTAGAGAGTTACAGATAAAAGAATTCTGGCCCCGCTGAGCCCCTAATTTGAGGGGTCAGCCCCTTTTTCTTGATATCAAATGAAAGGTCTTGTGATTTTGAATATTTTTTGTTCAACTCTTATTCAGAGATTTCTATTCGTTGCTGAGATATGCTAAATGGAAATATTTAGGGGCCACCCCTAAAAGTCCTTAAGAGGTCCGTTTTTCAAAAATTCAAAGTATGCATCTTGTTTAGAACATTATTCTGACCATCTTTTGTTCAATATTGCTTATCAAAATATTCCCCCTTTTTGAGATATAAAGCGTCAAAGATTTGACATTCTGGCCCCTTGTGACCCATAATTACGTAACATATGATCCAAATTTTATCATATATTGTTGCAAATCGTTGAGATTAATACCAATGATTCTTTAATGTATCACAAAATATTGATCATTAAAGAGTTCAAGATATTAGACTTCTGGCCCCTCTGAGCCCCTAATTTGAGGAGTCAGCCCCTTTTTCTTGATATCAAATGAAAGGACTTGTAATTTCAAAGACTTTTTGTTCTACACCTATTCAGAGATTTCTTTTCGTTTTGGAGATATGCTGAATGGAAATATTTAGGGGCCACCCCTACAAGTCCTTAATGGGGCCATGTTACAAAAATTCAGAGTATGCATATTGTTTAGAATATTATTCTGACCATCTTTTGTTCAATATTGCTTATCAAAATGTTCCCTCTTTTCATGATATGAAGCGTCAAAGTTTCAGTATTCCAGCCCCTATTGCCCCTAATTACGTAACATATGATCATAATTTTAAAATATATTGTTGCAGATTGTTAAGATAAACACTTTTGCTTCAGTAATTTATAACAAAAAATTGATAGTGAAAGAGTTAAAGATGAAAGTCTTTTGGCCGCTCTAGGCCCCTTATTTGAGGGGTCAGCCCTTTTTCCTTCATATCAAATGAAAGATCGTAAATTTCTTAACAACTTTTATTCTGTATGTTTTAGCAAAATCTTTATAGATAAGAAGATATAATCGAAAAGTTGTCAAATTGCGTGAGATATTTTTGAGCCATTTTTTAAACTCAGGTTAGCTTTGGTGCCTCTGGTGCTGCAAAGCTCTAGGCTCAAAATGGCACTTCTACAATCCTTTCTTTATCTGCACTGAAAATCTCAACTCCATATCTCAAGTCATTTAGGAGGAGTTACCAGGACAAGCAGACCCACTGAAAATCAGAAAATCGTACATATCTCATGACTGGAAGTGACGTTCTCAATACAAAAAATTTCCAATAAGGTTTAGATCGATATCTATTAGATCTGAAAGTTTCGTGAAAATCCATTGAGCCGTTTGCGAGAACTCGCGTGCACAAAATCGGTAAGAATAATAATAAAAATAATAATAATAGGGAAAAAGAAACAGAACGAAAACAATAAGGTCTTCCGTTGGAAACGGAAGACCTTAACTAGAGCAAAGCTCGTTGCAAAGCAACGAGTAGGTCTTCCGTCCTGTTTTGACCGGAAGTGACGTCAACAAAAAGAAAGCAATGAGCTAAGTTGTCTCCAGTGACTTTATAATTTCCATTTTGAGTCAAAACCTTCAAAATAAGCTTTTTTGGCTACTTCTGGTTTGACCAAAAGTGATGTGAATTGACAAAAAATTACGTTTAATGCCTTCAGTCATATATGTTACCCAAAACCTTGTCAAGAATGACAAAAATATGCACTTTTTGATGACTTTCGGTTTGACTGGAAGAGACGTCACCAGACGCATTTTGACAAATTCAATAGATTTAGCTTGACATTTTGAACAACTTTGCTTCTTTGACGTATTACAAATTCAAATTTTTTTTTCAGATATTAAGGAAAAAATTTTGGTCCCTCTAAGTCCTTAATGCATTAAATAAATGTCAACTTATTAAAGTCATCCAAGAATTTGTATCAAGTAACATTTTATGTAATGTTATAAACAGTCCTTTAACTTTAGATTTCTAATATTCCATGAATTTGGTGTGGGCCATGGACATTCCCTGAGTGAAGACAATATCTTTGGACAGTTTGTGTACAATACATGGCACATTTGTATATTCCTTATCACCGAAGTAAGTCTTTGATGTCATCAGTGCCACGACATGTCTCAAGACGTCCAGAAAATTGGTATTATTATTCTCCAGTTTTCCATTTCCATAGAACTGTTCCACAGCCTCGTACAGATTTTTCAGTAGGTAGCTTCCCATTTCCAGGTTTCTAACAGCATAAAGACCTGATTTATTAGAAAAAAAGATTGTCATACTAATGTATGTCATATCATGGATAGTTATTGTCTCATTTTTAGAGACTTGAAAATCAAAATTTTAAGAAGATCTCTGATATGATAAGAACCTTGTGGCGAGGCAAACATGATCAGCATGTCATTGTGACAGGGAACCCTCGTGATGGCGTTCTTCTTGTGAAATAAATGGATGCCACGTGCCGGGTCCACCACATCACCTGACCCTAAACGATTCTCCTGAACTCCAGAACCATTATTTTCTTCTGACTGTTTCTATTTGAATTTAAATTCGTTTTAAATATTTTCACTTAGTCTCTTTTTTTCATATCCTCGTAATTCTTATAGCAGTAAGTTTCTCAAAGCAAAACAACTGAAACATAGTAAAGAGCTGGTATTAAATTAAAAAGATTTCTATGACCAACTGAAGTATTTGGAATGAGAAATAAAAGTTTGACTTTGGGGGTTTAAATACCTGACCAGTGGTTACTGTAGGGGGTCTATAAGTCCCTGGCTTATCCCCATCCTCCTCAGTATCAGTGTCAGACACATCCTCCTCAGAAACTAACTCTACTGTAAGATAAATGTAAAAAGTATCTAACTTCACTTGTAAGATAAATGTAAAAAGTATCTAACTTCACTTGTAAGATAAATGTAAAAAGTATCTAACTTCACTTGTAAGATAAATGTAAAAACAAATAGGAAATGCATGTAACCAAATTCATCAATCACGGGAATACAGGGTTGATTACTACGTCGATTAAACATAATCCTGATAGAATGTTCTTCTTTAATTTGTTAATAATCCAGAAATAAAAACGTCCAACATTACTTCTTTCATATACACAGGGACGTATTTACTCATTTTCAATATTAAGGGTAGGACGTTAAACAACACACATGTGTACAACCAATATATTAACTGTAAAGCCTTATGACCCCCTTCCCAAATACTAGTACTCTTACAATGAAGAGACAGACATTGCTAGAACAATCAAACGGTGTCTCCCAACAGGCCCACCCTTGGTCCATAGGACATTCATCATTCAATAATGGAACATTTTATCTACTTTTGTCATCAAATATTTTACAGGGATCCAGGAGGTACTGAAAAAGGGACAATGCTTGGACTGAATGTGTCATTTCATTTACATGTACCAGTATAGATCTGTTACTGAGGCATATCCAATAATTCTTATACTCATGAAGAGTGTGGCAACTTCCAAGTAGTTGATGCTGGGACTCATTCTAAATCAGGTACAGGATAAATTTTTGGGCTGCACTTTTCTTTACTTCAATATTTCAAATTTATCAAGTTCACAAAAGCTCACACACCATGGTTTTAAAATCAATGGACCATAATGCTAGTTAAATTTGTCATATCGTTTTCTTATTAAATTATCAATTTGAAATTTGATCGGTAAAAAACATTTGTTAACAAGTATAATTCTCCTACTGTTTGCCTAACATTACATCCCAACGATTGAAACAAGAGATGTTTGTAAAACACTTATGCCCCCCTCCCCCCAAATTGGATTTTTCCTAAGTCCAAAAGTGCATAACTCTGTCTAAAATGGTGCAATCGTACCCAAAACAAAACTTGACTTAGATATTCAGCTGAAAAATCTGTATACTAAATTTTATTTCATTATGTGCAACCTCTGCAAAGAAAATGAACGGAAACTGCAAATAATTGGAATTTTTCTAAGTCAAAGGGGCATATCTCTTACAAAAAGGTTGTGATCGAACCCAAAACAGAACTTGTCCTAGATATTCAGCTGAAACATCCGTATACTAAATTTCATTTCAATATGTGCAACCTCTGCAAAGAAAATGAACGGAAACGGCAAATAAGTGGAATTTTTATAAGTCCAAGGGGCATAACTCTGTCAAAAATGGTGTGATCGTACCCAAAACAGAACTTGACCTAGATATTAACCTGATAAACCTGTATACCAAATTTCATTTCAGTATATGCAGCAGTTGTAAAGAAAATGAACGGAAACTAAATGGACCGACAGACCGACCGACCGACCGACAGACCGACGGACAGCAGCAAAGCAATATGCCCTCCCTTCTTCGAAGGGAGGCATAAATATATGTTGATAGGTTCTCCACAAATATTGCTAACTGTG
This sequence comes from Saccostrea glomerata, assembly GCA_003671525.1. Classification (NCBI taxonomy): domain Eukaryota; kingdom Metazoa; phylum Mollusca; class Bivalvia; order Ostreida; family Ostreidae; genus Saccostrea; species Saccostrea glomerata. Next base: position 1,726,401 of record PRKT01000027.1, read on the forward strand.
CAGAATGTAACTTGTTTGCACATTTGTTTCAACGAACGACATTTTCTTAACAACCCGTACGAAATTTAAGTCACGTATTTTAAAAAAAAATCCAGGCGTATTTCAATCGAAAAATCCTTGTGGAATATCTCTATTGAAATGAATACATAAAACCAGGCGTATAATGTAAAATACAGGCGTACACGAGGCGTAATCCTCCCGTATTTTTGGCCGAAATATGCAAATGAGTACGCCTGGAAATTCAAAATACGTCTGGAAAATTTAAAAATAGAATTACGCCTAGATTTCAACCATACCCTTACAAATATGCCTGAAAAATAAATACGCCCGTATAAAAAAAATACGCCTGTACAAAAAAATACGCCTGTACAAATAATACGCCTGCTTTAAATAAATTTGAATTAAATGTTATATCACAGCTATGGGAACTACAACTATAGTATCGATATAAATGTACAATCAACTTTAGTACAAAGATTTTTAACTTCATATACTAAAAAAGATTATAGACAAATTAAGCTTAGCTCACATCATTTTTATTTTCTTAATATTTTTCAGTGTGATAAAATGTGAATGAGATTCAAATAAAGGATTGTCATTAAAATTTAAAAATCATAATCTTAGTACATTTACTATTTCAAATCACAGTCACATGTTAGAATATATTAACCGTTTCACAGCATTTTTAACATCCAAGGCTGAGTTTTATAGTAAGCAGTTGAAGCATTCCAACAATTAAAATGAAACACAGTTTTGAGAATCATGCCGATTAATCCTATCATTCCCATTACTCCTTAATTGGCATAAAAGATAAAATTCACAAGAAATTCTGTCATTCGCATTTCACATCATATTTCCCAATCACATTTTTATAGAATTATCCACAAAAAGATGTTTGAATGTTTCATAACAGCTGGCATTGCAAACAGTCATCTTCTTCCTGATGCAATCTTCCAATATGGCTGCAGTTCACAGGCATTGCATTTATGGAAAGCTTTGCTGCTGGTCAACTCTTAATATTTGCAAGATCTTTTCTCCTCCTCTTATGGTATTTCATCATTCCATCAATTTTCCAAATGTGATAAGGATTTAGATGTAAATCAATTTCTGGAAAAAGAAAAACACTAGAAAATAATTTATGTAATTCAAAATGCTACTGACCTAATTTTCAATCATTAACATCTGGCTCTAAAAATGAAAAGTAAATGCAGTTGTCTTTTATTTTTATAGATATAAAGTTTCAATGTTAAGCTTTGTTTTCAAAATAAATTACCTCTTCTACACCATCTGTGCTTTGTTGTGACTTTCTCTAATCTCATTGTTCTTGGCATGACCTGCCTGGTGGTTTAAAATTGGCGCAAATACTTGGATGCAGATGCTGTTCTTTACAACCCCCTAGTTTAGCTAAACTGTTTTATGACTTCTGGAAGTTCTACTCAGTACATTTGTAATTTTGGGGGGAAAATGCTGTTTTTTTGACAGAACATGAAAATAAAATTTCATCAATGTTTAAACAAGGTGTATTCACTATATGAATTCACATATTTTAAAGATACTAGGGTGGGAAAAAGAACTGCTGTACACTAACCGGATATAAACTGATAAGCTGTTCTTAGAAAGGTTTACAACATTACAGATAAGTCGTTCCTAAACATGCTCAACACATCTGTAAGTAATTTGCACAAACCCAGCAGGTTAGGCAAGGGAAGTGAAAGTAGATGGTAATGTTTTAGTATCTGAATATACCAAATATAAATCATTTTATAAGAAGGACATGTATATTGATGTAATAACATGTATGTTTATAGCCTGACTAAAAAAATCATGAAGTTCAAAGAATATTAAACTATTTACTTTACAGTTAGAAATCATTTGTGTTAATTAAGAAAAATAATATCAATTTTAAAAAAAAATGGGATTGACAAAATTTCAGGTCAATGGCTTTATCAGTTTAATTTATGAAAATTAATTGCTTTGATATTTAATACAACAAAATAAATGCAATATTGTAATGTATATAAATCATGCAATGTTTACAAGTTTAGTAAATATACTTTGTTTTTTGTTTAATTATATAATATCATAAAAATGTTTCTTTATAATGCAACTCAATACTTTTAAAAAAGAGAATGAATTGACTAAGTTTTTTGGCTAAGTTGAAAAATCCACCTGAATTTTCAAAAATACGCCTTTTGAAATTTTCTAAGTTTTAATTTCCATGTGCCAAAGAGACTAAGTAGAAAATACGCCCGGATTTAGAATATACGCCTGGAAAAAGGAGACGTATTTCTGACAAAAATACGTGTACGCCTGAAAATGAACCGTATTTTTATGAATACGTCTCTTGTACGCCAGGATTTGCAAAAAATCCAGGCGTAATACGCCTCTAAATTTCGTACGGGAATCCTTCAGTATAACAAGACAAATATTGGATGCTTATTTTAATACACTATCAATAAACATCAAGAACAAATTTAAGGAAGTTTAATTTTTGTATATTTGGTAGTTACATGTGTAATTAGTTGTATATATATAGGATGTACACAAGCATTTTATAACATTGTTAACATTCAAGAAAGCATTCACTTAATTTCTTGTAGATGCTCACTTCTAGGATGTTTCCAGGTTCTTGTTAAAAGTGTTTTATATGGCACCATTCAGCTACAAATACTTTGCCGGTGGAACTGTGACATCAATCAGCTGCTCATGGCACAGCTAATTGGCAGAGAATATCCTTTGGGACAAGCAAACTGTTTCAAAAATTTTACACCTGCAAGTTAGTACTTATGCAATTTTGTTTGAAGGAAGCTAAAGGCTAATGATTACTGAAAATACAAGCCAGATGAAGTACAAAAGTGTTGATACAAGTCATTTGAATATTTATTTCTTTGCAGGTAGTGATGAGTGTACTGGAAGGTTTTTCAGGATCTCTTCCAACATCATAGGTACAACTGGTCACTGTGCTTGGTTGGTTATATAAGCCGGCATATTGTTAAGGCGGTGACATATGTAGCTCCAAATGATGCTTGAATGTTTTTCTTCAAATTATAAGTAAACCTGGATTGATCTCTGATGCAGTAATATAGAGCCATATCCATTTTTTAAATTCTATCTTCCCACTGTCACAAAGTACTGAAATAAAAATGATTTGATTTTAAATATATTTTTTGATTTTTATATGTAACATAAAATTCTACAGAAATTCAAATATTAAAACTACTTCAAAACAAGATTTGTTTGTGAAACACTTTGCGCCCGGCGACAACAAATTCGAAAATATTTTTAGCATATAGGTCACAAGGTCATTGAAATTGATGTCATTTGAAAGAGCTTAATTAGTGGAGTATGCATATCAAATATGAAGTCTTTCTCTTTAATGGTTCAAAATGTATGGCAAAAGTTCAAAATGGTATTTATAGCATTAAAGTCACAGTAAAGGTCACAAGGTCATTGACCTTGGTGTCATTCGAAAGAGCTTAATAAGTGGAGAAGGCATCCAAAATATGATGTCTCTATCTTTAATGATTCAAAAGTTATAGCGAAAGTTCAAATACTGTATGCAGGGTTGTTTTCGCCCCGTATTATTTTCGCCCTTACACAACTGAAAACGAGTTTGGCCCATTTTAAATTTGCCCAAAAAGATTTTTGTTTAAGATATTATACAGTTTACTTTGAATTTGCCCCTTTTTAAATTTGCCCATGCCAGACTGGGCGAAAGGGGCGAAAATTTCCCTGTATACAGTAAGCTATTTTAGCATATAGGTCACAGTCAAGGTATCAAGTCATTGACCTTGGTGTCTTTTGAAAGAATTTAATTAGTGGAGTATGCATATTAAATATGAAGTCTCTCTCATGGTTCAAAAGTTAAGGCAGAGGTAAAAGTTGCCAACAGACAGGACAAAAGCAATATACACCTCGGATCCGGGCACATAAAAAGAAAAGTGGGAAACTTTACTAGATGAGTCAATCTCAGAAAAAGAATGGAAATTCTTCTTCGTACATGCATCATCATAAACAAAAGAGACAACTAGAAATATGTCCATAGGACATGAATGCCCCGCCAAGGGTATATCAGTAATGCAACATGAAAATTTGAATTTGTGTAACTTTGAAATTTCAGAATATCTTTAAAACTGATGCAGTTGAACTGGTAACATCAGTATGCATCAGCATATGAAGTTTTAACACTAATTGAAGAAAAGTGAGGTCTAGGTCAAAGGAAGGACCAATGTCAAAGATGTTAATGCAGTTGAAAAGCTCTCATCATTATGTATCAGCATATGAAATTTGAAAAATAATAATGTAATGAATGGTTTCTTTAAAACTAATTTAATCACAATTTGTTAAAAGTGAGGCCAAGGTCAAATGAAAGATCAAGGTCAAAATGTTGATACAAATGAATAGCTCTCATCAGTATGTACACTGTATCAACATATGAAGTTTGATAAAAATATCTTGAATCAATGGTATCTTTAAAACTGAGTTTAACACTAATTCAAGAAAAGTGAGGTCAAGGTCAAAGGAAAGGTCAAGGTCAAAGAATGTTGATGCAGTTGCTCAGCTCTCATCAATATTTATCAGCCTATGAAGTTTGATGAAAATAATTATCTTGGATAGTTTCTTTGAAAATGAGCTTTGAACAGAGCTAAACGCAAAGTGTGACGGAAGGACGGAAAGGCGGACATGACAAACACTATATGCCCCAGCCATATTCATGGCGGGGCATAAAAATAATTTATTTTCTTCACAACCATTGCATATACTGAAATGAAATTTGATATACAGGTATATCAGAGGTCAAGTTCTGTTTTGAGTACGATCAAGCTTTTTGACAAAGTTATGCCCCTTGGAATTAAAATTCCAATTATTTGCAGTTTCCATTCATTTTCTAAGGAGAGGTTGCACATACTGTAATGAAATTTAGTGAACAGATTTGTTAGATAAATATCTAGGTCAGGTTCTGTTTTGGGTGTGATCAGGCCATTTTTGACAGAGTTATGCCCTTGGACTTAGAACAAGAGGCCCATGGGCCACATCACTAACCTGAGAAACTTTTGACATGTTGTTCTTTAACAGATTTCCCCCCTTTGCAATACCAATTGTGACCACACCCTATCCCCAGGGGTCATGATTTGGATAATTTAGAATCTACATTATTCCAGGATGCTTCCACATAAGTTTCAGCTTTTCTGGCCTAGTGGTTCTTGAGAAGAAGATTTTTAAAGTTTTTTTTCTATATATTTCTATGTAAAACTTGGATTCCCTATTGTGGTCCCGCCTTACCCCCGGGGGTCATGATTTGAACAATTTAGAATCTACTCTAATCCAGGATGCTTCCACATAAGTTTCAGCTTTTCTGGCCCAGTGGTTCTTGAGAAGAAGATTTTAAAAGTTTTTTCCTATATATTTCTATGTAAAACTTGACCCCGGGGTCATGATTTGAACAATTTATCTACACTAACCCAGAAGTCCAAGGGGCATAACTCTGTCAAAAATGGTACGATCATACCCAAAACAAAACTTGACCTTGATATTCATCTGTATACCTGTATACCAAGTTTCATTTCAGTATGTGCAATGGCTGTGAAGAAAATGAATGGAAACTAAATGGACCTACAGACCGACTGACAGACAGCAGCAAAGCAATATGCCCCCCCCCCTTCTTCTAAGGAGGCATAAAAATATTTGTTGCATTTTCATATCTAGGGTGCCCCTCCAAGGCCAACAATAAAAAAACAGATTTGTTTGATGTACTCTGACCGACCTGTTAAAATGGCCCCTATCCATTAGCAATCATTTTTTGGGCACTTTAAATTTTTTAGTTTTTCCCCCTCAATTTCCATAGATGTTTTAAAGATAAGGTATCAAATTTTTTTAGGATGCTTTTCAATTTATAAATATAAAGTCTTTCAAGCTAGTAATGAAAACATCAACAGATTTCTGAGTATGTGCATGGGTTTAAATATGACAGTTATCAATTTGTTCAATATTGTAAGGCAAAAGAAAAAAAAACCCTACCGATACCTACCTACCAATCTTGATAAAAGTAGGTAGGAGTACATCAAACAAACATTTTTAAAGATGACCAATGTTGACTAGTATATTAGTCATCTTGTAAAAAAAAAAAACATACATGTATATATAATTATTACACATTTAATCTGTAAACAAGGGTATTTTACCCCATTTTAATAGTGAGGTCAGATGACAGTAAAGTTGAATAAAGGAGTCTATGTCTAAAACCTTAAGGTGGGGTGGGGGTAAAGCATCCCTTGACATCGCAGAATTTTTTGTCATTTTTTGATATGCTATGTCTTACAAAAAATTAATTTTATATTTGTCCTAGAACTTATTTTGTTGCATCAATTTCATACCTGTATTTGATTTGCATTGTTTTGGATGCTGATAATTCAAAGTCAGTATAGCCTTAGGTGCTGCTGACTTTGGATCTCTTAGGAACTGCATCTTTTATCTGTGTTACTGGTTCTCTTGTACCTCTGCTATAAAATAAGTTTTAATGTATACAATTGTGTAATATCAAAGACTAAATTCAACAGACAGATTTGTTTAACGTCCCTCTCAAGAATTTTTAACTCATATGGAAACACCGGTGGAGAGCTGCAAATTTTGTTCTATGCTCGGCACTCAGGGCCATTGAGCAGGGAGGGATCTTTTTTGTGCCAATACCTACTGTGAGATTGGGCCATGGTTTATACTGTATCATCCCAAGGACAAGTCTCCACATCCCACAGTGGGATTCAAACCCAACTCCTTACTTTGCGACTCTAGAGCAGACGCTCTAACCACTGCGCCATGCGGGTGAATTTGAACAGATAGAAAATTTAACCAAAATCCCTAAACCATGTTCTATAAATAGGGAACATACTCTCAGTCTCTAAAGTGAGAAATATGGTCATGTTAATGTAGTGATCTGAAGTTTGTTAAATGCAGCCTCTGTAATAAATTTTTGACCTAAAGCACATGTATAATAATAACACAAGGTATCTAACTCCGAATTACAATGAGCACCCCCCTCCCTTAAAATCATGCTCATTTACACTTTAAGAGGAAATGCACGGGTAAACTTTTTACACCTATTTCTTCTACGATAATTTATCTACACACTCATATATGGCATGCTTGTCTCTATTTTCTTTTATCTCCGTAATCAAAACTCTGCTTGTTGGGTGGAAAGTCAAACTCAACCATAGAATGGTATGTTCTAGTCTCGGGCAAAGAGCAAAATTAAAAAATCAGTGGTTTTAAAAATTCAATTCCATTGTTTTTAAAAATGTTGCAGTGAGTAAATAGAACTTGTTTACGTTTAATTTTCCCTGAAAACATTGAGATGTTTATCTGATGTAATTTTAGAAACAGATTTTTATCCAATCAAAATCTCTGTGCGGGATCAGCACATACCGTTCCATGGTTGAGTCGACTTTTCCACTCAGCGAGCAGAGTTTTGTCTCTGTTTACGGAGATAAACAAAAAGAATGACATGCATGCTATGTATGTTTGTGTAGATAATTTATCGTAGAAGAAATGGTATTAAAGAGTTTGACAGTGCATTTCGTCTGAAAGTGTATATAAATGAATGCGTTTCTGAGGGAGGGGGTAAAAAGTGTAATTGTGGGTTAAAAATTCAGTACTGAAACAAGTCCCTTTGGGCAAAAAATATGAACAGAACATCTTGTGAAATACTCAAATAGTCTTAGATCTAAATTGTTACAAACATTTAATACACAAAAAGTTAATCCACAGACATACGAAAGGTATTTAAAACTTTACTGAAAAATACGTATATCAAACAAATATTTACCCAAACAAAGTGATGCAGCCACAATATGACGTTAGTACTAATCGAACACTGACAAAACTCCTCCTCTGCAATCAGCTGATAAAAACATTATCGTCCTCGGATTCAAGAAATTCTGTTGACAAATTAAGGCAAAAGATGATTACAAACTATTTCATTCGGTTGAGAATAAAACACCTAATTAACCCTCAAAATAAACAAGAAACGGATGACACTCTGATTTGTTTACCTGTACTTCGATCGAAATTTTCCTTGTGGACGCTCGCACCCAAGTTTTTATGACATCGTAAGTCGATAAACCATTCCGCTTTGTAAAACTATTTAAATTTCCCCCGAAAGCTTTGCGTAAACCAGAAACGTGCTGAACTCAATACACAACTCCATGTGTTAGCCGTTAGGTACCCCGGAGGTGAGGTACCCCGCTAGTTACGTGACAAGCACTTTCAGACCCTTGACCGAATTTTCTCGGCTTTTGAAATACTTCCGGTAAAGGGAGCAGTAATTTCAAATTGAATTTAAATAAAAATAATGAAGAGAGATATCTCTTTGCAATAAAGAGATATATCTTTTTGCTTGAGAGATATCTCTTGTAGACACTTTTGAGAGATATCTCTTTCACTTTGAGAGATATCTCTTAAGATATACTTAGAAGGATATATATCTCTTTTACTTTAAGAGATCTCTCTCAAAGTGAAAGAGATATCTCTCTAGGTGAAAGAGATATCTCTTTAGCTGAAAGAGATATCTCTTTAATGTTCAGAGATATCTCTTTTCACGAAAGAGATATCTCTCAAGGAGAAAGAGATATCTCTTAAAGTAAAAGAGATATCTCTCTTAGTATAAGAGATATCTCTCTAACTTTAAGAGATATCTCTTTCTTATAGAGATATCTCTTAGAAATAAGAGATATCTCTTTAAGTTGGGAGATATCTCTATTTTTTAAGAGATATCTCTCTTAAATGAGAGATATCTCTGTAATTTGAAGATAAAATTTATTTTCCGAATAAATAGTAAAAGGGCTTGCCATATTTTGTGGAACTTAAAATATGTACAGTAATTTAATTATACCTTGATCTCAAATGGAGAGAACTAATATAGGCCCTTGACCTGCTGTTCAATCCATATTCGTATTGTACACTTTGTATATTATGAATAAAATACTTCTTAAACTAAATACGTGAAATATACCATCTGCTACAGTGGCGGAGGTACAGAGGATTAACCACAGCCACGCCACTGCCACCATCTGCTCCAAAAACGGAGTCATGGTCAGAGTACACATAACACCGTATTTTTAGTATGCATGTCAACAGAGTAACTATAATTGCACATGATGTGTTGAGGAAAAAAAAAGAAGGTTTGCGAACAGTCACATTGTTTCCCTTCATCTTTCCTATAATAGAGGAACCAAAGCTGGAACCAAACCTGATTTCATTGTTCTGTCTTAGGACAGAATCCAAAAATCCGAAGTGGATGGAAATACTCACAAATTATTTTGAAAATACATTAATTTGATAAAACATTGCAATATCGTAAATGTCCCGAGAGATAAAATATTAATTTTCCGGTTTTGTATCCATTGATTGATGTACATAGGCAATTTAGCCACATATGATCCACATATGCATTGCCTTTCATATGAGGATCATATGTGGATCATATGAGAATCATATGTATATACAATCATATGAGAATCATATGTGGCAAATCATATGAGAATCATATGATTACACATATGTAAATCATATGAAGTAATATACATATGATTCTCATATGATCCACATATGATCCTCATATGAAAGGCAATGCATATGTGGATCATATGTGGCTAAATTGCCTATGCAGATCTGTCTGTTTGTCTCTCTGTCTGACTGTTTGTCCGTGAAAACTTAAACCTTGCCTATAATTTTTGATTAAGTAGACCTATGACTTTCATATTTCAGATGTGTATTTCTTGTGACAAGAACTTTCTTTAGGTACCACCAAATTTGACCTTTTGACTTTGACCTTGGAGTATGGCCCACTTTCACACAAAAAATTCCAAACTTTTACTTTGTCCATATCTTTTGCATGAACAGTTGATACCAGGACATTTATACTTCACATATATTCTTAGTTGAAAGACCATTCATTATATACCAACAACCTTGACCTTTGACCAGATTTCCGTAATTGTGACTTTAACCTTGGCCATATCTTTTGAACGGTAAGGACTAGAGCTTTCATATTTTACATAAGTATTCTATGTGGCAAGACCATTTATTGGATACCAATAACCTTGAACTTTTGACCTTGTCCTTGGAGATATTTGTACTTATGAAAGAACTTTAACCTTGGTCATAACTTTTGAACACTAAGGGCTAGTGATCTGATACTTCACTCATGTAATCCTTGTGAGAGGACCCTTCATTGAATACCAAGAACTTTGACCTTTGACCTTGACCTCGACCTTTGAGTTTGATCTAGTTTTAAAAAAACAAATCTTGACAAGTTATAAAGAACCAATTCGAGGTATTTTAATCCTTCTGAATCATTCACAACAATTTTTATGTTGTGTTACCATTGTACCCTTGTTGGTGGTGGGGGGGGGGGGGG